>BMAC01000149.1:171704-217925 GCA_014905375.1 Phtheirospermum japonicum | reverse complement strand
TCAATTTTAAAAAGTTCGCCCGCAAGAGAACGGGATCACTTGTAGGTGGGTAAGTTGACTCGTGTCGATCTCAGAGGAAAGCTAGATTCGGAAGTTCGTTTTGTGTTTTGTTTTCACGAATAAGAAAATAAAAATAAAACTAATCTAAACACGCGGACAAGGGGGTTTTGTTTGAGATTTATAAGAACTAGAGATTAATTAAATCTAAGAGAATAAATTAAATCTAAGATTACTTAAGCTATGAACTAATTAATTAAATCTAAGATTATTTAAACTACGCATTAATTATCTAAAACTAAGATTAAATTATCTAAGAGCAATTAAATCTAGAATTCATTTAAATTAATTAAAAGACTTATAAAACGATTTAAGAAAACTAGGGTTCTAGAGCTTCGATTCGTCTCCACGATCGCTTGGGAAGTCCCAATTGATGGTTCACAACGAATCTAGGTAAACTCTAGACCTATTAGATCTAGCCAAGAACAATAAATATAATCAACATCTCAATCCCAACACAATCACAATCACAATTCGTCATGGAAATAATAATTATTTTGAGATAATTAATTAAACTAATGAAAGCATGCAAATTAAACTAAAGAGCATAAGGAATAAGAACTTACTAATTAACGACGAAGATTAACAGTGTTTGATCGTAGAGATCTTGGATCTAAATTACCTAAGAACTAATCTAAACTATTCTAAAAAGCTAGAGATTTAAAACTAAAAATTATGAAGAGAAACTAAGAAAATAAAATGGCACTCTTGGGGTTGTCAACCCCTAAAAGGCCTTAGAAACCCTAGGAATAATGTGTATTTTCGAATGTGAGGGGTGGGGGTATTTATAGGTGTAGGTGGCTTAGAAAAGGGGTCAAAATTAGGGTTTCCGCCCCTTCTAGGACGTTCAGCACTTTCCATACCGGTTGGGCCCAGAGAGACCCTTCTAGAAGGCCCAGAATCAGGAGGTGCTGCCAGCCCAGCTTTCTATACCGGTTGGGCCCAGCGACAGCCCTTCTAGAAGGCCCAAAACTGTCATTTCTTCAAATCGCGGCCCGTTTTCGCTGAAACTCTACTCGTTTGCCCATTCTTGACTACGTCCAAACCTAAATACCTCAAAATACCTAAAATAAACATAAAATTAATTAATTATAATTAAAATACGGTAAAACAAGTTGGAGATAAGAAAATGTGAAAATATGCTCAATCTATCCAACTTTCACCGAAAACAATAACAAAAATGAACTAAAATACTAACTAAAATCAAGACAAATTCATGTTAATCAACTACCCCATGCTTAATTGGTTTGTTCGTCCCCGTACAAACGATAGTTTCAAAAACTAACAAGTATGAAAATCAGTCCACGCAATGAGTCATGTCGTACTACATAATTAATTTTGAAAATATAGATACCTGCAACGCAATTCAAACACTCCACCCCTATTACATTGTCGCACCAAAATCAAATTCATGCTTCCTCACGAAGGATAATATAGATGTGTACGCTTAAAGCACTCAAGCATTGCTGCATAGGACGTGTATACACTCAAATCATACAAATACAAATACAATAAACAAGCACCGAAAATCAATCTCTTTTCAATCGCAAATTAAGTGTGTTATCAAACTAAGAATCGGAAAAGGTGTTTTCGGGTTGTAACGTAAGGCTCTTTGGACGGGTATAGAATATATAAGTCATGTGGCTAAATAACTCACCCAACCTCATCTAATCAAGAAGCAAAGTTCTTCACCTCGTTCAAAAGAAAAACCTCACTAAGCACTCATAACGTAGCCTTTATACTTAGGCTATTTCTCAACTCGATACTCTAAAACCGACTTGAAGCTCAAACCACTTAAACACAATTGAAGCTCAAGATATGCTTCTTACACAAATCTACTCATTGCCTTGTAAATATTAGGCTTCATAAGAAAATAAATAATAAAACTCAAGCCTTAATAAAACGCATAGGCAATGACTTAACACGATCCAACTAGACCCACCATCCTTTTGTTTCTTTCTTTTTTTCTTTTTATATATATATTTTTTTAATTTTATCCCCCTTTTATTCTTTTTATGGGATCTTCTTCTTTTTTCTTCTTTTCTTTTTTTTTTCCGGATGGTGGTCCTTAATTATAAAAATATAAAAATCATAAATTCCTAATAAAATGTCCAAATCACTAATAACCAATAAAATACGAACTCCTACCCCACGCTTTTAATGGGTTTTAGGAGTCTAAAAAACACTCAAGGCTATAGGCATGGATTATTTGGCTATGATTGGCTCATTCGAAATTTATAGTGGCTAAAATTATATGGATATGGCCGGAATAGGGTTTTTTTCTGTGCCTTAACCTCATTTTCAAAGTCAACTACACACAGCGGTTTCAAAGAGATCTCAAATCAAAACTCATTCAAGTACATGCAAATATGATATACACTCAGGCTACTCACTGACTTTTTGCATGAAAAAGTTTTGAATTGACGCTGCTTTTAAGGTTTTGCAAAATCAATTGCGTCCAAGTACCATTTTACAATATATAAAATAATCATTCGAAAAATTTATGCACTTATGCACGCTCAAAATACAAGAATCTCAAATCATACTTAGTTAACTTCGACAGGTAAGCCAGACAAACACAATTCAGTGCAGAAATAGTATCAATCACGTAAAATATTATCTACTACGAAACCACGAAAAATTTAAAATTTGCACAATTTTCAAAATATAAATCACAACTCAACCATCCCCCCCTCTAAAAACTCGACAATCTCCATATTGTCATAAATATAAGAAAGACAAATCAAAAGAGGGAAGGGTGAAGAAAAGGTCCCTGAAAAATAGTCGAGTTTCTCCAAAAGTACTTGTGCAATCATCCTTCGTCTTTAATCCCGTGATCAAAAATGAAATGATTAACACCTAAAATTAGCTGAAGTAATTATCATTGACGGGATCTTATTTGGGTCGAAGAAAAATCCATTCGAACTGGCATGTCATTTGTTTTGATTTCTTCGTTTCTAATGATTAATCCTTCCTCGATAAAACTTCTACCTGTTTCAGAAACCTAAAAAGAACAACGTAAAATCGAAAAAGATAAATAAACTAAAAATAAAAAGGATAGAAAAATTAGCTTGGGTTGCCTCCCAAGAAGCGCTTGTTTAACGTCGAAAACTCGACGCCTTCTACGAACGATGCTATCCCGGATCCAGAAATAAGTGATGATCGTGCCATGCCTTAGTGTTCTCTAAGAGTAAGCGTAGGCAATTTAAATCACCAATGCGATCACAGAAAGCAAGTCTTAGAGAAATAGGAACTTCAACTCGCTTTGGAGGTCGAAAAAGCGAGTAATCGATCACCATGAACATATCAAAAATCAATCGGGGCACGGGGCGATCATCAACCTTGGGAAAAATTAAGAAGTCCGTTGCACAAACGGAAAATCCTTCGAACATCCCAAACTCCACCATTTCGTTGATATCCACCTCAACGTTTTGAAAAATATTTAATGTCATTTCCGGGCATAGTGGAGGTGGGTCGGTATTCTCCTAGATCGCCTCTACCACCATTTCTGTCTCAAAATCGATCAAAGCATCGGGTGGCACTGTATGAGGCTCAATAATCTCATCTCCCTCCAATAATTCTTCCACCTCTTCAAAATTAAGATTCCACAATGGTTCGGGTGGAATGACATGAGGCTCGATCATCATTACCTTTTCTAAGAATTCGTCCACCGCCTTTTCTACATTTGGAAACGCAACATCTCCATTCCTATTGAGCTCGATTAAGCATGAATCCCCATCGTCGATTAGGTTCTCCAATGGCAACACCTCCTCGTTTTCGTCCATGAAATCATTAAAAAGCGCAAGAGGGGTGATTTCCACCATATCCCCAATTTCATCCTCCATATGCATCTCTTCCAAAATTGGCTCCATCTCATTGCCTTCATAAAAATTAAGAAAACCTGAATTCGTAAGATCTACATTAAGTTCCAATGGCAAAGCCCCAATATCCTTGTTCAAAGTCTCATTGATCAGCACAGGGGGAGTGATTTMATCTAAATTCTCCAAAACCTCTTCTTTACACTCATCCTCTTCTAAACACGTATTCGAGCATGAATCTTCTACCACCAAAGGGGCCTTGACAACATCAAGAATTGGTAACTTATCCCCCTCGTTCGATAACTTGTTTGCAGAAGCTATCATTTGAGCCAGCATCATCTCCATATTCTCAAAACTTTGTTTCATAGCCTCACAACTTCGATACATAGACTCAAAAGGGTCATCTTCGAGTTTGGTAAATGGGACGATGTCGTCTTGAACTCTAATCATCTTAGCTCCTTGGTCTTGCTGCTCCACCACTAATTGATCATTTGGTTGGTAAACTTCACCGCTCGGGTAGGAAGGAATCATTTTGGAAGGGACATAAGAATCATAACTTGTAAAAGTTTGGACGGCGACAATTTCCTCCTGTGGCTCATCGTCAAATAACACTAAACATTCATTCGCCAAATGTCCCCGATATCCACAATGATCACATATTACATTAGGCACGTAGAACTTCCTCATGAACTTATCGATTACCACATACCACGTTAGCAAAGAATCGGGTTCTAACTTTACAAACCATTTCATTGCTTTCTCCTTTAATGCAAAAGTAAAGAGTCGCAATCGCACTTGTTCCCTTGTAAGCCCAAAAAGAGGAGAACTATCGGTGATAAACTCGAGATTTCGCATGAATTTAAGCGCATCTTCGTTTCGATGTCCATAAGAGATTGGAAGATTCAATTGGTCGTACTCATCAGGAAAGTAATTCTTCATTGCGTCGCTGAATGGAATGGCCGGTCGAAGCTCACGACGCCAATCGAACGGTGGTTCATTGTACGAGTAATACATTTTTTTTAATTTTAAAAACTTTAAATAAATAAAAATATTTAAAAAATAATTTTTGATTTTCTTTTGATTTTTCTTATTTGAAATTCGAAAAATAATAAATTCTAAATTAAAAATAATATTTTTGATTTTTTTTTTGATTTTCGATTTTTTTAAGTCTCGAAAAATAAATATTTTTAAATTAAAATAATATTTTCGAATGTTTATAAATAAATATTTTTTATTTTTTATTTTGAATTTTTGAATAAATATTTTTTATTTTTAAGTCTAGAAAAATAAATATTTTGAAAAATAAATATTTTTAATATTCTCGAAAAATAAATATTTTTAAGTTTTTAAAAATAAATATTTTTTATTTTTTATTTTGAATTCTTGAATTTTTTTATTTTTTTTATATTTTTTTTATATTTTTTGAAAAAAACGGTTTGATAAATCTTGGGTTTTTGTTGTAAATGAACCTGCAAACACAATGCTCAACACACAAGATTAAACGCACCGGTGGAAAATAATAAAAACGAATAAAACAAAAAATCACAAATAAATACTAACGATAAACGAAACGAAATAAGAATACAAATAAGGATACGAAAAACAAACACAAAATTCAAAACCTTTAGTTTTCCCCAGCAACGGCGCCAAAATTTTGATTCAAACATTTTGCACCTATTTTTATTTAAAGTTGTCAATTTTAAAAAGTTCGCCCGCAAGACAACGAGATCACTTGTAGGTGGGTAAGTTGACTCGTGTCGATCTCAGAGGAAAGCTAGATTCGAAAGTTCGTTTTGTGTTTTTTTTTCATGAATAAGAAAATAAAAATAAAACTAATCTAAATACGCGGACAAGGGGGATTTTATTTGAGAGTTTTAAGAACTAAAATTAATTAAATCTAATTAAATGTAGATTATTTAAACTATGAACTAATTAATTAAGTCTAATATTATTTAAACTACGTATTAATTATCTAAAACTAAGATTAAGTTATCTAAGAGCAATTAAATATAGATTTCATTTAAATTAATTAAAAGACTTATAAAACGATTTAAGGAAACTAGGGTTCTAGAGCTTCGATTCGTCTCCACGATCGCTTGGGAAGTCCCAATTGATGGTTCACAACGAATCTAGGCTCTAGACCCATAAGATCTAGCTAACAATAATCATCAATCTCAACATCACAATCCCAACACAATCACAAGAACGATTCGTCATGGAAGTAATAATTATTAATTAAACTAATGAAAAGCATGCAACTAAATTAAAGAGATTAGAAAATAAATACTTACTAATTAACGAAGAAAATCCGCAGCGTTTTGGTGAAGAATCTTGAATCTAAACTATCTAATAGCTAATCTAAAGTCTAAGAATATAAAACTAAGAATTATAAAGAGAAACTAAGAAAATAAAATGCACTCTTGGGGTTGTCAACCCCCAAAAGGCCTTAGAAACCCTAGGAATAATGTGTATTTTCAAATGTGAGGGGTGGGGGGTATTTATAGGTGTAGGTGGCTTAGAAAAGAGGTCAAAATTAGGGTTTCCGCCCCTTCTAGGACGTTCAGCACTTTCCATGCCGGTTGGGCCCAGAGACATCCCTTCTAGAAGGCCCAGAATCAGGAGGTGCTGCCAGCCCAGCTTTCTATACCGGTTGGGCCCAGCGACAGCCCTTCTAGAAGGCCCAAAACTGTAATTTCTTCAAATCGCGGCCCGTTTTCGCTGAAACTCTACTCGTTTGCCCATTCTTGACTACGTCCAAACCTAAATACCTCAAAATAACTAAAATAAACATAAAATTAATTAATTATAATTAAAATACGGTAAAACAAGTTGGAGATAAGAAAATGTGAAAATATGCTCAATCTATCCAACTTTCACCGAAAATAATAATAAAAATGAAATAAAATACTAACTAAAATTAAGACAAATTCATGTTAATCAGCGCCACCTATCCAACTTCTTTTCCCTTTTTCATGAAATCCCTTGCAGCGCGCACATAACTGTTTTGGGTTCGTCTGGAGTGATCATCCCACTCGCCCCCTGTGATCATCTGAATCTCACCCCCTATGACCTGGGCCTGTTCATTTCTTCGCCCCCCATTTCGCCTACTATCCTTCTCATTCTTACTCTGTTGGGGTCGATCATTACTGCGATAGCCAGACCTGGGCTCTTCCCTTCTCATTCGTACGTACACCTTAAGGTGCCCAGCCTGCACCATCATCTCCAACTCATCCTTAAGATGGGTACATTGGTCCGTATCGTGGCCGTACTCATTGTGATACTGACAAAATTGGTCAGACCTTTCTTTCCTAGGCTTCTGCGAATAAGTCTTAGGCCACTTGAGGTCTGAATGCCTCTCTATTGCCTGCAACATTTCAGCTGGCTTTACAACCAATGACTGGAAAAACTCTCCTCTCCTGAGGCCTTGTGCTAGCGCGTTCACTAAAAGCTCCTCGGACGCAGAAGGCACCTCGAGCTTTGCATTGGTAAACCGATTTATATAAGCACGCAGGCTCTCGTTCTCTTTCTGCTTCAAACTAAACAGCTCGAGCAACATCTTCTAGTATTTTCTGCAGCTAGTGAACTGATGCAGGAAGGCCGAGCTGAACTCATCAAAGTTGCTGATAGAGCGTGGTGGCAGCTGACTAAACCAGAGCTGGGCTGACTTAGTGAAAGTCATGGGAAAGATCCGACACATGACTGCATCCGAGAACTTGTGTACTACTGCTGCAATTTCGAAGCGGCTGAGGTGATCCCACGGTTCTGTTGTTCCGCTGTAATCAAAGACCAAAGATCTATAGGAAGCCGGCACGTCATCGCGCATGACCTCCTCAGTGAACGGCGTGCCTCTCCGAGTCGGCACCATATCGAAACTCGCCATTTTCCTTTTGAAATCCCTTACCTCTTTTTGTAGGCTCTACATCTTCTCGGCAAGGCCTGGATTGGCCTGACTCGACATTTCACTATCGGAGGTAGAGATGTGTTCTTCCCTATCTTGGAGGGGGGTCTGATCTGTGCGCTGATTGCGTAACGGTTCCGTTTCCGCTAACGGAACTGTCCGATCTGGCCGTGCGCCAGGCGGCGACGTTGAGATCTCCGCGAATTTCTTCTCCACGACCACTTCCACGGCATTGCCGATAAGCTCAGATAGCTGCCTGAGGAAATTCTTATTCAATGACCCGCCATCAGAAGGCGTAAACCTGACAGGGGGGTGGCACGGTGCCTGATCCAGTGGTTACTGATGGTTTCGTTCCCTCTAGCCTCATCGTTGATGGCCCTGTCGACCGCAGAATGCCCCACGGTGCGGCGGAGCTAGGAGTTCCACCTAGTTCCCCGACCAGATTCCGTCGTAACCCGTCTGAAGCCATTCCAAAATCTCATGTATAAGCTCAGAGATTTCCCACAGACGACGCCAATTGTTTCACCCAAAAATAAGACAATGCCTGAACCTTGTGCTTTTCTCGACCTGCACATACAAACACGTCAGAAAAGGACCACCGAGGATTTTCCGGTGGAAACCTCTCCGATGCTTAAATCAGAAAGCATGTAGAGTGTTTCTGGTGAACAAAGCAAGGAATGCACAAAGAATGACATACATTTCTTAGCCTTGGGGCTGAGGTATTTATAGTTTTCCTTAGTGGGGACCCCTTCCGGGATCTCGAAAATAAAGGCCGCAAATCAGGGGTCGTTAAGCAACAAATTCTCACAGGTGGTCCCTCTTATCCCCTCAGTGGAGGTCAGTATGCCAGGTCTTCCCTGATCCTGCTCTCTCTTTCTATTCCAGGTCAGGACATCAAGCCTGCCTTGGTAAAATTCTCTAAGGGTCATTTCATAGGAAAACCCCTACCAGGTCAGGATAATTCCTGAGCCGCGGTAATCCAACATCTTCTTTGTCTCTAAGGAATCCAGGTCATACCTTGCCTAGGACTTCCTGATTTCCATTCTTTTCCCCAGGTTATCTCAAATCAGATCTACTCCAATTCGGGTCTGACCTATTATGCCCCATCAAATATGGTATGGTACCATTCTATAACAGAAAAATTATTTTCTAGAACGCCTTTTTTTTACCATTCTAGAAATTCTGTCAATCCAGAAGGGTAAAAAAATGCGTTCTAAAAAGTACAGACTATCTAGAACTATAACACTACAGAAGGCACAAAAAGGCGTTCTGGATAGGCAGAATTACCTTTCTGAATTGGCAGTTTCAGCACACTTGTGAATATCACTCGGCGCGGGGTGTGGAGCAGGTGATGGGGCGGCAACCGAGGCTTCACGGCCGAAGCTGCCGAAGACTTGTGGCACGCGTGCACTCGACGGTGCACGGCGCCAAGTAGACCGGCACGATACCGAGGCTATGCGGACCGGATGGCAACGGGATGCGCGACAATGAGACGGGACAAGCACGGCTGATTCAAGCTTTTGTGTTGCCTACTTATGAAAATTTATCAAAAGATCAATAGCTTGCCAGCAAGAGAACGAGGTCGCGCGTAGTTTGGCAACTTGACTCGAGTCGTCTCTCGAGGAACATACAATCCGAGTTCTCAAATAGTTTGTTTAATTCCATAACACATACATGGGGGGGGGGTTGATTGTTTTGATTATCTAGAAATTTAAAACACATAAACTATAATTAAAACTAAGTATTCTACTTCAGCAATCTCAAACATATAAACTAGAGAAATTATTCTAAAAACTCGAGCAAGATTAACTAGCATAAAATCAAGAAATTATCGAGAACGCAATACTAACGAAACGAATTAACTAATCAAGAATAAAAACCAAGCATTAATTAAACTAAAGATTACGAATTAAATACCAAAAGTATCTAAGGTTCTAAKCATGAACAATATTCAAAAGCAATTATTGAAAATCAACTACTTAATAGCATAAATTAAACTACGAAAATGAATAAAAGGTTTAGAGTACTTATTAAACTAGAAAGCGTAGTAAATTCTCCAGCTAATCCAGAGAGTTGGTTGATCTCGGTCGAAGAACGGATCACGAACGGACGGTTGGAGCTTGGCGATCCTCGAATCTTCAATCTTGATCACTTGTTGTTATTGGGTTGTGGATGGTGTTGTTCTCTAGCCTCAAGATCAGGTATTTAGTGTATACGGGTCCAAGAGTGTCTTTTGGGACGGACTTAGAAGGGTTTTTATAGATTTCCCTTGACTTGAAGCATAAGAAACCCTAAAATTCCCGATTCTGGGCCGTCGCGTCGACGGTGCGTTGACTGAGGCGTGCCTGTGCTCGGTGTCGGTGCTGCCTGGTGTGCGCGCATCAGCTGGGCGGGTGCGTCGACGGTGTGCGTCGACGTTGCGTCGACATAGGTGCGTCGACATCGACGCTTCAGCAAGTAGCGTCGACGTTGCATCGACATAGGTGCGTCGACATCGATTCTTCAGCAAGTAGCGTCGACGCTGCGTCGACTGACGCAGATCATGGCTCGCGTCGACCGAGCATCGACGGTCGCGTCATTCGACGCGGCTACGCGTCTGCCTCCGTCTCTTTCTATCTTTTTGCTACTCGTTCACCGGAAAGTCCGTTCTCCATTTATCGAACATCAACTTCATCTAAYTAGGCGCTGAACTCGTCCGGTTACTTAGCTGTAAAGTGAAAAAYCACAAATAATCACTTATTTGCATCAATCTTGGTCAAAACGCGGTAAAATAAGCTGAGAGTACAAATATACGAAATAGAGCTTAAACTACCCAACTTATACCAAAAATAATAAGAAAAACAAGCTATAATCCTAGTAAAAATAATGACAAATATGTGCTGATCAGAGGCCGACGGGTAGGCGCGCGCGCTCGAGGCTAAGCCGCGGCACACGACAAGGACTCGAGGCATAATCAGGCGAGAGACGAGCGTGGCACAGTAGGTATCTCACAAGACTCTCCAAATCGATAGGATACGCCGAGTAGATGAGCACGTATCCAGGAACAAGACGAGGCATGCGCCTGCGAGCAAGGCCATGCCTGGCGACCAAGCGGGCACGCCGAGCAGAGGAGATCGTGTCCGAGGCGAAGAAGTCGCATGGGCCGATAGGCAGCCCATGGTCGACAGTCTCGCGGGGCAGACTGGGACTTCCCAGGCTCCTTGGAGCCGAAGTCCAGTAGGAGACTTCCTTGGCAAGAAGAATCTCTGTATGATACGGTTTCCTTGTGAGGAACGTATCTTAGTTAGGTAGTTACCATTGCGGATGGGATTCCCATACGTATTTTTGGGCCAGACATATTTGGTCATACTTAGTGTCTAGGTTAGTTCCTCAGCCAAAGCGGCGTTGTGGGCCGAAGGCATGGGCCTAGACGGGTGTCTTGAGGAAGGGGAGAGTCAACCCTAACCCTAGCACCCTTGTGTAGTATAAATAGGCCACTCGTCCTATTGTATAGAGGTCACTTAGGAACTAACGAGTAGAAGTTTAATAAAGATATTATTCTCCGCACTCTTGTTCTTGTTTGCTCCCCTCTTCCCCACTTTTATATGTAGTCCAACGGCCGCAAACCGAAAGCTGGCCGAGGGAACGTCGACCGACTTCGAGGTCCACGCGGTCCTCTCGGCGCCGCACGGACAAATCTGCTGCACTGCGCCCTCCTAAGAGCGCAGGTCCGTGACAAGCAGCTCTTAATTCTTCTCCAGAGAAACCCTTTCATTCAGCAAAATATATAAATGAGATTAATGAAGTACCTTAAGCCAAGAAATTACTAAATGACATAGATAAATGGAGAAAGATAATTAATTCAAATGAGAACTTTTGTACGGATAGGATGCGTTCAAAGAAAAATGATAAAGCGCATGGGTATAAATAAACTCGACTTTTTACAAAGTTATTATATATTTTCTGCATCCGCTTGCTGGTCATCTTGTTGTTTTCAATGATTTCTTGGTTAAAATGATAATTCACATAAGGGACATCTTCATCATTACAAGTTAATATGCAATCATGAATGCTAAACACCAAAAAGAGAGAACAAAATTTTCCCTTCTATTAATTAACCAAAAATCGCTGAAACCAACAAAATGATCGACAATCCTTATGCAGAAAACAAATATTACCTTTAAAAAATTCTAAAATAATGAAAATTGAGCACATTTTTTAATATTAAAACTCCCAATCTTGCCTCTAGATATAACACAAGCTTATCATCTAATAATTTGTTTTTGAAATAGAATACCAAACCTTAATATAGTAATTTCATATGGAAACGAAACACCTTCCAGATTTGGTATCGGAGGAACATGATCCTTCTTATTAGTGAACCATGTCGTTTGTTTATTTTTGACCTCTTAGAATGCTAAACATAAATGCAACACTACTCACTGAACAGCAAATCTGAATAAAGAGTACAAATTTTTTTATTGATGACATAATGATAGCTCCTCAAATCTCCCAGTACCAAGTTTACAAAAAGATGTGATTTTTAAGAAAATAAAAATATGTCTAATAATTAAGCACGAGAAAAGTAAGCAAATAATGGACCAAATTTTTCTTGTTGGGGTGCTTCTCAACACTATCTATAATTTGGTCAAGGTCACACTCTTGTTAGTTCGAACTAACGGATCATCTGTTAGGTAAAAATTTCACATCAATACATTATAGTGCAAAAATTAATACATTATAATAAAAAATCAATACATCATAGTAAAAAAATATTATGGTACAAAAACTAATACATCATAGCACGGGTCAAAGATTTATGAAAAACTAATACTTTACTGTACAAAAATTAATATATCACAGTACAAAAACTAATACATTATATTATCGAGTCAGATGACCTAACGGGTCATGACCCGTTAATTTGACCTAAAACAAGTGTTTGCCCATGCGCCACATCACCGCATTGCATTTTCATAAATAGACATAAATTTTGATTGTGAGTACAAAAATTTAAAATAATATAGGGAAAAAAACTTTTTTTTCTATTCGAGAAAAAAGCCCTAAGAAATAATCTTTTATTGATATGATTATATATACATTTTTGACCAAAACAAAATAGACCGATACAAATATTTTACTTTTAAATAAGTTATATATCAATTGGAAAAAAAAATGTACAAAATAAATGACAGGGGCTAAGGCAGAAGGACGAACCATCTCATTTTAACGACGCATACAGTCAGAAGCAAAAGACATCATATTATCAATAATAAGGTTCTCTACTCATGATTTTGATCTTGACTACTCATACAAAAATCGATCTTATAAAAGTAAGCTAAAAGAAAATGCGTCACACTTTATAATAGATCATTCAATTTATACACAGTGTAACCTCATAAGCCTTCTGAAATTCAGCAATGTAATTTGTCTGAGTTTCATAGACTTGAGTGGCATGATATTGAATCATTTTTGGTTCTTCAAAAAATTTACACAAATATATATATATATATATATATATATTATATATATAGGAAAAATGAACTTTTTCGTTCTGTAAGTTGGCCTACTTTTTAATTTAGTCCTTTTTTTTGCCTGTTTTCAATTTCGTCCAGTTTCTTTTAAAATATCTGCAATTTATTCCGATTATCGGCGGAAAAATTTAATTTTACCGGACTTTGCTGATTAGGCGCCGGCTTGTGCTGAATTGCCTTTTATTTTGGTAGAAATTAGGCCACGTGGAAATAAATTAAAATAAAATTATTTTTATTTGCCATAAAAAGAGGAACCACCATCACAGCGGAACCCGGCCCACGCAAAACCGAATCAAACCACCACCACCATTTTTCACTAGTGGAAAAAAGTTGATTGGTGGCGCTTCATAAGTGGCGGTTCAAAGAGGAACCGCTGCAAAAAGTGAAAAGGCAGCGCTTATTAGCAAAGAACCGCTGCTTATGAAAATAAAAAAAATAAAAAATATCATCCGGGTGGCTGTTCTATAAAAATAACCGCCACCAATAATGAAATCAGGGCAGCGCTTATTTGTAGAAGCGCTGCCAATAAAAAGACTGGGTGGCGATTTTATAATATAACCGCCACCAATAATGAAATCGACTTTAGAGATCTCAACTGTGGCCTATCATAAGGATCCACTAATTTAGTCCTTTTTTTTGCCTGTTTTTCAATTTTCGTCCGATTTCTTTTAAAATATCTGCAATTTATTTCGATTATCGGCGGAAAAACTCAATTTTACCGGACTTTGCTGATTAGGCGTCGGCTTGTGCTGAATTGCCTTTTATTTTGGTAGAAATTAGGCCACGTGGAAATAAATTAAAATAAAATTATTTTTATTTGCCATAAAAAGAGGAACCACCATCACAGCGGAACCCGGCCCACGCAAAACCGAATCAAACCACCACCACCATTTTTCACTAGTGGAAAAAAGTTGATTGGTGGCGCTTCATAAGTGGCGGTTCAAAGAGGAACCGCTGCAACAAGTGAAAAGGCAGCGCTTATTAGCAACGAACCGCTACTTATGAAAATAAAAAAAAATAAAAAATATCATCCGGGTGGCGGTTCTATAATATAACCGCCACCAATAATGAAATCAGGCAGCGCTTATTTGTAGAAGCGCTGCCAATAAAAAGACCGGGTGGCGATTTTATAATATAACCGCCACCAATAATGAAATCGATTTTAGAGATCTCAACTGTGCCTATCCTAAGGATCACTATCCACTGTCGAGGATAGACCAGCTGGTGGATTCCACGTCTGTATGCGAATTGTTAATCATGATAGATGCCTCGCAAGGTTATCATCAAATCATGTTGGCGGAGGAAGACTGGAAGCGGGTCGCCTTTATAACGCCAAAAGGAACATATTGTTATGTGGTAATACCGTTTAGCCTTAAAAATGCGGGAGCTATGTACCAAAGGCTAGTGGACAAAATGTTCAAAATCCAGCTCGGGAGAAACATGGAAGTGTACGTAGACGACATGTTGGTTAAGATTATCAAGGCAACGTCACATGTGGATGATTTGAGAGAAACCTTTGACATCCTGAGAAAATATAAGATGAGGCTAAACCCAAAGAAGTGTGCGTTTTGGCTAAGAGCAGGAAAATTCTTAGGGTACATGGCCATGGAAAGAGGGATAGAGGCCAACCCGAAAAAAGGCAAGGCTATCATGAATATGGCGCCCCCAAAAGACGTCAAGGAAGTCCAGTGTTTGGCTGGGCGGATCAATGCTTTGAGCAGGTTTGTCTCCAGATTGGCAAAAAAGAGCTTACCATTCTTCAGAGCATTACGAAAATAGGTCCGATTCTAGTGGGATAAGGAATGTCAGGAGGCATTTCAAAAACTGAAAGAATACTTGGCAGATATGTCCTTATTAACTAAATCAATTGTGGGAGAGCCATTGATTATATATATGTCTGTGGGGAAATTAGCGGTGAGCACGGTCTTGCTTCGGGAAGAGGGAAAGTTGCAGAAACCAGTGTACTATTGGAGCAAGGTCTTGCATGAGGCTGAACTCCGATATGTAGAAGTGGAAAGGGACATGGTAGCCCTGGTGGGAACTGCCCGGAAACTCCGGCCTTACTTCCTCTCCCACAAGATCGTAGTTCGCACTAACGTACCTCTGAAATCCATAATGAGCAATCCAAAGGTTTTGGGGAGGTTAGTCAAGTAGATAATCGAATTAAGCGAATTCGACATACATTTTGAAGGAAGGCTGGCGATTAAGGCTCAAGAATTAGTTGATTTTATGCAAGAAATGGCCAGCTCTTCCGAGGAAAAGAAAGAGTGGACAATCTACACAGATGGTTCAGTGGGAAACTTGGGGTGTGGCGCAAGAATAGTATTGGTAGACCTGGAGGGAGTGACAACTGAGTATTCAGTATGAATGAACTATCATTTATCTAAAAATATAGCAGAATATGAAGCATTGTTGAGAGGAGTCCAGATGGCAAAGGAGTTGGGAGCAGAATAGGTACGTGCAAATGTGTATTCCCAACTCGTGTGTAAGCAGATAAGAGGAGAATTCAAGACAAGAGAATGGCAGATGCAAAAATACTTAGTTCGATTTCGTGAGCTGGCTAATACCTTGTATGCCTTGGATGTCCACTAAATCCCTAGATAAGAAAACAGCCGAGCTGATTACCTGGCTAAGGTAGCCGGCTCAGCAACGGATTGTCAAGAAAGAGTGATCACCCTATTGATAGCCCATCGGGAGTATGGGGAAGAGGAGTTTAATGCATTAGAGGAAGCCAAGGAGTATTGACCATCTCCTCTTAAATCATACTTGGATAAAGGAGAGCTACTAGAGGATATAAGAGAAGCGATAAATCTACGAATCAGGTCGGCCAGATTTTGCATAGTAAAAGGAGAGCGGTTCTGAAGAGGGTTTGGACAACCTCTCCTGAAGTGTTTAAGCGCGAAGGAGGGCGTCCACGTGCTCAAGGAAGTTCATGAGGGATGTTTTGGTAATCATATGGGTGCCAGAGATTAATCTAGCAAAATAACTCGAGTAGGCTATTTATGGCCGAGAATCAGGCAGGATGCGGAGAACTTTTTGAAGGCATGCGACTAGTTTCAAAAACATTCTCCACCCATGCACCGACCTGCAGAAGAGCTCATGACAATGAGCTCCCCCTGCCCTTCGCCAAGTGGGGGATAGATCTTGTAGGACCTTTCCCCACAACCCCATCCCAGAAAAGGTTCTTGATTGTGGCCATTGACTATTTTAGAAGGTGGGTTGAGGCTGAAGCCTTGGCAAAAATCATGGAAGAAGAAGTAATGGGCTTTTTGTGGAAGCATATAGTGTGCCGGTTCGGGGTCCTGAGGGTCTTGCTGTCTGATAATGGCGCGCTGTTCATGGGAGCTCGGATTCGAGCCTGGTGCACGAAGATGAAGATAGACCAGCATTTCGCGTCTGTTTACCACCCTCGGGCAAATGGTCAGGTCGAGGTGACTGATCAAATACCGGTTCAAGGGATTAAGGCACGTCTAGAGAATTCAGGAGGCAAATGGGTGGAGGAGCTCAGTTTAATCCAATGGGCCTATCGAACTAAACCCAAGGAAAGCACTGGAGAAACTCCATTTATCCTTGTATATGGCATGGATTCCATAATTCCCGTGGAGATAAGTATGGAGACTCATCGCATACAGAGCTTTGATGAAAAACAGAATGACCTGCTGATACAGGATGCGCTAGATTTTATTAAGGAGAAGAGAGAAAGAGCTGCGGTAAAAATGGAACACATGAGGGGACTGATAAGGGTAGCCTATAATAAATTGGTAGTGAGGAGGCATTTTCAGATAGGAGACCTGGTCCTCCACAAATCTGATTTAGGTAAGCCGAAGGGAAAGTTAGATGTTACTTGGCAAGGACCGTACAAGGTCATGAAAATTCTTGCAGGAGGGGCTTATGAGTTAGAGCAAATGGATGGAGTCAGAGTACCCCGAGCGTGGAATTTAATGAGTTTACGAAAGTATTATATGTAAGATTATTTTATGAAACTTATTTATATAATGGTGATTTGAAATTATCCATATCTTATTGCAAATGACCTGATTGTTAGTGAAATATCAGCCATGATTGGCTAAGGGAGGATGCCCCAAAAAGCCTAACCTGACTGTCAGTGAAATATCAGCCCTGATCGGCGAAGGGCGAGTGCCCCAAAATACCCAACCTGATGGTCAGTAAATTATCCAACCATGATCGACTAAGGGATGGACATGCCTGACTTCATTTGATGATCAATTAAAGGCATGAGCCTCAAATTTTATTTTAAGCTCTAGTCTACTCCAGTAATTCAGAAAGCGCTCAAGAAAGTTTGGATTTGGGATCAAGGGATTATTGTGGAGGAAAACAAGAACATATTGAAAAATGGATATTATTTTAACTTAGGAAGATTCGAGTACACGGAAAAAGGTTCTGGAAAATGCAGAAACAAAAATACAAACAAAATGAAAATTAAAAGTAGTAACATTAAACATCATGGTTGGGAAGAGGAAGCCCTCCTATCAGAAGCTAAAGCCTAACAAGCACGCCACAGTTCGCGCTCAGTCTCGTGGAGGCATTGGAGACATCTATCCGCCCGTTCAAAGGTGGAGTGAGCCTCACCGGCGGCGGTGGTCAGTCGACATATTGATTCGAGCAGATCAGTTTTCTCCTCTTGAAGTTGACGATTGAGCTGGCGGAGCTCAGCCCACTCACGCTTATAGTGGCGTTTCTTTTGCCTCTTCCTCTCCAAAAGCTTGCATACTTGAGAAAGTTTTTCACGGAACACAGGAAGTTTGTCGGAGAGATGGAAGTTTTCAGAGAAGAGTGCGAGATTGTTTTCTCTTTAGAGTATCGATTTCTTCGAGTAAAGAGGAAGAAGCCATAATGAAGTGCATAATGAGAGAACACGTATATAAAGAAAGCAGAGCACGTGATCAAGAGAATATAGTACTAAGGTTTCCTTAAATCAAGGAAACCCTAAAACTACTAAACGACAAATTATTCAAAGTACAAACAAGAGTTCCAAAAATACAGATCAGACACACAGGCAAAAAACCAGTCTAATCTAAATTCTCATAGTCTTCGATATTCAGATCTCCTCCAACTTGCTCGGTCCCCATGGAACCCTCTCCAAAATCCCGCTTAAATTGAGTGTTTCCTTGAAGCTCGCCCAAGTTGGCATAAGTAGGAGAGGCCGCAGTCGTTGTTAAAGCTAAAGTCAACGACTGTTCAGGGGGAAGGAGTCCAGGAAGGCTTGGCGAACGTGGGCAGCGAACTCCTCAGCCCCGAGCTGGTGGAGACGGTCCTCCTTCTCAACGTACTCAAACAGGTGGGCTCGGGAGGAGTCTTCAATGGGGTAAGGCGGTTGAAAGCAGTTGTAGGGTTCTCGGCAGACCACTTCTCCTAGGCGTCCAAGCCGAAGTGGTAATAGACCTGGGCCTCGGGAAGAAGGATATTATATAACTTCATGGAACCGAGGAAGGCCTTACGGGTTACCTCCATGGTCACCTGATTGAGCCTTTCTCCTTCCTCTGAATCCAGAAATCTTGCACGCCCCCTGGCCTCACCCTCAGCTCGGGCCTCCATGGCCAGCTCCTTGCCTAGGGCCATCTGGATGGTCGCCTCTGCTCGGGCCCGTCCCACTAGTTCTTGGGACTGCTGCAGCTCGACCTGTACTACATTCAGTTCAGATTGAGCCTTCTTCAACTCTGTATGAGCCTCATTCAACTCAAAATCTTGCTCTTTCAAACGGGCCATTAGCCTCTGTTCTCTCTCCTTTAGAGCTGCATGCTCCTTGGCCAGGTTGGCGTTCATCATGGAGCCTTGAGCTTGGGCTATTAGAACAACCCTCTTAAATGAAGCCTATAAAAATAATAATAATAATAATAATAATAATAATAATAATAATAATAATAATAATAATAATAATAATAATAATAATAATAATAATACTAAATAAAAGAAAAGAAAAGAGGAGAGAAGAAAGAGATAAGATAATAAGAGGGAAACAGATTAAAGGTTAACCCTGGCCTCATCTAGGCAATATGACTCAATCAGCTCTGCATTTGTCCATTTATCCAAGATTCGCCTATCCGAGGAAGGGCGGTGGCCTTTAAAAAACTGGGCAGCTACGGTCCCCGAGCATTCCAGGACATATGAACCGAGAAAGAAGCCTTGGTTGGGCGTAGATATCCTGGTCCCTGTTGGAGGAGCTTCCCTGTCGGATCGAGCCCATTTTCAGGGAACCAGACCTGGCTCTTCTTCAGAGACAGAATGAGACACTAGGTCAACTGTGCGGGTGGCCACTCTTTTCTGATGGGTAACTCTTTTCGTTCGAGTAGATGTTATAGGCTCCACTATTGCCCATTGTCTTTGAGGAGATGCGTGCTCTTCGGAAATGGTAGCTCTGGATGATTTGCCGAGGGGTCTCTTTTCAATGTTGGGAGTAACTCCTTGAAGAAGTGTGGCCATCTTCTTCTGCATCATCGTGGTTGCAAGGGGAAACAATCGGTGAAAAAAGTAATAATACATAATAATGATAAAATAAACTTCCAGATCTGGTTAACATTGAAACAAGGGATGGGTTTGTTTTATTTTCATAAGTATACCAATCACGTCAGGCAGAGGGCCGTTCTCTTGTTGAGAGTTGAAGAAACCCAGGATTTTGGGAGAAAGAAGCTTATTCAGATGGAAAACATGCCGATTTAGGGCATGGAGGGTCTTTTCCCGATGAGCAGTTCGGTCAGCTCTGGATAGCGAGAACTATGGGGGAGTGTGTTAATGGTCAGGGAAGAAAAGCCCCAATCTCCCGAACAGCGGACAAAGAGAAATTTCTTTCGCCAAACTTTGTTGGAGGAGGGTTCTAGTTAAGAATTAGATGTCGGCCCAAGCCGCTAGATAGAAGAAGCCTAGGGATAAGCTTTTTTGCCTGGAAAAAGGAGAAAAATAATTGGTTGGTATGCGTAATTCCAGAAAAGTGAGCCGCCAAATGGAACCCTATCATGATTCTGAAGGCATTAGGTACAAACTGGTGTACCGGAATCTGATACATTCGAGAGAGGGCAAGGATGAATGGATAGGCTGAGAGGCTCAATCCCGCCTGGAATTGGTCGATAAAGAAAGTTAAATGATTTGGGGGAGGTTGAGAGGCCTTTTCGCTGGACGCATGTTTTTTAAAGGAGAAGTCATCAGAAATTGGGAATTTCGACCGTATTTCTCGGAGGGTACAGTCACTAATAGTGGATGATATGTTATCAGCATCACCGCAGGGAGGAGGTGAAGGCCAGCGGTCACCAGAGGCGGCTGCCAAAGATGTTGAGGAAGATGATAAGCTGAAGGAAGAGAAGGGACCGGCGATGCAGGAGCAGACATAATTAAAAAATTGCGAAAAGAAAAGATACGAAAAAGTACCTGGTTCTTAAGGATAGGAAGGTCCTGGTTGGAGAAGGAAAAAGCTTGGAATTCTTGGAGAGAAGAATATGCATTGAGAAAAGATTAGACAGAATTATTAAGATAATAGAAATGAGTTTGAAAAATGAGTTTTTACGAGATGAAGGGATTCGGCGGGATTTGTGTTTTTAAGATGTGTCAGAGCACGGTACCCGAAAGGACACGTTATGGGGTGTAATTTCTGAGGTGGAATAGGAGGCGTCGTAGCCCTTCCCAAAATACGTGACTTATACGGGAAGAGGATTTTGCGGGATCTGTGCAATTAATGCGTGTCAGGCTGGGATAACTGGAGAGACGTATAGATCCCAATCGACATGATTGGAACATAAAGTAGGGCAGCTCACACCCAACCATTCGGGGGGGACTAATTTGTGCGACCTGATCTGATAATAGACTGGTAGCCTTGGACAGATATGGTTGGGATGAGCTAAACTTAACCTTAGCAGAAGATAGGGCGAGGCGGAATGCAAGCTTATAAGCCTGGTAACGACTGTCCTGACCTCATTTGGATCCTTCGATAAGTTTCCAATAGGTCAGTTCAGGAATTGGGAGAGCTTAAATGACATAGTTGGTCTGTTTTCTGGAAGGAAGCTTCTAGGTCAAGTCGGCTTGCGTAACGGCCCTAGATTTGTGGGGTTTTTATTTTTGAGATCTCGGAAAGGCCCCACTAGGCAAAAACTATAAATACCTCAGCCCCAAGGCTAAGGGAGGTATGACATTCTAAGCATTCTTCTTCTGATTTTGCTTATTCCGATCTAAAACGCTTAACTGACTTAAGCATCGGAGAGGTTTCCACCGGAAAACCCCGGTGGTCCTTTCTAACGTGTTTTTGGTTGAAGCAGGTCAGGGCATTCTCAGGGTAGGAGTAAGTGTTTTCAGTTATAATTTTCAGGGCGGAACAATAATTACTGCAGCATACAAAAAGTGAAGAGGGGTTTGTGGTCACCTGAGGAAGATGAAAAAAATAATGAAGAAATCTCACAAACAATCTATAATTTTGTAAAAATATAATGAAGAAATCTCACAAATAACCAAATCCAAAAAATGATAACAGCCATATAACCTTCTAAATTTAAAGAATAACAAAATTATAAGAATAAAAAAATAAAAATTCTACCTTTAGTTTCTCTTCCTCTGCATTTGTCTAGGGAGTCTTTTTCGCCTCAAATGAGGAAGTGATGAAATGAGCTGCGGATGAAAATATATCATCATTTGCCACATTAGCATTTTCCCAAGTGGAAGTGTATTTTAAGGATCAACATTTCAAAAGCCAAATGAATTATGAGGATCTAAAAGTTTTTGTTTCTGATGTTGAATACAGATACAATATTGCACAAAGCACCATATATTAATCATGATTAATGCTGACAACCGTACATAATGTCAACCTTTAATAAAATTTGTTCTCTTTTAATAAACCATCCTTATTGTATTCAAAAAACTTACTTTTGCTTTTTATGCTTTTAAACTCTTGTGAAGTACTTAGATGAACCCGAATCCTCGTTTTTCTCTTGAGATATTTCTCGATCATCAACAGACTCAGTATGTGGTGGGCCATTGTGTTTATGAGGTAAATCCTTTTTTGGCGAACGTAAAGCTTGTTTCTTGGATCACATTTCCTCATGGATCTCAATCCCATTTCATTTCTCTCGAACATGACATAAAGTGTGATGTTGTTTCTTTGAATCTAAATAATCTACAATAAAAAATAAAATGAATAAAGCTCATAAGAACAACAACAAAATCCCAATATTCAAAAGCAAGCTCATAAGAACATCAATAATCTGGTTAATTAAAATTCATATCATCATAATAAAGGACTTAGCAAGATCAGACCTTTTCAACCATATGCTCTTTAAACAAACAAAAAAAAAAAACAGAACGTGAATTATCATTTTCGAATCAATTTTGATGATCGATTTTCCAAATCTGGAAAAAAAATACAAATATGAATAATTTTAAAAACAATAATTAAAAAAAATAGATCTGGGAAAAAGGAATAAATAAGATGAAAAGGGAAAGGGAAAACCAAACAATTCAAACCCAAAAAGAATGAGAAAAAATGACCACTTAAATTTCAAAATGTATCAAATTAATTTAAATTTAAGTAAACTAAGGATGAGGTAAAAAAAACAAAAAAAAAAACTCACCCTTTGCTCAATTGAATATTGAATTTTAACTTACCGGTGTTGTCTTTATGGGAAGATTGGATACCTAGTTGTACACCCAGTTGCCAGATGAAATCCCCATATTCTGCTCATCTCCACAGTCTCTCCATCTATCTCCAACAAAAACTGCATACGCTGACTGATTGAGTTCGGGGAAGGCCGAGAAAAGAGAGAAGGGGGACTCTGAAATCCTCATCGTTGACTGCCCATATCCACAGTCTCTCAATTACTGTTTGCTTCAATTAATTCCAACACAAACCAATTCAGTCAATAATTGGGAAGGTCGATGATGTGGCCTGAACAGACAGACCTGGGTTGGGATAGACCTGAGCTAGGATTACTAAGGAGGTGTCCAATGGCCTGACATGTTTTGCTCCCGTGGGGTCCTGAGCTGATTTTCTCGAGGAGGTGAGGAAAACAGATGGAAATAAAGAAGGAATTACCCTAGCTCGGGATAATCCTGATCTGACCTCTTTTCTCGAGTGAGATTAAGGTCAAAAGGCTTAGAGTCAGGAAAAAACACCCTGAATGATTCAAATCCGCTGAGAAGGATTATAGGAGGGTAGGCTTGTGAGAGACCAGGCGCTCTGGCTTCCCAGAAGGGAATAGATAGGACCACTTGTCATGGTTATTTGCATAACGGCCCGAGATTTGTGACCTTTGTTTTCGAGATCCCAGGAGGGGTCCCCACTGGGGAAAATTATAAATAGCTCAGCCCCAAGGATGAGAGAGGTATGGTATTCTTGTGCATTCCTTTCATTGCTCACTGAAATATACTACCCGCTTAACTGACTTAAGCATCGAAGAGGTTTCCACCGGGAATCCTCCGGTGGTCCTTTCTAACGTTTTTGTGGTGCAGGTCAGGCTTATTTTTTCAGGAATATCGGAGTGTTCCGCAGAGTGGATATATTATTTAGGTATAATTATTTTCTAGGTGAAACAATTGGCGCCGTCTGTGGGAATATCAAGGCTAAGACGTGAGATAAGACATGGCTTCACATGGCTCCGGCAAAATTTGGTGGCAGAGTTGGGTGGCACGCCAAGTTCTGCCACTCCGATGGGTGCACCAAACACGACAGGGCCGTCAACGACAGAGCCATCGGTAGCAGTGCAGCCTCCCCCCTGTGGGTCCGCGCAATTTGGCGGAGGGTTGCTGAATGATACCCTTCTCAGGATCTGTTTATGATAAATTATGAAGTATAATTTTCAGATCTGTTTATGAGAAATTTCTCAATAATAGTCCAAAAATTACCGATCTATTTATGAGAAGTTTTTCAATAATCGTCCAAGAATTTTTCAGATCTGTTTAGGATTTGTTTATGATAAATTACGGATCGAATAATAATTTCCAGATCTGTTCATGATAAATTTTTCAGATTTGTTTATGAGAAATTTTCGAGATCAGGAATAAACGGGATCGAAAAATTTTATAAAAATTTCGAAGAAAAAAACAAATTCAAAAAATTTTTGAAAAATTACGAATCATAAAAAATATGGCAGATCTGAAAAAACAATCCAAAACAATATTCCTCACCGGAACATTTTCATGATCAATGAACATAACTTTGACAAATGTTTGAATTATCATAGGTAAAAATCTCTACAATATAAAGAAAAGATCGGGAAATTTTGGACTGGAAAAGTGCTTGGAATTTTGTGATAATTTATCAGCGTGAAAAATGTGAGGATCTATCCTAGAGAAGAATTCTGTGAGAAAAAGTATTGAACCGAAATTATGCGTTACAAAATTTCTTGGACCGAAAAATGAGATCGAAGGCTACAAAATAAATTAACTAAAATAGAAAAAAAAGTTGTTATTTATACTCCTTCAAAATTTTGGTCTTGACCCAAAATAGATCCCATTGAATCACAATTTGACACCTCAGCCTAGGAGACACCACATTCCGCCACATGTACCTCGGAATGCTCTCCATTTCACACCTCATCATCAATAGTTAACACATTTAACCAAGGGCGAATTCATGTATATACATGAGGGGGCCACGGCCCCCCCAAAAAAATTCAAAAACCCTAATACTATTTATGATTTATTGTTATTTGTAATTAAATATACATCCTAAAATTTAAAAATTTGTAACTTGATCTAGTGGTTGGTGTGTTTAATCTCTTTTCAAATGGTTCATGGTTCATATCTTATTCTTGCCCATTTTCCTTTCTTTCTTCTTTCTCTTTTATATCTTATATTTCTATATATTTTATCTTTCTTTTTATATTTTTCTTTATCATTTGTTTCTTATTAGTTTCCTTCTTTTTTTCTTTCTCTTTATCTCTTGTTTTTCTATATTTTTTATCTTTCTTTTTATTTTTCTCTTTCTCATTTGTTTGTTTTTAGTGTTCTTTTTTTTTTCTTTCTTTTTATCCACTAAATCATATATTTTTTATCCTTCCTTTTTCTTTTCTTTTATTTTCCTCTTTCTCATTAAATAAACTTAAAAGCAAAAATATAGAATTAAAAATATCACCACTCTCTCTTTCTTTTTATTTTTCTCTTTCTCGTTATTTGCCTTAAAAAACAACAATATAAAACTAAAAAAGTATCACTGATTTCACTCTTTTTTCCTCACCTTTTATTTTTTTCTTTCCCTATTCTCACAAATTTATGGTATCAACTTAAAAGTAAAAACATATCTTTCTTATTTTCTTTCTCCCTCTCTAGCTCCTATTTTCTTTGCCTTCTTATTTTTTATTTCACGTTCTCTCTTATTTATCGTAACACTAAAAAGGTTAAAAAAATATATTTTTTCTTTAATATAACACGAGTCGAATCTCGCCATTTCACCAAATTATATTTATCTTTTAATACGCGGCCTCCCCAAACTAACAATTCTGGATCCGCCCCTGCATTTATTAGTAGTGGTGGATATATATATATATATATATATATATATATATATATATATATATATATATATATATATATATATATATATATATATATATATATATAATATATATATATATATAGGTTCAGATGAGAACCATGTCCTTATTTGTGAACCTAGGGACAAATATCCACGATTAGTAAAATCTTGTAAAATTTAAAGGCCTATGATTTTGAAAATAAGTCTCAGTTTTATGATGTTGTTAACAATGTTAAAACACACTGACTAACAACATCAACTAGAGTAAAATAAATATATGCAGCAGAAATAAAATTTTAAGAACACGATAAAATAAACTCAGTTCACAAGTACTTGTAAACTTGGGTGTACAAACCCGAAAACTATATTACTTTCTTGTTTTTCGATCAATATAGAAATATTAAGTAATATATGAAAACTAAAGTATTAAAACACATGATACTAAATACTTGTCGCCTAGGTTGAACAAGCTCTTCCCCGTTGATCACGCAACTTCGAATAGCTTGTCGATCTCGAACAATGGCTCCAAGTAGTCTTCGTGTTCTTTCTCCTGCTCGTGCATCTTGCGTTGCGTCATGCTTTTCTTCAGAAATCCCGTGCGTAAAAGTCGTGTTACCAAGATTAGTAATCCCTTGTCTTATATAGACAATCCTAGAATTCTAAACTTGGTAAATAAGCATACTAAAATCTAGACACAATCTAGGAAAATAAAGTCCTATAAATAAACTAGGAAATACAATCTAGAGTTCCTAATTACTTTTATGCCTAAGAAAGGCAAATAACAAATTAGGAATTATTGCCAAGAATAAATTCCTCGACAATCTCCCCCTTTTATCTTTCTGAAAAAAACACTACGACGCAAACACAAATAAAAATAAATATACTAACTCCCCCTAAGTTAGAAAACTCCCCCTAAACAAAACACCCAATGTTGTCAAAACAGCAGACCAACATTACAAACCAACATTGTTCAGAAATTCATTAATCAAATCAAAACAAACAAGAAAAGGAACTCATTGACTTCGAACCCTCTTCGAACGACGAGGGGATGTCGAAGTTTCTTCACCCCTATCCTTCCTCTTCTTCTTCTGCATTCTCTTCATTTTCCTCAAATCCTTATTGCGAGAGCGAATGCGCTTCCTTCGCTTTTCCTGAGCAAGACTTGCCAAGGCTTCGGCAGCAACAGCATCATCATCAACAGCATCTTCTCCACCAACATCATCTCCAGCAGCATCTTCATCAACAGCTTCGTTATCTACGTCAACATCTTCTCCCCCTTTTTGACCAGAAATTGAAAGGGCCTCCAAGAGAGAGCTATGAAGAGCCTTCAGCTAAGCCATCTACAAATAAATGGAAGCCACATGTGCACGAAGGACCTGTAATATGCTGGCCTCTTAAAGCAAACCAATCCCCCTCACCCGTGAGCACATCATCGGGATGAAGTGTCAAACCTTGGTTCTCCAGCAAGCTGAAAATCAAAGAAGGAAAACACAACCAGGACACGGACTTTGTGGTGGCAAACTTAGCAATAATATCAAAAACATGCTGGCCAGAACTAAATTTGATTCCTCTCCCAAGCCTATACAAGAACTGGGCCTGAGGCCACGTAACACACGTTGTGTTCTTGGAGGGAACCCAATTACAGATAGCAATTTTATGCAGAATAGAATAAAGAGATGAAAGTCGAGTACTAGGGAGCTGCTTAAACCACGAATTAACAAGACCACCAGACAAAAATGAAACTACCTCATTCATATCATCAACAGTCGAGTCACCCCGGTATGGTTCAGTGCCAAACAACTCATCAATCAAAGCAGGAGTGAAAGAGAACACCTTGCCACGTACATATACTTTGCCATAATTTACAGACTCCAAATCAACCATAGAGGGCAAAAGATTGGCATAAAACACGACAACTATATCTCGTACAAAAGGCATTGCCGTGGAAACGATGGAATACATACCTTTGTTTTGAAGATAGGCAATCAGATTGTGTTTCTCAAATAGCTCAACCGGGACTCGGCGCTCGGCGATCATGTGGCGAGTCTGGTAAGTGGAAAACAACTCGGCAGCCTCGGCAGTCAAGAACTTCTCCGAAAGGGGCACCATATCCTCAAGCTCAGGGGTCTGAGATGCAGCACCCGTAGAGGATTCGGAGTGATCAGAAGGCGTAGAAGGAGGCGAAGTATGAGCAGGGGAACTTGCATCAGCGGTAGCAGAACTGGAGGACGAGGCAGACCTGTTCTGTGGTAATGTTGGTATCGGGGAACCAACACGGGGACCAACATCAGCCTTACATGCTGCCTTTTTCTTCTTCTTTTCCTTCTTGCAAGAAGAAAGTATATCACGTAGAGGCATATCAAATGAGGAGTCAGGGGAAAACTCGAACAACTCTTGATCAAAATCGGGTTTATCATCACGAACAAGGGATGGAGGAGAACTAACAGTCGGTGGCTCAGATGAGCTAGTCACCTCTCTGGTGAAAAAATCCAAAACAATGTAGGGAAGGGATGAATACTCTGTTTCAGTAGATCCAGGAGAAACTTTGACTTTTGCCTGACCAGATCTCTTGTCGGCCAACCTCACAAGCTATTTCCGGCGAGGCTTCTTCTTCGCCGATGGACTAGGAGCTGAGGGCAACGGAGGAATAGCTCCCTCTGCCGGAGCAGGGACATAAAAATCATCATCGGGATCAGACATGGTCACAACCTCCTTAGCAAGATTCATGTGCTCAAGTGTCACACGTCGTCTCGGCCCTGCTTGGCTTTTTGGAAAAGCGGGCGGTACAACGTCGGGCGGTATATTTTGCAGGCGCCTAATCTTTTCAGAGTAGGGTTCCCAACCCGACCGAAAGTACCCGCTACAAAAGCTAAGTTCGGGGGATTATCAACATCAATTTCATTCCCTGACTAACCAGGGAATACCTGGGCTTCAGGCACGGCGTCAATCGGTGACGGAACTGGCACAGCAGCGTGAGAATCGTGCGCCGGCGAGGTTGGTGGCGATGTTGTTATCGGTGGTGGGATGGAAGAGGAACCTCCACCAATTTCTTCGCGTATGTCCAGGCCACCCACTCTGGGATAGGGCGCAGGAACCTATTCGCCGGAGCAGCAGAATTCTGCCGGCAATTCCGGAATAGAAGAGGGCGGCGGAGAGTTTGTCATTCTGCAAATTCTCAGAAACACAAAAGAAAACAAGAATAATCGAGATAATTGGAGAGAGGTAAGGAAACTGGAGAGTTTAATCTTTGGAGAGTGATCAGACGGTAAAAAAAATCTGGAATTTATACTTACAAAAAATGACTGTTGCCAAGGAGAGAGAAGGTAAGAAAATAAAAGGACAAAAATCCCTAATTTTACCACTTGCGGATTTATGGGCTTAAGCACTATTTTTATTTCCTTTTAACACACCACCACTCCCCCTTAATGTAGGACACTTGATCATACCCACTACAACCATTATCTCTTCCTTTTTTTAAAAAAAAAAAATTGCACAACTCAAGTTTCGGAATTGGCCGAAATACAAAGCTGGATTTAATGAACCATCAGCCCAATAGTATCAATCTTGTGCAATGTTAATTTTTACTCACCAAATTTACCTCGTTATTACCTGTCCATCCGTCTGATTTCAACTCCACTGAAACATTAGTTAGCTAGATTCAAAACAAAATTAAGAGATTTCACGAAAGACAAGAACACAAGCAACAGTACGCACAGCAAGACGGCATCTTCACAAAGTATGAATGTCCAACGGGATGCCTAAAATTCATGACCTAAAAGATTATACAAAAACACATTAAGATTTCAGTGACTTGATCCAATGTTACTTTTTATTACTGATAACATTATAAACCAACTTTGCCTTAAGCGAAGTCAATGGAAACTTACCCCTTGACCCAAGCTAATGACTACGCCAAGATCTCTCTAGAAGGTGAAATTTAAAGATTGGATCAAATTGTATCCAGATTTTCTTCATCCTTGAAGGGATTTTGAATTTTTTATCTCCAGCAATTGCTGTTTAACACCTCTTATTTTTGGACATGGGAGAAAACCAGTTTCTGCGGACAAATCCCACAATCACCTAATTGAAGAGGTTGGTTCTTTTTGCCATCACTTTTATTGCAACACACGACCTTATTGTACTTTCAATCAAACTCAATGCATTAGGATTATGTATGAAAAGAAAGATAAAAATGCATGCAAATGTATACAGATGTTGTGACTGATGTTGATATTGGGTGTCACAACATCACAAACCAACATTGGTTCAGACAATTCACATACCGAGATCTCTTCTTAAACGAGAGAAGGTCTCAAAATCTAATACCTTAGTGAAGATGTCAGCAAGCTGATTATCTGTTCCAATATGCTCAAGGCTAACAATCTTCCTCTCAACTAGGTCTCGAATAAAGCGGTACCTTATGTCAATGTGTTTGATTCGAGAATGCTGGACTGGATTTTTCGAGATGTCAATGGCACTGGAATTGTCACACAGCACAGTCAAAATACTACTGTGCAGATCGTAGTCCTCTATCATCTGGTTTATCTGCAGTAATTGTGTGCACGCACTTCCAGCTGCAATGTACTCGGCTTCAGTTGTAGAAAGAGAAATACAATTTTGCTTCTTGTTGTACGAAGAGATTAAATTGTTACCCAGAAAAAAACATCCCCCAGTAGTACTCTTTCTATCTACCACATCCCCTGCCCAATTCGAATTAGTATACCCTACAAGTTCAGTACCAGTATCTTTTGTATACCACACACCTAGTTCAGTTGTACCAGCAATGTACCTAAAAATTCTTTTAACTGCTTTTAAGTGTGACTCTTTTGGATTAGACTGATATCTAGCACACAAGCACACACTATACATAATATCAGGTCTACTTGCCGTCAAATACAACAGACTCCCTATCATACTTCTATACATGGTGTTATCAACACCCTTACAAACATTGTCTCTCGACAGCTTCACAGTTTTCCCCAGTGGTGTTTTCTTGTGAGTTTCACTTTCTAAACCAAACTTTTTGACTAATTTCTTAGCATATTTAGTCTGGGAAAGAAAAATACCATCATCAAGCTGTTTGATTTGTAAACCAAGGAAGTATGAGAGGTTACCTTCCATGCTCATTTCGAATGTATCGGACATTCGAGTACAAACTCCTTGACCATCTACTCGTTAGTGGATCCAAAAATAATATCATCCACATAGATTTGGACGATTAAGATGTGCTTATTTAAGAAGGAATAAAGTTTTGTCAACTTCCCCTCATCTAAAGTTTAAATAAAGCAAATGTTGAGTTAGCCTTTAATACCAAGCTCTAGGAGCTTGTTTTAAACCACAAAGAGCCTTTTTAAGTTTTAAAACAAAATTTGGTTTTTGAGGATCCACAAATCCTTTAAGCTGCTCAACATACACTTCTTCACTCAAGACTCCATTTAAAAAAGCACTCTTAATGTCCATTTAATGCAATGAAATCTTCATATAACAAGCAACAGAAAGCAAAAGTCTTACCGACTCAATGAGGGCAACAGGGGCAAATGTTTCATCAAAATCAATCCCTTCAATTTGTGTATACCCTTGTGCAACCAGTCGAGCTTTGTTCCTCACCATGTTTCCAGACTCATCAGTCTTGTTCTTGAATATCCACTTAGTTCCTGTCATGTGGAGATTTTCTGGACGTGGAACTAAATCCCAAACATCATTTTTGGCGAAAAGGTCCAGCTCTTCTTGCGTCGCCCTTATCCAGAACTCATCCTTGAGTGCATCCTCCACACACTTGGGCTATGTTTTAGAAAGGTACAACTCACGAATCTTAGAACAATTAGTAGACAGACATACGTACCTGACCATTTCCTTAAAATCTATTTGTCGCCTTATTGTGCTCCTTTAATCTAAATCTCCAATAATTTGGCCCATGGGGTGGTTTTTCTGGATTCTGGATGGAATATCCCTCTGATGGAGATCAATGGGATCAGCTGGATCTTCTTCTTCTAAATCAGAATCAGATTCTGCGGTGGCTTAGCTTGATGTTGGTTCTGATGTTGAGATCCCAGTATCAACAATTGTATCAACATTTCTCAACTCTCTGGGTTCAGCACCTGCATCTGTGTTCTCAATTCCTTCACTATCATCTGAAGTAGGAGTGATATTTTCTTGAGGATTTTGATCATAAACCAAATCATTATCCTCAGTAGGTTTGATTCCACTCATTAGATCGTCGAACTTGACATTAACTGACTCAAACATGCTTCGAGTTCTAAGGTTAAACAACCTATATGCATGACTATTTTGGGAATAAACCATGAAAATACACTTATCACTCTTTGAGTCCAGTTTAGTTAGGTGATTTCTATCGTTGAGCACATAGCATATACATCCAAACACATGAAATTAGCTCAAGTTTGGTTTTTTACCCATCAACAACTCATAGGGAGTAGCACATGACCCTGGTCTAAAATAAGACCTATTTGTAATATGACATGCAATGTTCATTGCTTCAGCCCAAAAACATTTTGCTATGCTATTTGAAATGAGCATAGTTCTAGTCATTTCAGCAAGAGTCCTATTTTTGCGTTTGGCTACGCCATTTTGTTGTGGAGTAATAGGTGAAGAAGATTCATGACTTATCCCCTCCGAAGTGAAGTATTTAGAGAAAAATGCATTTTCAAACTCTTTTCCGTGATCAGTTCTAATCCTCCCAATGTTCACATTGAACCTTACACATAGCTTCTTTGCAAGTTTTTTGAAAGTCTCAAAAGTTTCAGATTTTTCTTTTATAAATTCTACCCAAGTGAACCTAGAAAAATCGTCGACAATAACTAAAACAAACCTCTTACCACCAAGGCTCTCGACCTCAAGTGGACCCATGAGATTCATATGAAAGAGTTCAAAGCAAGAAGATGTAGTGAGACTTTGCTGGACTGGATGTGGTACTCTGACCTGCTTTCCTTTCTGGCACGCCTCACAAACATGAATGATCTTGGTGTTTAGCTTAGGAAGCCCAGTCACTGCTTCTTCTTTGGCCAACCTGTCCATCATCTTGTAGTTGACATGCCCCGGTTTATGATGCCACACCTCAGCATCACTTAGTTGAGATAACTTTCAAAAAGTATCACTGTTGATTTGATAACAATTATCTGAAGTCCTTTGTCCGATAAGGATACATGGACCATTCTCCTCATAGACTTCACACTTCTCGCGGTTGAATTTGACACTAAATCCTCCGTCGTATAGTTGACTTATGCTGATCAAATTTGCAGTAAGTCCTTCTACCAACAACACATTTCCCAAAGTTACTACACCGGGACCATGGAGAGTTCCTTGGCCAATAATTTGGCCATTTTCACCTCCACCGTACTTTACCTTTCCACCTCTAAATCTGAAAATATTGGAAAGAATATCCTCTGACACAGTCATATGCTTGTAGGATTCGCTATCGAAATACCAGGCTCCAGGAACGTGGGACTTCAGGGAAGTATGGATCATATTGCACTTGACGTTATTTTTCTTGACCCACACTTGTTTGAACCTGGTGTTGGTATTGATGTTGGTATGACGGGAACCAACATTGGATTTAGCAGCCGCATTAGTTCTCTGAAAGTGTCTTCTCTCACCAATGAATTTCCAGCAGAAAGGCCGAATGTATCCAGGCTCGCCACAATGATGGCACACGAACTGTCTCCTTCTCTTCTTGTGCCTCTTGGGTGATTTCTGCTCTTGACTTAAGGAGTGTGACGGCTGACTCGGTTTATATCCAATTCCATTCTTCGAGGTTTCTGGGAAGCTCATCTCTAAGATTTCATCAAGCTTCGCCTTGCCTTTGTTCAGATTTGATATGGTTCCTTGGACCTTTGTCAACTCGGTTTTCGTCTTTTCTAATTCAGCATCCTTCTTGGTAAGAGATGTTTCCAGACGGACAATTATGTCAAGCTGATCATCCTTTTCTTTGGTCAGATTTTCTACTTCTTTCATGAGATCCTTGACCTTGAGTACCTGTTTTTCCCAGCTGACAAATAGTTGTTGGTGCTCAACACTTAGCAGATCGTACTCCTTATGGTAATCAGTATTTTCAGCATTCAAGCACACGATGTTGGTTTTAAGGATATCAACATGGACGTCGTCGTCCCACAGAACATGGGTAAATAAGGATATAACAAGTTCAGTTGACTCGGAATCATTGACATCCTCAGTGAAGTCAGTAGCAACCATGCTTCTCTTCCTAAGGGTATTACGACATTCATTCTTGTAGTGTCCCCAACCTTTACATTCATGACATTGCACCTCACTGAGTGGTCTCGAGAGGTTGGATGCATTTGGTATTGAAGTAGTGGACTGAGATCTGGGAAGAGTACGTCAAGTAAATTTTGGCGTAGATACCTGTGGCCTGGTCTTCGTACTTGAAACTCCAAGGATATTCTTCTTCTTCAAGAAACTATTGAAACGTTGGGTAACAAATGACGATTCGTTATCCTCAAGCGTAGTGAATTCCATCTTTTTCAGAATCCCATTGAAATCAAACTCCTCGTCATCATCATCGTTGTCTGGATTAGCGTCGGAGGAGAAAGCTACATTCTTCTCTCTCGAGTTGGAACCAAGGTGGTCCATCTCATATTGCTTAAGGCTCCCAACTAAGGTGTTGAATTCTATGTTATCAACATCTTTAGATTCTTCTATGACAACCACCTTCATATTTTATTTCTTCGTAATAGATCTCAGCAGTTTTCCTACAAGACGAGAGTTAGTTATTGATTCACCAACCTATCTGCACTTGTTTATGATGTCTGACAATATCATGGTGTAGTCTATGATCGACTCCTTCTCATCCATTCTCATCACTTCGAAAGTGGACATCAACATTCTCAACCTTGATTTTTTCACGCTCGCAGTTCCTTCACAGACGATTTGGAGTGCGTCCCAAGCATCCTTTGCTGAATCGTAATTCTTGATGACTCAATAGTAACTTACATCTACATAACTACACAAGGTATTGATGCATTTGGAATTCCAGTTTGCAGCAGCTGCTTCCTCAGGAGTCCGATCTACTTCCTTTTTGGGGAAGGTATCGCCTTCACCATCAGTAAATCATGGCTTTTCCCATCCAAGAAGGACGGTTTTCCATACATGTTTGTTGCTGCTTTTTGAGTGCCACCGCATTCTCTGTTTCCAGAGAGAGTAGTTTTCTCCATTGAGGATTGGAGGCCTTGGGTTGCCTTGAGCATCCATAGCACCTAAAAATAAGGATTAGTACTTAAAATGTTAAGTAACCTGCTCTCTAATACCAATTGTAAAATCTGAAGGCCTATGGTTTTGAAAATAAGTCTCAATTTTATGATGTTGTTAACAATGTTAAACAACACTGACTAACAACATCAACCAGAGTAAAATAAATATATGCAGCGGAAATAAAATTTTAAGAACACGATAAAACAAATTCAGTTCACAAGTAAAAGTACTTGTGAACTTGGGTGTACAAACTCGAAAACTATATTACTTTCTTATTTTTCGATCAATACAAAAATATTAAGTAATATATGAAAACTAAAGTATCAAAACACATGATACTAAATACTTGTCGCCTAGGTTGAACAAGCTCCTCTCCGTTGGTCACGCAACTTCGAATAGCTTGTCGATCTCGAACAATGGCTCCAAGTAGTCTTCGTGTTCTTTATCCTGCTCGTGCGTCTTGCGTTGCGTCGTGCTTTTTTTCAGAAATCCCGTGCGTAAAAGTCGTGTTAACAAGCTTAGTAATTCCTTGTCTTAAATAGACAATCCTATAATTCTAAACTTTGTAAATAAGCATACTTAAATCTTGACACAATCTAGGGAAATAAAGTCCTATAAATAAACTAGGAAACACAACCTAGAGTTCGTAATTACTTTTGTGCCTAACAAAGGCAAATAACAAAATATAAATTATTGCCAAGAATAAATTCCTCAACAAATCTAATGAATGGATAAGATTAAATGTAATTGTGCTTTTTAAAAAAGGCAAAAATATAGAAGTGGTAGTATGAGAAAGTACAAGAGAGGTAAATTAGACTATGTGTATTCATGAGTCGGACATCCCATTATTATCCGTGATTTCTAGAATACGGAGGGACACTTCCCAGAACCTCCACCCACGCTCAAACTTTCACATTTTTCTCGATTTCTGAAAAAAGAAAAAACATCCAAAATAACTCTGATCATTGTGACGCTTTCAAGGTTGCAGCGAAGTCAACTTGCCTCCGGTAAATTCGAGTTGAAAATAATTAACATGGCCAAATCGCTGGATCTAGGAGAAAATTAGAGCCAACAATAGCACTCAGGATTTTGGTCTCAATTCAGGCTTTTGGAGGCGGTGCTGTCGTGGATTTGGTGCTCCGATCATCTAGTCCAGCTGTGAGCAGCGAGCGCGAATCAAAATTCATTCGTCCGATCAGGTGCTTTCTGTTTCATTTTGTTTTCACTACTTTTTTTTCCACAAATTTATGTTAATTATTTTGTGGGTTACTTGATGCTTATTTTTAAAAAAAATGTAATTAATCTAGATGTTTTTATTGTGCAGCTTTTCAATTTTTTATATGTAAATCGGTAGCCTTGCGGTGGAGAGCAAGCATAGTCGTTGTGAGTAGATGCGGGAGCGATGATTGATCTTGTAGCTTTGAAATTGATGGAATCCGATCTGCTCTATCAACGAGACTGGTGGCATCGTTAATGGATGTTTAAATATTATTGGATGTGTATCGGTTTCTTTATTTATCCCTAATGCTTTGAGTGTAATATGTTGGTGCTTTGTCATGATTCGTATAATTCTTATATTTGATTTTGTGTACAGAAATTATTTAAAACATTGAGTAATGAGATTTAGTGCTTTCCAAGTGTGTGTACAATGCGTTTGTTTTACGTGAATGTGTTTTATGAGTTCTTAGAAATATGTGTACGGTACTTTCAAAATATGTGTATAGTGCTTTGAATATATTTGTATAGTGCTTTCAATGTATGTGTACAGTGATTCCAAAGTATGTGTATATTGCTTTCAAATTAGGTATATACTGCTTGATGGTATGTGTACAGTGCTTTCAAAGGTATTTTGTACAGTGCTTTTAATATATTAGGACTGATTAAGTAAAACAAAAAAAAGAACCAGAAGTTTATAAAAGTACGACCATTGAATATAATAAAGCATAACATCATTTATGTACAGAGCACTTTTAATAAGTATATAAGAGCACCACAAATATGCATTTCGGGTGAATATAAATTGCATGATAAATATGGTATCTATTAATTGGAAATCATCTGTTAACTGAAAACAAATCATCTATTAATTGGAAAAATGGAAACGGGTGAACATAAATTGCATGATAAAAATGGTATCTATTAATTAGAAATAAATCATCTATTAATTTGAAATAAATCATCTATTAATTATGACCATTGATCTGATTACATTAGTGGTGTGGATTTGTCACTAGGTTTACAAATAAGAACGGGTTTTCACTGGAACCTAACTCTCTCTCTCTCTCTCTCTCTCTCTCTCTCTCTCTCTCTCTCCTATATATATATATATATATATATATATATATTATATATATATTATTTATATTATATATATATATATATATATATATATATATATATATATATATATATATAATAGGGGTGGGTTCAAATGGAATCATATCATTATATGTGAACCTGCGAACTAGTGCTTTTATTATATACCACATGTGCTTTTATTATACAATCACGTGCTTTATTAAAATTTTAAGTTATATACACCAGTAGTGCGTTTATTATACAATTATAATGCTTTTAGTTAAATAAGGAAATATACAAAAAATATGATTTATCCATTCTAAGGCTAATAATGGACCTAGGTTCACATATAGGAACATGGTTCTCATATATATATATATATATATATAAAGCGAAGCACTACCCTTTTGGGACTTATCTATTGAAAATTTATTAATTTTCAATTAAAGTGGGCAACATATTTTTAATTACAATTATATTATCATTATATTAATATTATTGTTTGACTCAATTAAGTGATCTAATTAATGTAAGAGTCCTATGTCTGCTGGAATTTTATATGGAGTGAATAAGTAGATACATGATAGAATCAATATAGGAGATTATGGGAAATCCAAATTGATAACTATACGAAGACTACATGGTTATAGTCCCCAATATATTAAATTTTTCATTGTTTTCTACTCTCCCCATCAGGATAGAAAATTAGGGCCCTTAAGAGATTTAGGTGAGAAAGATCATAAAACCAACTCGAACTCATTTGTTTTCGTGTTCTTGCTTGCTTTTGGATTAGGAGTCTCGTCTCGTGTTACGAGAGTAGTTGATTTCTACATACGATTATAACTACGGGCTAATTCATAAATCTTTGATGATTATAGAGTGATTTTTATATCCTAATACCGCATGTTTTAAGATATGTTATATGAATTTTATAGGTTTGATTTATCTATAGAATTTCAACAAGTGGTATCAGAGCAGTCATCACTGCTTAATCATTGGGATGTATGGATTGTTTTAATATTTTTGGATTCATATTTTTTTCTTCAATTACGTTGATCCTTTGAAATTAATTATGCATGTTTTCTAATATTACTGGGCTTTGTGCATAATTGTTATTGAGATTTCAACCTTCTGTCTAGTTCATGAAAATTCTATTAACTTTGAGATTATGATATATCATGTCGTAATGCAAATTTGGGTCTTCAGTATTTTGCTCAAATTTGGTGAGTTTTAGGTCTTTAAAAAAAACATAATTTCAAAAATTTGCAAACAGAGTCTTCTTCCCAAAATTAACAAACCACCATAATACCTTCAACCCACAAGCAATTGAGGTGGGTGACGACATTAGGTCCAAGGCGATGTGCCAGGCGGCAGTTCGTGACGGCATTGCAACCGGCCTTCACAACCCTTACACTTGCGATATCCCGCTTCATGTTTTTCCTTTGGTATTTTTGGCGGCATTAATCGAGACTAAGGATGAGGATTCTAGTAAATCAGTCTGTTGTACGTTGGACTGGAACCGGGGGATTGTAGCTGCTTGACGGCGATGATGGTGGCTTGTCAGGGAAGAGGGTGTATGGGATACAATTTTAGGATTTGGGGGCTGATCTGAATTTGTTCGATTTTTTGGGACCTGATTAAACTTTATATTTTTGTTCTGAGTGCTTCCTGTAAATATTCTTCTGTTTGGGGCTTATTTTGTATTTTTCAATTGTCATGGGCCTGATTGTAGTTCCTGGATTATTGGGTGTTTTTGTGAAACTCTGAATAGTATGGGACCTAAATGCGGTCTGTTTGTTTTTTGTTTGAGGCTTTCCCTGATTAACTCTCAGTCAGGCAAGCTTTTCTAGTAATTATCTTTTATATGGGCCTAACTGTGTTTTATTTGTTACTTGAAACATTTGGGTAAATAAAAATTATGCCTTTGTCTGACATTTACGTTTTAATTTAGTTATCACGTTTTGGGCTATAATTTGGTATGAATTGGACAATTATGTCCTGATTAATCTTAAGTTTATATTTGATATTATTAGACTTAATTAAAATTTTCTTTAAGCCTAATATGTTTTCTAGGCTTTAATAAATATTTAATTTGGTGGCTAGACTTGATTAAATTTGAATCGAGGATTTATTTTATTGGAGAATAATTAAAGGCAAAGACTTGTATTAGGCCAGATTGACGAGTCATGACCCGTTAGACTATCTCACCCGATACGCTAATGTATTAGTTTTTGAACTATGATGTATTGATTTTTGTACCAAAAAGTATTGATTTTTCATAAATATTTGACCCGTGTTATAATGTATTGATTTTTGTATTAGTATTATGATTTATTAACTTTTTACTAAAATGTATTGGTTTTTGTACTATAATGTAGCGGTATAAAATTTTGGCCTAACGGATCATCCGTTAGGCCGGCCTGACAAGAGTCTTGCCCATAATTAAATATTCTCGTTCGGTTATTCTAGTAGTTTTTAGTTGAATCAATCAAAGTAACAAGTTACCTTCGTAACCTCTGATGTAGTGAGCGATTTTCTTGAACATTAGATAGACGGTAATGTGATTTTAGTTATGCGAATTGTGATCGTCTCTTCAGTTTGACATGATTTGGCCGGTAACGCTACATTGCTAACTTGCACAACTTCTGAATTTAACTTTATGTGGGTAAATTTGAGCTCAAATTTTGATATTTAGATTCTCGTCAAGTTTTGGCTTACATTTACAAATTGACTTTTTGCTTAGATATTGAACTTTGTATTTTTTGTTGTGAATTTAATTCACATTTTAGTTAGAATTGAGCCCAATTTGGTTTACACTAGGTTCAAATCTAAATAAAGTTGCATTTTAAAGTCTAATTTGGTTTAATGGACTTTAAGTTCGAATACAGAAAATATAGACTCGTGTTTATATATAATTACATTTTTTGGACTCAAATTAAAAATTAGTGTTAAATTCAATAACATTTACTCCAAATTAAGGTTAGGTATTGGGATAATATTTGTTGGTCTTAAGATCTTTATAAGGATTGAATTTTGGGTTTATTTGACTCAAATTCATATAAGGAATTTTTAGATTATGAACTTAAAAATATCGTATTGGGTTAACAGAGGGTGGAATTAATTCAACCCATAAAGATTGAATTATTGTTGAATTTATTAGATAATTAATTTATAAGGATATAAGCCATATTCAGTTAAAAACTAAGAAATTGAGTCCTACTTGGTTTTAGTTTCAAATCCAATTAAGGTTATATTGACTCGTTGTTGTCGTAAATTTATTCTACATAACAGAATGGGTTTTCTGCTTAATTTGTTAAAATTCAAAGTAAGTTAATTTTTTGGATTTGAAGCACATTTCAGTTATTTAAGATTTAAGTCAAAATAAAGAGTGATTCAATCCATATATATTTTATAGGGGACGATATTTAACGTTGTTCAGTTGAGTAATAATTGTTTGTTCTTGCTCAATTGGTCTCGTAGTTTTCATTATGGAAAATCAAAATAGCACGTAGCCTTCACAGCCTCTATTGTGGAGATAAACCTTATTGATTTTACATAGATGATGGTGTGAAGTTATTTATGTGAGACCCTTCGGTCTAACATAGCCTGCCCGAATAACAAAGCACTTGTGATGATAAACATGTGATAATTATATTTTTCTTCTTTTCATGTGGGCATTGATCGATCCTTCGATAGACTTTGTCTGATATAACGTATTATCAGTGTTTGATCATTGCAACAAGGATATCGCTGCAGTTAATTTTTTGTCCTTCGACAAGATTAATGTTGTATTAAATTCCTTGTAATGTGTCCCATAAGGTTCATTTTCCCATAATTTATTTACGTTAGAACATAAATATTAGTGTAAACTTTTTTTTGTTTTGTTCTTTAAATTGATTTTCTGTTTATTTTAAGTTATTTGCCAATGTTGAATTTTATGTACTTGTGGCACTGATTATTCGATAATTTTTAGGGAATTAAGTATGAGGTCAATAATGCAAGAAGTTCCTTTTAGATATTTGTTGAAACTATTAATTTTTTTAATTATTGTTTCACTAAGGAAATATGGAACATCAAGGAGTACATTAAGAATTATATGTTCTCTCGATGATATTATTCATTTGAACTAGAACAATACAGAAGTACTCAATTTGCATTAATCCCTCACAATAAAGTTTCAGTAGGACACCACATTTGGAATGCAAAAGTAATAAAATAAGGAATTTAGTTTTTTATTTTTGCATGATGGTGGAATTGTCCTAAGTACGCTTCTCTTTTTAATCTTAATTATTTTAATTCTATTTTGTACATTTAAGTATTTGGAGGGTGATATCTCATAAAGTATCACGATACAAATGTTACTAGTTGTGGAGTCAATGATCAAGTGATATTGAAAGATACATCTATACAGGATTATGACAAAAAAAAATGTAATTCAGGTTATACGGATTAAGTTGTCTTTGATAAATGTTATTTGAATTTGTAATAGAATACGATAATTTACTTCTATTTCTATTTTGTAAATAGATAATTAATTCCATTTCTTTCAATATTCGTATATTATAGGTTCTTTATCACCGACAATAACACCTCATATTATGAAACTTTGCATGTTGGTTTATATGTACAAAATATATATTCTATAAGGATATGGTAAGAAATATGATTCGTCTATTTTTTTTTTACCATAAATCTTGGAGAAGCAACTGATACTACAATATTAATTGCTTTTAAAGTTCTAAACTAAGTAGTAGCAAACTTAATCCCCGTATGGATCTTGGTTATGCAAAACTCTATTCTTAGACATTTTTATATTTTGGGTTATCCAATTAAGACTTTCGGGTCTCCAACAGAACTGCGATTTAAGAATGTAAGTTGCTACTTTTGTTAAGAACTTTAGAAGGTATTTGTAATGGGATAAAGAGTTTATTTGAGAGAGTTGAGATTGAGTGGGAGAAAAGGTGATTGATTTTATCTTTGGTAAGGATTATGATATCCTGCTACAATTTTAATTGACAATGATTCTTTCGTAACATTGTTAAATATGCAATTTTTGGATCACCAAAGTAATATTTATAGATTCACCATATAAAGGCAAACTCAACAATCTCAAAATTGGCCATTAGGTACATTAGATGAAAATAACAATGATGTTTTGGAATCTCGTCTAGTTGTCAATAAGTTTGAGTCTAATTTGTCATAAGTGAATTTAAAACCGAAAAGATTTCAATGACAACATTGGGAGATATTTGGTATGTCTATTAGAGAACTTTCATCTAAATAAAGACATTGATTATAAAGAGATTTTGTTTTTTGTTATAGGAAAAGTCTTTAGAATCATGTGGTATTGATTATGACTCATTTGAGTTGGCTCCTTATTTATGGTAATATACTTATCATTAAATTATTATCCTGTTTGGTGTTGGAAAAAATATAGTTGATAACTGTAGATACTGTAAGTTCAGTGGGAGCATTCCATTACTAAAGATAATTAAGTTTAACTCATTTAGTGCCCTAAGAATGAGTATAAAGTTGATATATACAAAAGTGTACTTATGTTTGAAAGTCTTTTGAATGCTTAAGTATGTAAGCTTTTCGATATCTCTTTACATGATCTGGTAAATAATTAACCGTGATATGGTTTATTTTTGAAAAATTCTAAAGGGTTTATAAAGTGTTCTTAGAAAATAAAAGAAACTTATGCTTAATTATTGGAAATCATTTTTTTTTTTTTGGAGATCATTTGGTATTTTTGATTCCGACTTTATTGGATGCCATTATAAATCTACTTGGCTATACCTATGTGCTAATTGAATAACTCGTTTGGAAAAGGTGTCATGTAGATATTTGTATTTCCTTACAAATTCTATTTAAGTTTTGAAGACATCTTATTATGGATATGATTGCAAAATCTTGCTTGCTATATTTCGGCAAGACAACAATTTTCTTGTTGATAAAGAAAGATTTCAAATTTTTCATGGAACACATAAGGACGAATTTATACTAGCAAATTCACTCATTAAGGTATTAACACATGAGGTATATAACGAGCATCACGCTCATTAGGTGTTTTTATGGATATTACCTTAGTTCAGTGGGAGTTAGTGTTTTATGTACTTTAGAATAAAATTGATAGTATTTTGAACTCATTATATTTGTTTGTAATATTTTACATTAATTATGGTTTGATCTCACTAAAGTTGGACTAGTTGGAAATATACATGATAAAGATCACATTACATGTATATCTATGCTACTCACCATACTTGATCTATGTCATTGAGTATATTAGTATGGTGATTATCATGGTTGATTCACGATATTTAGTGTGATGAAAAACGTGATAGTCTCATTGCTATTATATGAGATGGACTARATTRTCRGGCAGTAGTTGTTGAATAAATGGCATAAGGTGTACACATAAAGTAATATAATTGTTCGAGAAAAAATATGAAGCCCAAGTGGGAGACTGTTGGAAATTTTAGAAAATTGAGTTTGTAAAAATATATACATACCACCCGCGTGTCGCATGTGAATATGTTATATAAGAAATTAAAATCTATAAGTCAATGATAATTCTATTAAAAATGTCTTATATCTAACTTGTAGTATATTTAATATTATATTATAATTATTATTTGTTTCCTTTTTCCTTTTTTTTTTCTACGTAAGACATTAATATGTTCATATGGATATATAATGTGTTTATAGACATTAATATGTTCATATAGATATATAATGTGTTTATAAATACATTTTATTGGAATTAGATAAGGAGATTTAGAATATATTTAATATTTATTTTTATAGGTGTAATAATTTGTTATTATTAGTTTTTGTTGTTGTTGTTTCTCTCATTTTTCTTAGCGTAACAACAATTTTTCATATAAATTTTTAATTTTATTCTCAATGTAGTATATTGGGATTTGATATCCAATTTTAATTTTATATTTTTTATATTTATTTCCCTTTTGTAATAATTTTATATACACCCTCTGTCTCATTCTGTCTGTTGCAATTGACCATTTCACAGAGATTAAAAAAGACGATTAATATTATAATTATAGGTATCAAACGACCATAATATACTTTTGTTTAAAATAATTACGGTGTGAAATAATAAAGGTAGAGGTAAAAGCAGTAAAGTAAATTCTACTTTTTATTGAGATAGTAAAAAGTAACAATGATTATCTCTTCAAAATTTAAATGCGACAGATATAATGGAATAAATAAAAATTTAAATCTTGATAGATAGAACGAGACGGAGGGAGTAACTCGCAATTCTCTTAAATATAATATTTAAAATTATAAAAATAAAATTATTTCAACTTTTATTATAAATAAAAATTAATTCAGTTTATATCAATTTTTTCTAATTAAATATGAATTATTTATTTTATATTAGTATGTTAAAAGTAAGATATTATATTAGGTAAAGTATAATAAAGAAAATGTTGAATTAGGTAATATATATTAAAAAGAAACTATTAAATAGAAAAATATTAAATTCGGTAAAAATATATAAAAGGAAAATACAAATTTTGGTAGATATTAGGTTTGATGACACCAAATCACCAAAATTCTTTCCAAAACTAGCAAAACATAGGAAGAAGACATATAGGATAAGAGGATTCTAAATTAACATATAGGATATATATATATATATATATATATATATATATATATATATATATAGGATTAGGTTCAAATAGAACCCACGTCAATATATGCGAACCTAAGGACCAATCCAGGCCGTAGATCTAATAAAATATGTGGACCAAATTTTTTCTATTTTTTAAATTCATTAAATTATATATATGGAAAGAAAAGGGCTTTTAGGTAATTTTACAAATAGAAAAAATCACATTAAATACCAAAAACCCTTATTCCTTTTATCCACTGTTTCTCATCTCCTTTTCCAAAACACAGCAAAAAAAACCTAATTCTTCTTTGCGTGCGGCTCCGCCCCCAATCCCCCAAACCAAAAATCTGCATTCCCAATTTTATAAACCACGAAGAAATTAAGACTATCACCAATTTCCCATCCTTCCATCATAGCCGCGAACGCCGTGAACTCCATCATCTGGGTCGACCCGTCTGCAGAGCTCGCCATGTAAACCCCTTGCGCCTTTCCCAATTGCAGCGACCGAGACACTGCCGACAAAGGCAGTACCGACTAAGCCGGTGCCGAGGAGGTCGGAATGGCGCCGTTTGCGTTGGGAATGGCTACGCCGCCCTTCGGGGGTACGAAGCCGAGAGGGGCGAGCAAAGGGACTTGGCCGCTGTATATGTTGCCTGCGCCGAGGATGTCTGGTTGCATGTACATCTCGAAAATAGGCTCTCCGGCTGCTGCGGTCGCTGGAGGGACAACCACAAACTCGCCGTCGCGCCGCTGGGTCTATAAGTCCGGCCATCCCAAAGTGATGCCCCCTTTTGAATCGATTCAACAATTCTCTCTATCGCTGATCATTTTTCTGATTTTTTTGGGGGAAGTTTTGGTCCGTCTAGAATTTTGGTTTCTCACGGCGATATGTGATTTGGGATCTGGAAAGGAGGACACGAATTTTTTTGTTTCTCGGTGGTGTCGATTTTTTGGGTGGCGATCTGGGTTTTAGGCCATGATGCTGATTTGGGTTTAGGCCAAGAATGATCGGGTGGTTGGCGATGGTGGATGATTGGGCTGGTGTCGATTTTCGGGGTGGCGATCTGGGTTTAGGCCATGACTTTGCGCAGGCGGCGGCTGACTGGCGATGGTGAACGGGTGTTGCTGGTTGAATTGGGTAGGGTTTGAATGGTTGGCCAAGTTGTTAACAACTATGAGTTGGGCCAAAAAATGCAGTTTTTAGTGTAGTAAAAAAGCGCTGCCATAATATGAAAAAAGCACCCCTGAGATTGTCAAATTTGTAACACTGCCAACATATAAAAAAAGCATTGCTACTTACATTA
>BMAC01000149.1:154981-171679 GCA_014905375.1 Phtheirospermum japonicum | reverse complement strand
GGTTTAGGCCAAGAATGATCGGGTGGTTGGCGATGGTGGATGATTGGGCTGGTGTCGATTTTCGGGGTGGCGATCTGGGTTTAGGCCATGACTTTGCGCAGGCGGCGGCTGACTGGCGATGGTGAACGGGTGTTGCTGGTTGAATTGGGTAGGGTTTGAATGGTTGGCCAAGTTGTTAACAACTATGAGTTGGGCCAAAAAATGCAGTTTTTAGTGTAGTAAAAAAGCGCTGCCATAATATGAAAAAAGCACCCCTGAGATTGTCAAATTTGTAACACTGCCAACATATAAAAAAAGCATTGCTACTTACATTATAAAAGCACTAATTATATGTGAAAAAAAGCATTGCTACTTAATTATACATAATTTTTATTTAAAATTGTTTGTTGAAGATTTGAGTTTTTTTGAAATTTTTGAATTTTTCCGTAATTGTAAATGAATTTTGTGATGCTTTTTGTATAAAGCCGCAGTGCTTTTTTTTTTTTTTTTTATCCGTAGTGCTTTCTAAAGAGCAATTCAGCGCTCTTTATGAATGTTGTTATATGTCGAAAATACCCTTTTTATTAATTTAATGCAATATTTACCATAAATACACTGCTGACGTGTCATGTTCTCAACCATCTAGATTATTCAATCTAATGGTCAAGATGAGTCCCTAGGTTCACATATAATGACATGGTTCCATTTGAACCCAACCCTATATATATATATATATATATATATATATATATATATATATATATATTTATATATTATAGGATTATGTTCAAATGAGAACCATGTCCTTATTTGTTAACTTAAGGTCAATTATGGGTCTTAGATCTAATTAAATGGATGGATCAGATTTTTTGTATATTTTCTTATTTCATTAAAAGTATTAGGATTATATAATAAAAGCACTGCTGGTGTATATAACTGAAATATTAATAAAGTAATATATTATTAATTTCGTAACAATCTCGCACGATTGAATTCAAAATTAATATATTAAGATAATCGAAAAATAAGAAATAAAATATAAATATAGTTAAAACACAATAAAAAGGTACATGTTACATACATACGAGGCGGTCTGCTCTAAGTTGACTGTCATTTCCAATCCTTTTCAAGGCGAGGCATTTCAGTGATATGTCAAACCTAAGCAGGTTTAGGCATACACCTTGAACCGTCGTTTAGTTCGAGTAATATTTCTCCATGAACCGGTCGTACGCCATATCCCAATTCATAAGAGAATCGGGCTAACGACATGAACCAAGTCTTCGCACGATCATTCAAGGTTTATGGGAAACACCACATTTTTAGTTGATCCTCGTTTAGTAAAAACTTTTGAATGGAAATTTTAACACTTATTTTTTATTAATAAATATCCGTCCGCAAGAGAACGGAGCAATTATAAGTTGTAAGTTTGACTCGAGTCAAATCTCTCGAGGAAATATAATTGGAAGTAATTCTCGTACTTGATTCACGAATGAGAAAATAACGAAACACTTTTCTAAACACTTGATCAAGTTTTGGTTTGAAAAGTTGTAATATTTAGACGGCGAATCAAATGACGAGAAATGAAATCGACAACTTAAAAAGATTTATAAAACAGGGGTCTAGAGCTCTAGAATCATCTCCACGATCAATTGACATTTGATCGAACACTTAGTCTACGAGTTCGGGTTGTCAATCCCAACTTGTGGATTAAACGCTCAACAATACCGATTGATGGTTCTAAAATCACCTAGGCACTAGATCAGTAAATTCTAAATCAACAAATTCAATAACCCAAACTCAAAACAAGCACGTATCATGATTAAAGATGAAAAGCTTGAAGGAAGCAACAATGGAAAATAAGCTTGAATATCAACAACTATAGTCATATAAACGTCTAACAATTATATAACATAAAATCATTAGATACTATAGGAAACACAACTATGAATTAAGAACATCATAACCCAACATGAAAACTCACAATCGAATCACCAAGAAATTGAAATAATAAATGAAAATAAATTGAGAGCTTGCTAATGAATTAAGGCGAGTTTCATCATTCTAATGAAGAAATACAAGAATTGAGATTTAAACTATGTCCACCACGAGAAATGCTTAACAATCTAAAATTTACTAAAACTAAAAGGCTGAAAATTTTGAATTAAGAAAATGAGAAAATGAAGAAGAAAATGGAAAACTCTTGGGCTTGTCAAACCCTAAGGGGTTCAAGAGTTTTTCAGTTCTAAGAAAGAGGTCTTTATTTACAGGAGAGGAAGTGTGTGCAAAATGGTCGTTTCGCCCAAAATGGCCTGACCACCATTACTGAAGAATAGCCCCGTCGATGGCGCATCGATGACACGGTGATGGCACGTCGGCTGGGCGTCGATGGCGCATCGATGACGCATCAGTGGCGTGTCGATTGGTGATTGTGCTTCGCAAGTTCGAGTCGTATTTTCATCAAATCGAGCCAGTTGTGATCCTAGGGAACGCTCTTAGACTTGATCGCCTTCCCTAAAATAAAGAAAAGTAAAATAACATAAAAATCTACAAGAAGCAGGAGAAATACGAAAAAGTACTAGAAAGACGAGAAAAGTTACGAAGACGCAAAATAAGAAAGAACAGGACAAAATACGATTAAAACCCGATTTAAAGCACACATAACAAGAGAAAAAAACACAAAATCACACACAAATATATACAAATCATGCAAAGTTTAAGCGTACTTTTTAGAATATTGGATGAGGGTTGTTGGCTCACGTTTTATTAAATTAACTATTAGAGAAGACCCACTAAGGTGATTTGCTACTTGGATTTTTAAACGCCTTCTATGTGTTGCACTGTTGTATAAATTTAACGAATCATGCCGATCCAAATTTGAATTATTTATTTATTGGTCCAATATTCAGTAAAAGAAATATTAAGTTTCGATATTGACACTGCATATATAATTTCTAATTTAAGACATTTTTTATACTAAATTTAATCGAAATCCAAAATTCATTTTATAAGGAAATATATATATATACCCGACAAATCAATATCTTAGCAAGAAAGAATTTAATGATATATAATATCTCATGATTATAAGATTTTTGTTTAAGAAATTATAATAAATAAATAAAAAATACTTATCATGCCAATCTGAGTATTAATTAAATATTTTTGACATTCGTAATCAGTTTTTTTTACTTCTGTGATATTACCAATAAAATTTTATTTTCATATTGTCATGATATGCACCATGTATCGCAAGAGAATAACATAGTACGTACAAAGCCAAAAAGATCTTTGATAGTTATATACAAGTAGGGTTATAAATGATGGCAATTAAATTCAGTTTTTTTATAGATTATAAGATATTGCATATTCAGATCGGTATGTACATTGAGTTAAGTTGGTTAAATAAAGGGCGACCTATTTTAAATGAATTATCGAGCTTCTATAGGATGAAGTGGTATTGATATCTCTAAGTCAAGTCGGCTGGAAGAGCTGGGCTTTATATGAGTTAGTATGGTTATGGTGTGGTCCCGGTGGGCTGGTATGATATGGTACGTTATGGGCCCTGACGAACTAAGGATATGAAATGGTTATTAAGATAACTTAACAAAATACGAGAGTCCTAACAATTATGATAACTTAGCATATAATAGGAACCCTAATTTTAAGTCGGTGAATTATTTATGGAATTATGGTGTGGATAGGAGATGAGAATCTAGATTAGGAGCACGTCTCTTGTCTATATAAAGAGGACACAGGCCACTTCTATTCTACGTTGACTTAGTTATACTTTAGATCTCTCGTTTATCACTATAAAAAGTTATTGACGTAAGCATCGGAAAGCCTACGTTGGGGCTGTTCGGCTTAGGTTTCATTTTGTAGGTCGCTCAGGTCGGAGAAAGCAGTTTGGAGCTCAGCAACCTATCTTCTTGGTGAGTCAATTTTCTTGTTCGCATCAAGTGGTGTCGTCTATGGGGATTTAAGGGACAACGAGTACTTTAGAGAAAGATGTGAGAATCAGCAAAAATAATCATGAAGGGGAGAATTATAACACCACAAGTGCTGAGTTTTAGCTCGATGGGAAGCCAGAGCAAGAAACAAGAGAAGGAGGCGTGATTTGAAGGTGGTAAGACACCACAGGGGGAATACGAAAGAAGAACTGACCATGGATACACCGCTATCAAGAATAGAGGAAGAGGAAAGTATGAATATTGGGGACGAGAGTAAACCCGCTGAAGTAATAAGGTAGAGAAAAATCAATCTGGAGACCAAGGAGTGGGAAGAATTACGGGAGCAGCGGGCCTGTCACATTAATAATGACTTGCTCTAGTACCTATCGATAAGTTAAAAAACATCATGAGTGAGGTATACGATAGCGATGATGAGGCAGAACTTGCAACTTGAGGGGATGAAGAAGAAGAGCACATACCAGAAACACTTACACCAGCCCAGGAGAAGAGCAGAGAGAAAGAAACATGGATGCTTGACCCATAATTAGTGCGAGCATCAAAGATGACGCGACCTCAGAGGAGATTCATCATCAGAGGAGGAGAAAAATGAAGGTGACATTCAACGTTTGGGCGGTAAATTTCAAGGAAGGAGATAAGAATAAAATATTTACGATGAGAGGTGAAAGAAGATGAGGATGAGAATTTACCAACATCTCGGGTAATGAGAGACATACAGGAGGCGGTGCGAGACCTTCAAATACAGGTCGCGGGAGTGGATCGACAGAGTCAAGAGGCCATACATTCTCTAACGAGATATTGAGGGTGGCTTTGCCCCAAGGGTATAAAGGGCTGGACTTTTATTACGAAGGGTTGTTGAACCCCACCCAACATGTTCAAAGTTTTGAGAACCAGGCGACCTTGCGGCAGTATACGGATGTTTTAGTAGGTAGGGCATTTATGTCTACCCTACGAAGACCGACATGGTATTGGTTTTATCAGCTCACCCCAGGGAAGATATAGAGCTTTCAAGTTTTTAGATCGGCCTCATTAACACACTTTGATAGCGCAAAACACACATAAGAATGTACATATCGCTCTTTTAAGTTGTGCAATGGCCTGGGAAAACTTTGAAGGAGTACGTAGCCAGGTTTACCAGAGCTACCTTGGAAGTACCTACAGCAATGGACGACATAAAAGTGAGAGCACTAAACCAATTAAGGATTGAGGGTTTAAGAACCTCATTGCTAAGCGACCAGCATGTACTTTTGAGCAAGTGTTAGATAAATGTAGCAAATACATCCACATAGAAGAAGTGGAGGAGGAAGATAGGATGCATTCTAGGAGAGAGGTCGAGGATTTGGAGGGACCACCAACAACAAGGCCGAAACCTAGAGGGGAGGTACGGTGACCAGTGAGGGCGATCATGGCACCAGGTTCCCAATGCTATTAGGTGGCCTGAAAATTATGCAGAGATAACCACCAACCCAAGATCACAGTTCTTTTTCAAGTTCCATAATAATTATGGACATTCCACCAAAAGGTGGCAACATTTGAAGGTGGAGATAGAAAGATTGATCAAGGTTCGACATCTAAAAGAGGTTGGTTATAGAGATAGATCACCTCAAGACCAAATATAGGACTTGCCTTGACCTCTTCCGGGAGGTCCCCCACAGGCACAGGTAGAGGTACAAGGGAGACAGGAAGATCAAAGGAGATTGGAGTAAGGTGGAGGTGCTAGAAACAATATGAGGCGAATAAACATGATTTCAGGAGGGATAATAGATGGAGATTCAAACAATGCTAGAAAACAACATGTAAAAGTAGCTTGTCCTGGACCTTTCGGGTCGCTACCATTAATGGACAGCCCCTACCCATATGGTCGGTCATCTATTTTAACCGGGGAGAAATGCGAGGACTGCAGGTTGAAAATAACGATACGGTGATAATCCGGGCAGAGGTGGGCAGTTATTACATAGGAAGGGTGTTTGTGGACAATGGGAGCTTGGTTAACATCTTATACCGCGAGTGTATGGAGAAGATGAGCCTTAAAGTAAAGGTGAAGTCGGTGTAAACACCCGTGTATGCTTTTAATGGGGCGCGGGTCATCACATAGCGGGAAGTCATCTTACCAGTTGTCTGAGGAAGTGGCAAACTGGGAGTGGAGAAGAGGATAAAGTTTCTAATAATCAATGTTATCTTGTCTTACAACATCATATTGGGGTGACCTACCCTCAATGAGTTTCAAAAGGTTACATCCACATACCATATGAGCATAAAGTATTTAGCAGGAGATATGGTTGGCGAAATAATAACAGACCATCAGGTTGCACGATCTTGCTATCAGATGAAGGTAAGGAAGGGGATCAGTGAAGAAAAATGGGAGTGGAGCATTGAAATCCAGGAGGGAATACTAAGTGCTTAAGAATTGAGGGAGGATGGAAAGCAGGGGTATTCAACAAGGATAGGTAGCCAGTATCTTGTTGACATAAACATGGAGATCATTGCTCTGTTGAAGGAAATACATGATATATTTTCTTTTGGATACAACGAGTTACTAGGGGTGGCCCTTAAGATCGTGCAGCATCACTTAAATGCAGTTCTATAGGTGAGACCTGTACTGTAGAAAAGAAGGCACATCAGGGCAGAACTGGATAAGGTTATAGAAGGGGAGGTATATAAGCTATTGATACCAAGTAATATCCAGGAGATTCGATTTCTGGGGTATCTGTCCAACATGGTTATGGTGCCAAATCCAAGGGATAAGTGGAGGATATTCGTTGATTTCCGCGAGTTGAACAAAACATGTCCAAAGGGTCATTATTTACTGCCACGCATTGACCATTTAGTGGATTTCACTTCAGGGTGCGAGATGTTAAGCATGATGGGTGCATCCCATGGATACCATAAAATCCTATTGGCAAAAGAAGAGCAACCCAAGGTGAGCTTTGTCACTTTAAGCAGTACGTATTATATTATTTTTATGCCTTTTGGGTTAAAGAATGTAAAGATGACCTACCAAAGATTGTGGATAAGATGTTCAAAGATCTTTTAGAGTCGGTCATGGAGGTATACATGGATGACATGATGGTTAAAACTAAAAGGCGGAATCTTATGTGGAGGGATTTAAAGACGGTTTCGCTATTTTGAGGTAATATGGAATAAGCTGAATCCCAAGAAGTGTTCTTTTGGGGTTCAATCAGGTAAGTTCATTGGATACATGGTGATAGAATGAGGCATTAAGGTGAGTCCCGAGATGGTGCGAGCAGTAATAGAGATACCCCATCCTCGAACTGTGAGGGAGGTGCAAGTTTTTAATAGGTCAGATAGCAAGACTTAATTGATTCATCTCTAGGTCGGCCGAGAAGAGTTTTCCTTTTTTTCAAGATATTGAGGAAAAGATCGAAGCTCCAATGGACAAGTGAAGCCATGGAGGCTTTTGAGAATCTTAAGAAATACCTGGCTGAGACCCCATTGTTAATCAAGCCTATGCCAGAGAAGATCTGATCATATACACATCAGTCAGAGAGCTCACGATGAGCTTAGCATTTATTGAGAGGAGTTCAATAGTCAAAAGCCCATTTATTACATAAGTAGAACATTGAGAGGCATCGAATATAATTATTCGGAGTTTGGTAAAGGACGGTTTACATTGATCTACATAGCGAGGAAGCTGCGATCATATTTGCTAAGTCATCGAATTAGGGTAAGAACTAGTTTGGTGCTGAAGCACGTGTTAGGTGAGCCTAACATGTATGGGGACTGGTGAAGTGGGCAATAGAGCTTAGTGAATATGAGGTGGTGTATGAGCCAAGAAAGGTAATTAAAGCACAGGTACTAGCAATTTCTTACAAGAGATTATGCACACCAAGGTAGACAAGGATGGACAAAAGACGTGGTTAGTATAAGTGGATTGGTCGATAATTTCAAATGACGTGGGGTTAGGAATTGTCTTGACTAGTGAGACAAGAAAGAACTTAGAGTTCGTAGTAAAGTTGGTGTTTTAAATCTTGAATAATGAGGCTGTGTATGAGGCACTCCTCCAGGGAATAAAAATGTTAAGCGACCTAAAGGTGAGACGATTAAAGGTGTATACAGACTCTCATCTGGTAGCATACCAGTACAACGGGTCTTTTGACAGGAAGAACACATGTGAGAATATCTAGGAAAATTTAGGCAAGGGGTGGCTCAATTCGAGGAGTTCAAATCGGAACATCTACTGCAAGTTGAGAACACAAGAGCAAATACACTCGCCAAAATGGAAGGGGCCTTAGGAAACTACAATACAAGTACTGTTGCTTTAATGGAACTGCCTACTAGTAGTTTGGAGCAAGGAGGTTAGGTAATAGAGATAAAGGAGAGGGAGGATTGGAAAACACTTGTCTAAGAGGTTCTTAACAAATTTGTGGAGGATAATACAAAATTATCCAATAAGGAAGACAGGATAGTAGCTCTTTTCTACCTAATGGAAGGGATTTTATACAAGAGTTCGCACTTTGTGACTTATCTAAAATGTTTATCTCCAGAAGAAAGGTTAAGGATGCTGCAGGAAACACATGAAGGTTATTGTGGAGATCATGTGAAGAGTCGGGAAACGGTCGGGATGGCCTTGCAAGTTGGGTTCTTTGGGCCAGGAATGAAGAGGATGGCAAGTGCGCTAGTGATGAATTGCAAGAAATGTCAAATACACGCGCCAATAATCCATGTACCGGCAGAGGATATGATGGTGATGAGCTCGCCTTTCCCATTCGCACAGTGGGATATTGATTACATGGGACCATTACCAAAGACATCTTGCAAGAAGATATACCCGGTGGTGGCAGTGGATTACTTTACGAAGTGGGTAGAGGCCGAGGCTATGACCAATATAGCCGAACAGACGATGATGAATTTTATTTTTGATAATGTATTTTTCAGGTATGGAGTGCCAAGAGTATTGGTTTTGGATAACGGCACACAATTTAATGGGTGCATGATGCAGTAGTGGTGCAAGACAATGAGAATGAAGCAGAGATTTGCTTTGGTGACACATCCCAAGCTAATGGACAGGTCAAGGTTACTAACCGGATTATAGTGCAGGGGATAAAGATAAGGCTTGAGAAAGTAGGTGGAGTATGGCTTGAAGAGTTGCCATATTTTCTATTGGCTTATTGTAAGATCCCACGAACTACTCAGGGGACTGATACTTTAGACTAGTTTAGAGCATGGAAGCTTTCATTCTAGTGTAGATAGCAGAGGGATCACATCGCCTAGATGCTTTGATCCCCAAGAAAAATTAAAGATTGGTTATAGTAGCTTTGGAGGTAATTGACAAAATAAGAGACAAGGCGACAGCAAGAGTGGAAGGTACAAGCAAAGAATCCAACCATCACATAATCGGAAGGTAAAGAGAAGACAATTTCAGGTCGGTGAGCTGGTACGGAGATGCGCCGATACAAAGTACCCCACTGGGAAGCTTGATCCTAACTGGGTAAGACCGTGCAGGGTGTTTAAGGTATTGAAAGGAGGAGTGTATGTACTATAATATGGTGAAGGTAAGGTGGTACCGAGAAGTTGGAACATCTGCCATCTAAAGAAATATTATACCTAACCAAGAAAGAGGTATTCAATATGGTAATACTTTATGGTTTTATATGAGTTTACCCGACACTTGTTTAGGTCAAAGTTGAATTAATGGAATCAAATTTATGGTTATGGAATTGATGTTGGACATATTTTATATTTTATGGTTTTTATGGTTATGGCTCGATGCTTGTTTAGGTTTGACATGATTTTATGGTTTAATGGAGTGGAACTGTTTATGGTTTTTATAGTTATAGCCCGATGCTTGTTTAGGTCGGAGAAGATTTTATGTTTTAATGGAATGGAATGGTTTATGGTACCTATGGTTATGACCCGATGCTTGTTTAAGTCTTAGATGGTTTTATGGTTTAATGGAATGGTTTATGGTTCTTATGATTATGACCCGATAGATGGTTTTATGGTTTAATGAAATGGAATGGTTTATGGTTTTTATGATTATGACCCGATGCTTGTTTAGGTTGAAGAAGGTTTTATAGTTTAATGGAATTGAATGGTTTATTGTTCTTATGGTTATGACTCGATGTTGTTTTAAGTTGGATATGGATGTCATGGATTTATGAATAGTTTCTTATTCAATGCTTGTTTAGCTCAGAGATGGATGTTATGGTTTTATGAATAGTTTCTTGCTCGATGATTTTTTAGGTCGGAGATGGTTATAGTTTCAAGTAGGGAGGGTTTTTGACCTACCTAATTTAGGTTGACAAATGGCTTTAGGGTCGTGGAAGTTATCCATATGAATTAGGGTTTATTAAATTTATTAATGATTTTATGGTTTCATGGTCGCAGGTTCTACTAGACACTTATACTTACGATAGGGTCATAGAATTTTCTTGTATTCATGGCGTGATATATCTATTTATGAGGCAATTTAATGATTGACCTATTATAGGTATAATTAATCATGATTATGCCTTGATGAATCCGACTTGAATAGGTTGGATGGGTTGAAGATAGACAATAATCAAACTTGTGCATATAAGCAAAGGAAATAATAATTCAGGGGAATGAATATGGGTACATAATAAGAGTTCGGGTACATTACATAATAAAAAAAATCGAGGTTTTATGATTCAGAGGTTATAAAATTTATTTATTACAAGTTTGAGGAATGAATTCATCTGAAATCTAGATCGGGACTTAGTTAGGCTGAGACAACTGATTGAGCCACACATTTGTCCCACCAGATCACTTTGGCATCTTGGTTGAGTTCGCCTTTCCAAAAACTAAAAGGAGGGGGGGTCCTTTTGCTCACATTTGAAGGAACACAGTAGTCTGAAAATAGGTCGAGGTTAGAGTAACTCTATATGCATCAAGCAACCATCGACCTAATGCGCTTCTCAAGAAGGTACGTCGACCTTTTTCAAATCCGCGAGCAAGACCTTCTTCTATGCCACGGGCATGCGCCTCCATCTCCTTCTTTTGTAGCTTGGCTTGGTGTCTCTCGACTATATCTCTATTTCAACAAGATGACACTCTTTGAAATTGTGGAGTTCGGCTTCCGTTAGAGCTACCTTTGAATTTGCCGCCACCAATTGACATGTCGAGGTATCCATTTCCTCTACTTGAGCTCTAATTTGACGACGTGCATCATCTAGCTCGCCTTGTGTAAGAGTAAGCTGCTATGTCTGTTTGTTGACCTGTTGTTCTAGCTCACTAGCAGTCTTCTTGAAATTATCAAGAGACATTTCCTCGCTGTGGGTAGCTAGCAAGTGTCTGGATAGGGAAGCAAAGAGAGGTCCAAACTGTCATATATGAGATATTAGGAAGGTAAAGTAATATGTGGGTAATGCGTATAAGTCATGAGGCATGAAGAGTTACCCTAGCAAGGTATTGGGATGCGAGCGATACTTGGTCTGGGATGCTAAGAGTTGCCAAGTATTTTTTATCCAGTACTCGTGTTTGACCTTGCAGGAATGGCTGGAATTGGTTGATGTCCTTGTAGTTTAGGAGGCCGTCGGATAAGGAGGGTGAGGCCGAGCTTGATGGTCCTTGGAAAAGTCAACGCTTAGGAGGAGGAGGTTTCGGTCGGGGATCCAAGATTATAACATCTTGGTTTGATGTGGTAGAGGATGGTTGTGGTCGAGATCAGCCACATATTATTTTTCTCCTCTTGCCTCAACCCGCGATGACTCTCTTGGGAATTTGATCGTCCATTTTTTCAGTGACCTCAACCTCAACTATCTGACTGTCCATCGCAGGGTCGATCTCTTCCTCAATCTCTATATATGTTGCCTGAGATGAAGACATTTAAGCTGGGGTGGGATTTTGGTCTCGTATCCTCTGAGCCTGAGAAGCGGTTGAATACGAACTTTTCTCCAAAACATGAGTGAAAATTTTAAGTGTAATTATATTATAAAATAATGAGAATTGTAGACTTAAAGAATGTTAACATACCAAACTCTGACTCGGACATTGGAGAAAGAGGTCTGCGACTGAGACTTAGGAAAGAGTACACCCTTTTAAACTTAGTGAGTTTCACCACGTCACAGAGACGTTTATTCCACTTAGTGGGTCTTGGATGGATGACTTCTTACAACCAGTGGATCTTGGGGAGGATTTACCAATCGCCATAGGAATGGCAGAGACTCAGAAGAATGTAAAAAGAAATTTTGGCTCGCCATTCTTGAACCTTCAGAAGAAATCTTGACAAGAAAGTGGGCATCATTACGGGATGAAAGATAGATAAATCCTTTTTAGTTTTTGGACCGATAGAAGAACAATAAGAAATCTACATTTGGATCCACCTTATAATATCGGCATAAGATTAGGTAGCCGGTAATAAAGCAGATAACATTTGGGGTTATTTGGAGAAGGTGGACTATCTATTTCAAAACTAAAACGACCATGAAAGTATGCATAAGAAATCTAATTCTTGCTGTGACGTGGTCCTCGAAGATGGTAATGTGCCCAATTTGGGGATTATTGGCATCATTATAGCTGGCTGTAGGAAGAAATGGGATAATGTAGTCGGAAAGATGGAGATTTATTTTATAAAAGTAGGAAGTATCTCGGGGTTAGGAAGGAGCTAAGGTTTTCTATAGTAACCCTAACACTTTTTGGTAGACGAGGTAGACAGGCATGTGAAGTAGAAAGAACTACAGTCATAGGATTATGGTGGAAAAAATCTAGGCCGATAGGAGGATGGGGACTTTGAGACTGGGATAGAGGGATAGCATATGAGATTTCTCCAGTCAGCATCCTAGTGCAAGTTTCTAGTTCAGCCCAGGTCTGAATTCTTACTGGCTCATCTATAAGTCTGGTCATAGGTCAACCAAGGTTCTTTATACTATTTTTCCTAGTAAAGGGACTTCTAGAGATTCATTTTTTGGACAACGTATCAATGATAAGGGTAATATTTATGGGGGAATTAGGGCTAGGGTTTTACGAATCAAAATCTTGAGAGGTGGAATATGATAAAAAGAGAAAACAACAAAAAAGAAGAAAGGGGAGGGGGTGATACATTCAGAATGACAGTAAGATAAATTGAAATGATAAAATCGACTACATTAAGTAAAATTAGGGGACTTACACATGTTAATATGGATTTGGAGGATTTTCGAGATTATTTACTGGACACTTGATTTGTTAAAGATTTAATTGCCGAGGAGGCTGGAAAGTCGTCAATGGCGGATGGTAGAAAGTTATTTTTTAAATTAAATTGCGCAGAAGGTGAAAGGGGGAAATGAAGTCGACGGTGACTTTATATATGTAGGGTTGATTGTGGGCCTTTTATTTTTGGGCCCACGAGATTACGTTAATACGAGAAAGGGGGCATGTGACATGCCCGACACAACAGTAGTATGTATTTAATAAGTGGCGTTTGAGATTTTTTTAACGGCGGCTCTTTTCCCAAGAATCAAATGGGGGCAATTCAAAGACCTATGTTTTATATTCTATTTGATTTCTTACCTCAATCAGGTATAATATGGGGAACTAGCTGATACAATATCAAATATTCAGGTCGATATGCAAGTCGAGTTAGGTCGGTTAAATAAGGGGACCAACTTCTTTTAAATGCTCATATAGACTGAAGTGGTATTAATATCTATAAATCAGGTCGGCTGAGAGCGCTGAGTTTTATATGAGTTTGTATGGTTGTGATGTGGGCCCCGTCAGGCTGGTATGATATGGTAAGGTATGGGTCCTAACGGGTTGAGGGTATGAGATGGTTATTGGTCCGTGATTATTACGACAACTTAACAAAATACGAGAGTTCTAACAATTATGATAATTTAGCATAAAGGAGAAATACTAATTCTAAGTCGGTGGATTATTTATGAAATTATGGTGTGAATAGAAGACGAAAACCTTAAATTGGGAGCACGTCTCTTGTGTATATGAAAATGACACAAGCCTCACGTTTATTCTAAGTTGATTTACTACTACTTTTAAGCTCTCGTTTATCACTATAAAAAGTTACTGACTTAAGAATTGGACAGCCTACGCCGGAGTTGTCCGACTTAGATTTTGTTTCGTTGGTAGCTCAGGTTAGAGAAATCAATTTTGAACTTAACTACCTATCATTTTGGTGAGCAAATTTTTTGATCGTATCAATTTAAAAAAAAGATAGAATGATTCATCAGATTTGATTACAATCCAAATTCTCGATCCAGAAAGGATTATCCAAGTATAGAGAATTATTAGTAGTAAATAAAAAAGAAAAGTCAATAATCAACGTCATATATCAACCTCAATAATTACAAACATCCTCTGTTAGTCAGGAATATCCAAATTGAGTATTCTGTGAAAACTAAATGAAAAGGAAAGCACATATAATGTTATTCATCGGATATGATGCTCCATTTTAAAATTCATCAAATATTTCGATATAAATGATCGTATATGTAACATCTATATGCTTATCAGGTAATATTCTTCGAGTTCATTTTAATATTTGTTCAATTTTCATTTATTTCAGCTAGAATTTAATTTCATGATTTTTTTTGCGATAACGGAAAATTTCAACTTTTGCACCCATACGTATTTTGTTCCAAAATTTCCCTATAAATTAATCTGTCTGTCATTCATTAGCCTTACATTGTTGTTCTTTCGTGTAAAAGAAAATGGAGCATAAATTCATTAACCTCTTTGTGATTTTCACCCTCCTCTTCTCTTTAGCACACGCCTATCGCTCTGATCCATTTACGACCAAATCCTCGCTCGAGGTCAAGGTGAGCATTTAAATATAAGAATAATGGGTTAGTCTTATTTATTCGTGTTTTTCTCTTATTTCAGAGCAAAAACGACGCACTCTTAATTTATAAAATTATTGCATTAGTTTTTAAACATAAACTGTGGGTCATTTACAAAGTAAGGGATAACTGCCAAAAAAATCACTTAACAATCATCTATTCAATAATACAAGGATGAAACAACATTTGGAAATAGAAAATCTTGTTCTCCCTAATTTTAAAGTAAATGTACATGTTATGTAGTATAATTTAGGGGGAAATGGCTTTAATCAAAAATGAATGGCATAAATCTTTATTCCATTTTTAATTTTTCTTGGTTATGTTGTTAATGAATAGGATGCACAGATAGCGGCTTTGGGGGTTGAAGAAACAAAGTGCGCAGGAGTGGATAAAGAGGAGTGTTTGGCAATCAGGACAACGGATGCCCATATTGATTATATCTACACACAGAACCCCAGACCCAAGCCTCCACCATCTGAATTCAACCCTTAAAATGTATTTTGTTCCCATCCATTAAATTAAATAAAATAGAGTAAAATAAGTAAAGTTTAATGGGTGATTTCCCAATTTTCTTGTTGGTTCGTTATTTTTAATTTAAATGCCTAGTTTCTCAATTTCATTAAATATTCTGAGAATTTAAGGCATAGTATCAAAGTAGAGAGATGGATTTAGTTTTACTCAAACACCCATTTCTTGAAGGGTTCGTTTCGATTTAGAGTTTTTGGATTTAGAAAGTACAAATGACTAATATAATTCTAAATTGTTTAGCATATTCAATCATGCTTTTTTTATACTAAAAATTTCATATCGTAATACTTTTTCGTTTGTTATCAATTTTAGATGAGTCATTTATCAAATTATTCATCTCACCGAAATCTATAATTTGAAACCCAAATTGTATGTATTAAAATAATATTATATGTTCAAAAAGTTAATTGAGAAAAAGAGAGTATATCATTTTTGTATTTACACTAAATTAGTTGGGGACTTCTACGGTGCGATTTAGGATTAGGATTTAAAATTTTTCTTTTTTTTTTAAATAGAAAATTAAATTCAGATTTATGGAACCCTCAAACAAACATAACCTAAGACTCCGTTTGGAAGAGGAAACTTGGGGTTTCAAAATATTGGTTTTGGATTTGATTAAAAAATATCCTTGGCTGATTTGAGTTTATATGAAGGTTTTTTTATTATAACATATCGAATCATATCTTTTATTTATAACTAGAAATTAAATTGATGAGCACGTAAGGTTTAGGACTCGATTTTAAAGTTTTGGTTTGGATTTTTAAAAATCTGAGTCTGAGTCTCATGAAACCTTCCAAATGGAGCCTAGAGATCTGATCACGTCATCCTTTTAAATTACATACGTGACACACACACAAAGACTTCTGTGAGAACGTCACACGAGTCTTAACCGTGTGACGGATTCACTTTTTTTCTTATATTATTATTTATAACTATAAAAGTGTCACTTTTGCACTAAAAAATATCACTAGAATATATTATATTATATTATAAAATATTATATATGAAATCAATATGCAATAACATAAGATGCAAACTTCAAATTGATACATTTAAGGTTAAAAGTGTCACCTTAAAGAAAATTTGATGATTTTTATATAAGATGCAAATTAACACTCATACGTGATACTTGAAAAAAAAAAAGTGTTGACTTTTTACTTAGCATGTAAATCAACACTTTTAGAGTCAAAAGTGATAGTATTAAAAGAAAATCTTATCTATTATCTTTTAGTTAAATGCTTGATAAATATGAAAAGTGGCGCATTTTAGTGCAAAAGTTACACTTTATAGCTAAAAGTGACATATTAAGGGGAAAAATGAATCCGTCACACCGATTATGATTCGTGTGACGGTCACACATGAGACCTGCTCATATATACACACACACACACACACACACACACATATATATATATATATATATATATATATATATATATATATATATATGTGTGTGTGTGTGTGTGTGTGTG
>BMAC01000149.1:92408-152242 GCA_014905375.1 Phtheirospermum japonicum | reverse complement strand
ATGTAAACATGTATTTGATACCCTACATAGAGGGGTCTTTGATGAATAAAAGAAGGCCTAATTCTAATGTCTCTTCCTTTATACTTTTCTTTTTACATATTTCTAATATTCAACCAATAATTTATTGTGCTTAACTTCAACCTCATCTCTTTTATCTCATAACCATTATATATAATTAATTTTATATTACTAAATATACTATAAAATACAATCACATTCACTTTTCAAATATGATTTGATATCAAATACAATATAAAAATACATTATTATCCAATTTGTAGACATGATTTGACATTTATTTTCAAATATGATTTGATATCAAATACAATATAAAAATACATTATTATCCAATTTGTAGACATGATTTGACATTTATAGTAAAAATGTAAAAGATTATATATTTTACAATAAATAAAGATTTGCTTACAATATTTTGAATACTTAAAAAGATTTTGAAAAACAAAATTAAGAATATAAACGAATTCTAATCCAAACCCACTTATATTTTTTGGTCTACTTATAGCACATGCTTCTGCTTTTTAATTTAAAAATTAGTACTCCCATTTATATTTGAAAAGACGGGATGTAACAAGTGACATCATGGAGGATTTGAGCATTATTTTTACAGCAGAAAATAAGTATAATAACATCCTCCACCACCACCGTCTCACCGGCTTCATCATGTTTGGCACGATAAGAGTATTCATAATTTATCGTGGCATTTACATTCCAGAACATAATCTATAATATCACATCGCCATCATATTATTCATGAACAGCATTAGGGTATACGTATATACTACATTAGATGAATGCTAATCACATACATATCCTAAAACAAATGCGTAATGAACCCTGTAAGCCTATCAACATACGTACATGAATATGGCATGACAAGGACGCCCTCGAGGACAAAATGTGAAACAAGCTACTGGGAATAAAGCTAATGTGAACCACGACGCTGGAAATCAAGTTAATGTGAACCAATCCATTGAAATCAATTTATTGGTCTTCTAATTGTCAAGCAAAACAACCATGGGTACGACAAACATCGCTCACGAGTAGTGGAGGAAATTCTCTACCATCGTTCGCCTACTTTTAATGGACGTGATGGTCCGACCACTGTTGAGTGATGATATAATTGTTCTTTAGAATGTACTTATTGTCAACGGATTACATGTGTTACCTCTCAACTAGTGGAACCATGAGTGGGAGGATTATTGGAGGACTAGAACTGAAGAAGAATCAAATGAAGTATTATGAGATGATTTCAAGACATTAATCTTAATCAATCAAGAAATACTTTCCACAATCATATCATTACAAGGAGAATGACTTTTGAGTTTTAAACAAAGAAATTTAACTATAACAGAGTTTGAAAGGGAATTTCAAACAAGTGGAGTTTGAAGAAGAGAATTATTATTATCATTATTATTCGTAGTATTATTACTATTGTTATTATTATTATTATTATTATTTGAAAGTTTTGAAGGCCATAGATACTAGAATAAAAACAATCAGAAACTGAATGTTAGTCGAGATGCTGGAACACCAGTACTAACTTTCAATAATACACACAGTAGAAATAAAAAGAACATAGAGTTTAAATTTGCCTATGAGTAAAAAAAATCACAGGTCGTGACCTCAGGGCGGAAAAAATATTACTAAAAAATGATGTAGTTATTTTACAAGAGATATTAAAAAAATATAATATTTAGTAATGTGTGAAAAACTTTTAAACGTGTAGATCGTTTTAATCAGCACAGAGTCGTCCGTAAAATCTTCAAGTTGATCAAACACAAACTTGAAGAATACGAGTAGAATGAACGACTACACCTTTTCTTCCTTCGCGGTGATTATTTATGTCTTCTCTAAAAGCGTACTTATGATGTCCAAGTCCTTAGATGTTTATACACAAATGTATCTCTATCTTTTTAGAAGAGTCCTAAAATATCAAAAGATAGTTAATCAATATCTTGATATTTTAAAGGAATGAGATAATTATGAAAATACACTTTCCTACTTCTAAAGGATTATTACCTTAACTTACAAGATAAATATATATACAAATAAAAGAGCCCTGGAATACTAATAAGTCTAGAAATGCAAATAAAATACTTATTCCAATTAATTAAAAAATGTAGGAATAAAATTCATATTAATCTCCCCCTTTTGCCTTTCTTGATAAAAACTAACCAAACAAACCCCCGTGAGTTTGAGGACTCCCCCTCAATAAGAATCCTGCAGAAGATGTTAGTCATGGTGATGGAACATAGCGAGTAACACCAATATGTAAATAGCAAGGTTAGACAAGAAAACTTCCCAACCAAACATATCAACTGCTGGTTCCACTACTGGAAGCTGACGTCCTTGAGTTACAGTTGTAATATCCAAGATTGAGCATCATTATCAGCAACAGCTACAGTTTTATCAAACATCATCTCCATTCTTCTCCCCCTTTTTAACCAGAATGCGAAAGGGCAAGATGTGTCTTCAAGTCACAAGAAGGAAGAGCAACAAAAAGAGCTAAATATTGATGACACTTGAACCACTACCAGCCGGCTCATCATCTGACTACACACAAGGAAAAATCCAACAACCTATATGTGCTGTAATTCCTTAATATGTGCTTGAGCTCTTGCTATCTTCTGGTCTAGCAAACCCAAATGTGCTTGCAAATCAGAAGAGACAATAGGTACAAAATTGTTTATATTAATCACAGTGTCAGTGGAACTCGGACTGACATCTTTAGCAGTAGCAGCATATCAGTTATCTGACTCATCATCAGAAAATGCCAAAAGCATATCAATGATATGATTTGGCTCCAAAAAAAGCTTAAGACTGAGCCCAACAAAGCAAAAAGGCTCGTCATAAGACACTGGTCAACTAGACGAGAGAAGATAGGGAAAGAAATAACAAACCCCTTTTAGTTGTTCAGACCCAATTGCAGACAACAACTTCGTGTATTACTGAGTACAACATTGTCAACAGCAAGCCATCAATCCTTTTAGGACAACGAGGCAACTTATTTCCAAAAAAAAAAACAAAAACATACATCCATATTCAAGTCATGCACAGTCACACCTTCATAAAAATCCTCAGTCCCAAAGAGTTTAATAATTTAGACGTTGCAAAGAAATATATCTCTTCACGTGCAAACACCTGGTCAAAAATAGGAGAATCCCTTTTCTCATCAAAATGACCACAGTGTTGAAAGACAGTAACTGGTTCTCAAGCATCAATAGAGTAAAAGAGGAAAAAAGGCAAAACTCGTCGTAATTGCATGACCTAAAGTACATGCTATCATTATTACCAACTTTATCATTAACATGAACATAAGAATCATTCTTTGAATCATCAAAACCAGACGGATTTGCAATAAAAACTTCAAAAGCAGGGTTCTCAGTCTTTGTATAGCCTTCAAACGATGGATTAAGAGATGTTGGGAAAATATATGACCAGAGAAGGTCCATGAGCTTGAGAAATACTAAGAACAGGAATTGTTGGTCCTAGTGTGCCAATATTGTCACCAACATCCTCATAACCAAAGTAGGCTTCACATCTCATAGGTTCTTCAATAAATCAGCTCAGAGGACTGTAGACCCCAAGTGAAGGAGCAGCAGCCTAGTTTCAACAAAAGTGAGTAACAGTGCATAATCATTAGAACTCACTGCCTCATTCACCAGTTTGAGAAAGGAATTCCCCTTACTTCCAAAAATATGAGCTAAAACTCTAAATATGGAGGATTAACAACATCCAATTCATTCCTCATTTCACCCAAAGAGATGACTGCATATGATTTTTCAGAGACAAGTACCAAAAGCACACCAAGAGAACCAAGGAGAGGTCGTCTTATATCTTCCAAAAATAATTTAAAACTTGAAACACCTTTAACTATACTTAAACACACAAGATCACGATTAGCCTGTTAGTGAAAATAAAAACAAAAAATTAAAAAATATATGCATAAAAAGCACACTCTCCCTCAAACCCGTCCATTAACACACTAACCAAATTATTAGGACTCGCAAAAAAACTAAAATAGTAAACTAAGGTAAGAATAAAAACATTATCCACGACGAGAGTATCAACTTTAGTCTTGTTTAACAAACCAAATGTTGCCAATATCTCATTCTTTTCATCCCACGAAACGTTATATAACACCACAAGCCATAAGACTTCAAATTATACCCAACATTTGAGCAAGAGAAAAATAAAATTTTGTTATGATCTAATTGTCCATATACATTCGAGCCATACTAACAAAACTTCACCATACATGCATGTCCTAATCTTTATATCTGAAAAGAATGATCTTAGGAAAATTGAAAAATCACATAATGTTTTTTTCTCAACCGCAAGAGAGTGTTACTCCTGGTATGTCAACATTTAGAATGGAACTCCTTATCAACAAAGTCAATGGATCAATAATTCTTAACTTGGTTAATGACAATATCAAATGTTATAAAAGAAATGTATTTGAGGATTTTATGTCGCGGAGTTGAACTTCCACTTTATAGCAACAGTAATCATTTAAAGTTTCAAGAGATATCATTGATCAAGAAATTTGATTTCGTTAAACTTCATCCAACAATAAGATGGCAAGGACATCCAACAATGGATAACACCGATAGAAACGCATGTTTCTGCAATAAACAACCCACAAATATATTTTTCAAAGAAAACCCATCCCATTTTAGTTAACACAGTTTTGTCACAACAGCCTCTGGAAGAAGAAAAACATGCAAGTATCTATATGTATTATGAATAAAAAAAATGCATGATGCATAAAGTATGTTGCAGCTGATGTTAGCTAATAGTGCTACAGCATTTCCAGTAACACTGACCTAATCAACACATAAAGTGAGAGACTTCCTTAATCTGGAAAATCTCTCAAATTCTAATGCTTTGGTGAATATATTAGAAGGCTAATTTTCTGTCCCAATGTGCTCAATACTCACAAAATTCCTCTCGACCAAATCTTGGATCAAGTGATGTCTAATGTCTATGTGTTTTGTGCGAGAATGTTGGACTAGGTTTCTTGAGATATCAGATGCACTTAAATTGCCACAAAGTATAGTTAACATACCACTATATATACCACACTGATTAATCATTCGATACACCTTGTGTAACTTAGGACACGTACTACTAGGAGCTACAATTATTGATAAAGAAAAATAATTTAATTTCTTGCAATATGAACAATGAACAAGAAAATATTTTTTAAACCCATTTGGTGAAGAGTAACACCAAAATTATAAGCAAAAATAGGAAACAACTTGAATGACTCAACTCTTGCAACATGAGTAAAGGTTTTATGAAAATTTACACCTTCAACCTATGAAACATATTCAGTTACTAACCTTGCCTTGATTCATACTATGTTTTCCATCTTGTCAATTTTAATGATATGGACAAAAGTTGAATTAGGGACTAAGTTCCACACATTATTCATGGCATACTTGACAAGTTTTCCTTTGCGTCGCATTAATTCAGAACATATCCTTGACTGCATCACCCACCCATTTTGGCTCTGTGTAAGACACAAGCCAAGAGTTTATAATTAGAGACCATTACGATATTACACAAACCATATTCACCATATCCCTAAAGTTCATTTGCTTCTTGCATGTAGTTCTCTCAATCAGAGCCTCGATTAAGTGAAAAGAAATATAATTCTTCCGCCTCCTTGAAATAATGTCTCAAATAAAAGACTCAAAGATCCATGTAGGTAGAGTCATCATGGTTAGATTCTGATTCAGAGATTTCAGTAGTCGGATCAGTTAGAACCCGAGATGTTGGCTATAGTGTTGGAGCATAAGCAGTAACACTGTTTGCATTATCAGAATTCATTCTTGCAGAATCACTAGATACAAATATTAGATCTATATACTGAGGACTTCGTATAATAACAAGTACGTTGTCCTCTTCAGAGTTCCCAATTATCACAGACCAATTATCAAACCTCATGCACACAAATTAATAAAACATGTACTACCAAACACACTCTATCCATGATTATTAATTATATCAACCAAGAATTTCTTTCCACCAGTACATTTTACCTCAAATGGAACCAAGAGCTTCTTAAGAGCATGTTTCATCCCTTGAGACGTGTTGACATGTTGGAACACCGGGAGTGACACTCTGTGTTACCTTTCTCTCAGACATGCACCACAAACAGATGAATCTTTGATTAATAATTTTGGAATGCCTCTTACATCATCGGATTTCACTGGTTTACCCATCGTCTTGTAATTCACAAGTCCCATACTTTGGTGCCATAATTCGGATTCAGATGGAAGAACCGATTGACATGAGAGTTTACTTTTAACTTGATAGCAGTTGTTCACCATTCCGATTTCTATAAGTATGCACTGATCAGATTTTGCAAGAACCTCGCACGAGTCTCGATCAAACTTTACTCGAAGACCATCACCACATAGTTGACTGATGCTAATTAGATTAACAGTTAATCCATCCACAAGGAGCATATTTTGGAGCATAGTTAAACATTCAAAAATCAGAGTGCCTTTCCCAATGATCTTTCCATTGGCACCTTCACCATATTGGACTTTGCCACCATTATGTTTCACAACATTAGACAAGTAGTCAACTATTTCGATCATATATCGGGAGCATCAACTGTCGAAATACCACAAACCTACAACATTCGTCTTAAATGAAGTATAAATCACGTTGCATTGTGTATCAGATTTTCTTAACCACACCATTTTGGATTTTGGAGCGGTGTTGGTCCAAATGCTGGTGCTTGAGTTGAACAACATTGCCTTGCCTTCAAACACACGAGTCCTTTCCATCTTCAACTTTTAGCAGAAGGGTCTGATTTGTCCAGGTTCTGAGCAATGGTGACAAACATAACTACGTCGACGTCATTAAGTTCTTTTAATAGAAACAGATCCTCCTGCTGTCTTGCCACATTCTCTGAAAAACACAGGATCCTTAAAGCCTATACCATTTTTGAGCGTAGATCCAATTGACAAGATCTCCTCAAGTTTCACCATTTCTGAATTTAGTTTCTTCAGAGTTAGAAGTGCACTTGAGAGTTCTAATCTTGTCCTGTCCAGTTCTTCTTTACGTTTTGTCAATAGAGCTTCCAGGAGCAAGATTACAACCTATTTTTCTTTATTCATACGAGTCAATCTCTCATTCTCCTTAGTAAGAATGTTTACTCTGTGAACTAGTTTAGGCCAGCTCTCATAAAGCTCTTCATAGGCAGCACCAAAGTCTTCAATATCATTAGTTTCTTCGATAGTAGAAGAGTTAAGACACCAAATGTTTGTAACATTTTCACTGTCATTGCAGACAACACGGGTAGTCATGGCAGCAACTTCTTTAGTTTCTTGGGATGCATCGTTGTCTTCTCCATCACTCATAGCCATCAGATTTCTCTTGCTCTTGATGTTAGCACACTCATGTTTGTAATGGCCAAAATCTTTACATTCGTGACATTGGACATTATCCAGTACCTTACTGCTATTCCGATTTCGGTCTTCAGATATTGCACTTGTGAGAGTCACATACTTCCTTTGAAACTTATTTGCATAAGTGGATTGACTGATTGTTCTTGGAGAAGAAGGTTCCAAGGAGAGTTTTTTGTACCAACTGAATGACATCCTCAAAATATTCTTTTTCTTTAAAAAAATCAATAAACTTTCATGTGAAGAGTGTTATTCCATCATCATCCAACTCAGCAGTCTCTCCATGTGTAAGAGCTACAAGATCAAACTCTTCATCTTCAGTAGCAGGAGTGGAGATTAGAGGAATGCTTCTTCTCTTAGGTTGCTTGATCTGAAGTTCCATCTCATAAGTCTTCAAGGAACTCACAAGCTCATCAAATCTTATGGTTGAGGTATCCTTGGCTTCTTCAATAGCCGTTATCTTCATGTTGAATCTCTCAATAACAGAACGCAAGAATTTGCTCACAAGTCTTTCAGTAGAGATAGATGAACCTAACGATTGGCATTCTTTTGCAATGTCAAGGAGTTTAGCACTGTACTTGGCAACAATTTCACTTTCTTCCATTCTCAAAACTTCAAATTAAGTTGCAAGATTTCTCAGTTTTGTTTGTTGAACTACTTTGGATCCTTCACAAAGGAATTGTAATGCGTCCCAAGCTTCTTTTGCAGTCGGGAGATTTGAGATGATTCTGAATACATAGACATCCACAAAGTTGTAAAGAGCGTTCAAAGATTTGGTATTTGCATTTGAAACATCTAATTCATCATTCGTCCAACCAATCTTCTTTTTAAGGATGATCTCACCATCTGGGTGATCCCACCTAGGAGCCTCCTAGCCAACCAATATCGCACACCATGATCTTTCATCCATGGTTTTTATAAAGACACGCATCCTCACCTTCCAGACCTCATAGTTGGTCCCGTCAAAAATCGGTGGTTGTATTACAACACTCTGTTGGAATTCGTAGAGACGAACACCATGCTCGTGCAGCGGAAGTTTAAAATTTTTGTAGATCCAACATATCCATCCTGTGAACGAATATCTTTATACAATAAATAAACAAGATAAAGCATGAAACCCTTATAGTAAATCCAGGTCCGAGTTCAACACTAAGGTATTCACGCAATTAGTTCTCCGACTGCAAGATCCAACTTCAGTTTATTGCTATCGTGAAGAAAGCTAAGAAATCTCACGAAAGCTCAAGAACTCCCAATCTTAAAATTAGGATTTATGTTTTCTAAAAACTCTCTGTATCTCACTTGTGTTTCATTGTTTTCAACTTATGACTTTATGTTATATTTATACTAGGTACATAAGAGAATTCTAATCCTAAAAAGGATTGGACTTGTCAAAGACATGGGCCCAAAACAATTTTAGCCCAAGTACCTTTATTAATATAACATAGATAATTAAATCCAAATCCAATTTAATTTAATTAAATAATTTCTATTAAATAGAAATTAATATCATAATTATTAACAATTAAATATTATAATTCTAAATTGAATATTTAATACTCTCTTGATACACTCTTAAATTAGAAGACTAATTGCATATAATGTGACCCTATAGGACTTTATTTATGACATCAATACAATGATGATCCAAACAAAACTCCTAGACCATTTACTTGGACGAACTCAATATATAAAGAACATTCACTTGAACTCAGCGAATTATAACCTTTATACAAAGCTTTGGTGAAATTCCTTTCATTCCGAATCACTCGATTAAGCTTAAGATTTACCCAAGTGTCTATCTAAATAGCTTAATCAGTTTATCTCATCTTTATTAGTCGACAACTAGACAATACTTCAATTACTATATTGAACATGTCTCTTGCATTGGCCAATAACTTTAGTCGACCTAATATAGATATTATGAGTGATCTCTTTCGAAATTCCAATCGAGGAATGAATTCTTTCTTGGCTCAACTGCCACCTTCATTTACATCATGATGCACCCAACACAAGCCGTATCTGCCCCAAAAGGAGTGCAAGCATTGGTCATAGTCAAAGTACATCACTCAGTAAACAAGGTGCGTATTGACCTCAAGTCAAAGGATTATCACACGTTTTATACACTAATAAGTTTATATACATACAATACATAACTTATGAGTAGGGTTTACCAATACTCTCCAAAGTATACATGTGTCCATCACTAATAACTATTATTCGCGGTCGTTAGACTTACTGCATTCTCTAAAATGTGATGCAGACCACATGCCGACATATATTATATTATCAATATCCCAATCTTGATAATCATTAGTCGTTGCTATTTTAAGAGTAATGTTTTATCACTGACATCTCACCATATCAATAACAATATGAACTCTACGGGAACATTTATATGAATAATTACAAAAAATCAAAATAATAATTCAATAAATGCATTGCCATATATATAACGATATATATAAAAAATGTGATCAAGCATAATGTCTTTAAATCTGATTGTCTCTAAGACATTTATACATTCACATTCATCATAGTATCCATAGCTTTCCTACATGAGAAAAAAGGATCAGCACTTAGTATCGTCAAGTGACCTCTCTAAAACCAATTGAAAGTTTTGAAGGCCACATATACTAGAATAAAAGTAATCAGAGACTGAATGTTAATCGTGAAGCTAGAACACTAGTACTAACATTCAGTAACACAGACATCGGAAATAAAAAGAACACAGAATTTAAATTTGCCTACAAGTTAAAGAAATCATAGGTCGTGACCTCAGACCGAGAAAGATAATGCTAGAAAACGGTGTAGTTTTTTTAAAACAATATAACATCTAGTAATATATGAAAAACTCCTAAATGAGAAGATCGTTTTAATTAGCACAAAGTCGTCTGTAAAATCTTCAAGTTGATCAAACACAAATTTGAAGAATACGAGCAGAGTGAACGACTGTAGCTTTTCTTCTTTCACGGTGATTATTCTTGTCTTCTCTAAAAGCGTCCTTATGAAGTCCAAGTCCTTAGATATTTATACACAAATGTATCTCCATCTTTTTAGAAGAATCCTAAAATATCAAAAGAGAGTTAATCAATATCTTGATATTTTAAGTAATAAGATAATTATGAAAATACAATTTTCTAAAGGATTCTTACCTTAATTTACAAGATAAATATATAAATAAATAAAAGAGTCATAAAATACTAGTAAGTCTATAAAGGCATATAAAATACATATTCCAATTAATTAAAAAGAACGTAGGAATAACATTCTGTCATTATTATTATTATACCTATTTCATTTAACAAAACCCACGTATTATAAGAATATTTAAGTGTGTGTTTGTGATGTCGACAATGGACTTGCCTGCCACCGACGTGGTAGAGGCAGAGATCATTCGACACTACCGAAAAAGATATCACGTTTTATGGTGTCGAAGAAGATGAAGTTCATGGAGCAGAGGTTGGCAAATTCTCGAAACTTCGTATCACAACAAAATGAGATGAATAATTTCTTTCCTTGCAGATCAATTTGGAGTTAACAAAAGGGAACATTACAATCATGATCATGGAGTGTTATTAAGTTAAAAGGTATTATGAGAATAATATAGGATGTATAGTGATTTGTTATATCATGGACCTACGTACATAATTTATCATGCATCTAACGATTATAAATGATGTGTGATAAATATTTAAGTATTAAGTGGTGAATATGAAATTATAAATTCATATTCATCACACATATTTTGTATATTAATCATACACTAATGAATATGTAAGAATTAATGTGTGATGAACATACAAGTAGTTGATGATAATTATAAAATTGGTGTGCGGTGAATATAAATTATGTGCAAGATGCATCATTCACCCGAGTAGATATTATAAATTATGGTATATGTTACTAAAATTATAACTTAAATAAATCTGATAAGATGGATTTAATAAATGAGGTTAATTTAGTAATATTGTGTCAAAATTGTCGCAACATATATCACATGAATTTTAAATTTTACCCAATTCCCATCGAAGACCCATTTTATTTTATGTAAATTAAAAATTGAAATTATTTTTTACAATTTACGCGCACGCGTGCGTGTATATAGAATTAGGTTCAAATGAGAACCACTATCTTATATTTTAATCTAAGGTTAACTATGGGTTTTTAATCTAATTAAATGGATGAATCAAACTTCTTATATTATTATTTATTTTTTATAACACTATGATATATAATAAAAGTATTGTTGATGTATATAATCGATATATTATAAAAGCAATAGTTCCTAAGTTATCCTCCCCCCCCCCCCCCCCCCCTATATATACACATACCCAACAAGATTAAGTGAATACCTAAAATTGTGGTCATTTTATTGGGAAAATTGTTTTTTTTGGTCCATTATGTTGTCCACTTTTCAATTTAGGACACTGATATTGTCCACTATCAAAACACATACAAGAAGTTGGCAAAATCATCAAAAAAGGTACAAAATTTTTCCGATCGGGCTTTTTTGCTGACATGACATGATTCAATAATTTTTTTATCATTTTTCTTTGTTTTAAACATTAACTGAACAAAAGAACCTGAGAAAGAAATCAATTTTAGGTCCATTATAATGGCCACATTTCAGAAAAGGTACATGACATTGACCATCATCAAACCACATCAAGTTGTCCAATTCATCAAAAATGACCCAAAAAAATCTTGGTCGAGATTTTTGCTGACGTGGCGTGGTGCTATATTTTCATTTTTTTCTGTAATTATAAACATTACAAATATATTTTTCCCTCCCTTTCCTTTTTTATTTTTCTTTTATTTTTTCTTTAATCTAATCAATAAAATTTGAATCAATAAAAAATAATTAAAAATCTAAGATAAATATAAAAATATAAAATAAATATTAAGGAATTATAAAATAATTATAGAAATTTATACTTAGGAAATGATTATTAATAAAAAGAATTAGCTAATACAATTATATATAAATATAAAACCATAATAAATATTATAAGAAATTATAAAACATACATATTATTTTTTATATTAATGAAATTAGACTTATTTTTATAAATATCTATATTTTAAATAATTCTTTTAAATTTAATTTATATTTTTATATTTATTTCTAATTTTATTAATTTCTTATTAATCGAAATCTTACTACTAATATAAAATTATAAATATTTTATATTTATTTTATAATTTTGTAAGATCTACTTTATATTTTTTATTTGACACTGATTTTTTTAATTTATTATTTAATAAAATATATTAATTTCATTCAAGGAAAAAGAATGAAGGGCAAATAGGATTTTATCGTCAATTTAATGTTTAAAATTAATGAAAATAATAAGAAAATATAAACTAACACTACATCAGAAAAATAAAATAGGATTTTTTGGATCATTTTCGATGAATTTGCCAACTTAGCAGATGTGGTTTGATGATACTCAATGTTACGTACTTTTTCTGAAATGTGAACAATATAATGGATTAAAATTAATTTATTTCTCAGTTTTTTTTTCAATTAATGTTTAAAAATAAAAAAAATATAAGAGATTATTGAATCACGCCACGTCAGCAAAAAAACCCGATCCGGATAATTTTGTACCTTTTTTGATAATTTTACTAACTTCGTGTATGTGTTTTGATAGTGGACAAAATATTGGTCCTAAATTGGAAATTGGACAACATAATGGACCAAAAAAGCAATTTTCCCTATCTTTCCATACATAACCGAAGAACGGAAAAGATTATTCCAGTGTCACGCGTCCCAGAAGTGCATGATAAATACCGYCAAAGCCTAATACTTCAGAGAAAATTAAATGAAGATGCTAATTTAATCAAATGAATTATAAAACTTAAAACTATCCATACATCCTCATAACTTTTCGTCACCTTCAATTGAGCAGCCGCAAAAAATCAGTTAATCATACTTTCATCAAAACACGCATGGGAAAATAAAAATCCTACTCGATTCTGTCTGAGGAAACAAATTCGATTTTCATAAATTGTAGGGTTAGTTACAAAATTACCATTGAAGTTTGTCCTAACTACAAAGAAAACCCAACTAATTTCAAAATTATAAAGAGTACCTCAAAATATTAGTTTATCTTACATCTATCCCCTTCAGAGGCAAAGAAAAAAATATTTAGAAAACCCAACTTCACCCTTACAAAAATATTTACAATTAGCCCCTTAATTTAACATCGAATCAAACCTCAGAGGTATTATGGTAAATAGTTCAAACTTAAGGGTACTTTAGGTAATTATACTTTGTTATTATACTGACAATCCACTATTTTTCTCGTTGATAATCTTTGTAAATGCTTTCCTGCCATCCATGTCGAAAGAGTTAATAATGCCCAAGCACATAATAAAAGCTCGTACGTAAACCTGAAGTCGATCCCTTTTGCAATAATGCCGATCTTTTTTCTGAGTTCGAGGGCTTTCTTAAGTGATAAGTCCAAAAAGTTGAACCACCAAATTAAGGGGGCACTAACCTCAAAAGAGATCAGTGACCTAACACTGCTTCCGAACTCGTCACAGCGACCTCTAAGCCCTCCACAATCGTCACAGCGACCTCGCCGATCCTGCAAAATAACGCCTAGAACGGGCCGAATTTCGAGCCCGTTAAGGCCCTCCGACGCTTAAGTTAATAAGCGAAATCACAACACTCAATCCCTTCATTCAAATCATTTAAGATGCAATTATGATATCATAAACTTAGAATAATAAGAGGCACACACCTCTTTTTATAGAGATAGGAGAAATCCTTCACTATTTAGGGTTACCTTACATAACTAGAATTCCATTCTCATCACAACTCTATAATCGACTTTCAATTAGGACTTCTCATATATAGCAAGTTCCCATAAATAATAAATTTCTCAACATATTACCGAAATAAGCCTGGGCATACAGCCCATCAGACCCACGCACATATTTAAACTTTCCATCAGGCTCAAATACTCAGCCCAACCCACCAGAGATCACGACCTATATGAGAACTCATCCTCATACTACAGGTCGCTACTCCGGACACATCAACTCGCTTACTTTTGAGGAACAGCCTTCAGCTCGTTCACTTCTCAAAGACATAATACAGCTCGCCCATCTTCCAGGAGGCACACCCTCTCCTAGAAATGAGGTCGCTTTCCATAAATACCCACATATATCACATAATATTACGTACAGACATTTTTGTCCACATCAGCTAGTCCCCCATGTTCTAGCTGATTGAGGTATGAAATTAGGTAGGACATGTGAACATGAAATCAAACAAACACAAACAACATATGCACACAAACCATCACTCTACCTCATAAAATCATATTTCAGAATTTCCCAGCTCGATCCCATCGAGCAACAATATCAATAATCCATTATAGATCATTAATCACACCTGCGACCTACAAAAGGCCGACGCACCGAGCTCACTCTTTTGATCACCTTCTGAGAAGCAACCTCAAACCTTTAATCAAATATCCTTCAACTATGACAATCTGAATCACACAATAATTAATCGTACTAAACGACCTCATGCGCACAAGTCCCCAAGTTAAATCTCAAGATTTTACACTGGGCGACCTAAAAATATACCACTCCTTCAATGACCTGCAGCCACAACCAGTCTCGATAATTCAAAATCGCAGTCACAAGCGAACCATAAAGTCATGACACACTTATTTTTAAGATAGCATGATCACCTCGCGAGGGACGATCTGCAAGTCCCCAGACCAAGTCCCCCACTGTATATATGATGGCTTAAACCACACAACTTTATCCACTGACTTAAAATCACATTCGGACTCAATAATTTCAAAAACGCAATCATTAACAAATAAAGCATAAACACACACAACTCACTCTGCCATCTTACCAAACCAAATTAGAATAACACAACTTCGCACTTTCACAACACAACGAGCTCTTGTGCGGGAGAAGTGCCCTACGGTCTAGAATTACCTTCTCCCGCCACAAAAACATAACTTCACATCATAAACACCACTTCTCAACACAATTTCTCAATTCAAACTCTCAAGGACATGTCAACACACCATAACTTCAAACATCACTCAACTGGAGACCATAAGGTCTTCACGTAAATCTCGAACACACTAGTTCGCCAAAAGAGCACATATTTCAACACAACTATCCATCACAAGCAACAATTTAATTCATTATATAAGAACAAAACAGCTCGTCCAAAGTTATATGACTCAACCTTTCAATCATCACCCTGCAATAAAATTTCTCAAAGACATTTAACCATATGGTAATATCAAATAATATCCATCACACTTTCCATCCGGAAACCACAAGATCTCAATTAGATCCCGAACACACATAAAAACATATTAGCTCGCAAAAGGAACAACTATCCATCGCAACTAAAAAACAGGTTGCCCAACTTTATTTATATTATTCAACTTTTCGAACAACTTGTGGGAGAAGTGTCCTCCAATCCAGGGTTACCTTCTCCCACCACAATACAATCACAATTCTCACTACCTCGCCAGGTCGGGAGAAGTGCCCTCCGGTCCAGAGTTACCTTCTCCCGCCACAATACAATCACAACTTTCACTATCTCGTTTGGTCGGGAGAGATGCCCTAGCTATCTTCTCCCGCCACAATACAATCACAACTTTATTGCCAGGTCGGGAGAAGTGCCCTCCAGTCCCGAGTTACCTTCTCCCGCCCCACCGACCTAAAACAAGCGTCAGCCCATAACCATAAAAAACATCGCCGACCTAATAGAAGCGTCGGGTTTTAACCATCATCGACCTAACGAAAGCGTCGCAATTTAACCATCATCGACCTAATGAAAGCGTCGGAATTTAACCATCATCGACCTAACAAAAGCGTCAGAATTTAACCATCATCGACCTAATGAAAGCGTCGGAATTTAACCATCATCGACCTAACGAAAGCGTCGGAATTGAACCATCATCGACCTAATGAAAGCGTTGGAATTTAAACATCATCGACTTAATGAAAGCGTCGGAATTAAACAATTATCGACCTAGTGAAAGCGTCGGAATTAAAAAATCATCGACCTAATGAAAGCGTCGGAATTAAACAATCATCGACCTAATAAAAGCGTCGGAATTAAACAATCATCGACCTAATAAAAGCGTCGGAATTAAACAATCATCGACCTAATGAAAGCGTCGGAATTAAACAATCATCGACCTAATAAAAGCGTCGGAATTAAACAATCATCGACTTAATAAAAGCGTCGGAATTAAACAATCATCGACCTAGTGAAAGCGTCGGAATTAAAAACCCATCGACCTAATAAAAGCGTCGGAATTTAAACATCATCGACCTAATGAAAGCGTCGGAAATTAAACATAAAACCCATAAAATCTCTGGCCGTTGAGGCTTAAACGTTTTCATAATCATAAAGCCATACCTTGTTCTACATAATGAGGTCGCATGAGACCGTAAGGAGGTCGCGAAGACCATAACGAGTTAATTATATGTATTCTCCGAACTCAAATCATAAACCACCAAACCATAAACTATTACGACATAAACTCCACATGTGGCCAGATCTTAATCATTTAAATTAAATCACACACCACAACCATTTAAATCATCTCAAATAAATCTTGTCACCATATTAAATCGCATAAATCAATTATTCCCCCATGCTCAACCACATAAAAATAAATAGGGCATAAAATGGAAAACCGTCCCTTTCATGAGGTTTCAAAAAGCGTACCCGATACATATTTATATTGGCGCTATAGGAAAATTCACCTCTCCTCGAATATCCATCTACGCGACCTTTTTGTTTTTAGGTAGCATAATTCCCCGATCTCCTTTTTGTCAATGTTTGAACACGCGACCTGTAACATGGTCTTAAACATTGGCGACCTCTTCGCATTGGGTTACCCATCTCCGAATTACATGTCGGGCAACCCACAAATTAACCCTAGGTTAATACGACCTAAACAGGCCCTACACCCAAATTCGTTAGCATAATCATAGAAAATATCATCCGAATATTACAACCTTACTCGCGCCAATAACATGTTAATCAAACATTTCTCACATCGAAGGTATCCATTCCCCACAACAACAAATATCATATCACCATCAAGCCATATAGGATCAAAACAAAAACTGACACAAAGTTCTCACCACACATATACCAACTTTGAAGATTAAACTGTTTTAATCGGTAATGAATTAAAAACCAAACGACATATCACTGAAAAGCCCTACAAGTCTAGTTTCTAATGCAAAAATTGGATCTCAAAACGAATAATCCAACAGTGAGTTATGACCAATTTACTTAAGTGTGGCAGTGCTGTATTTTCGTACGGGAATGTGTAAAAATGATCAATTCTTAGCATGTTCATAACCATATAAAATCAAAATAAGTCCTCATCAACCGCATGTTAAACCACATGCATATCCCCACAAAATAAAATCACATAAGTCCAATTAGCACTCTCCACGCATGATTAATATACCATCATTCATTCTATCAAAACCATGAAAGAATTTTAAAACCAAATCTATCCAACCCCATGGATAATTAATATTTTATATAATCACGTAAACCATACGTTTATCTCTATTAAATCAAATAAACCATAAGTCTATCCCTATATAAATCAAGTCAATAAGGAAGTATTCCACATGACAACCACATCAATCAACCAAACCATACCATCCTCATTTAAACACATCTAAAACAAAATAAATACTTATCTCGATTTGTGTTGATTTTGTTGTGTTATGTTGATACACGACCTCATTAACTTAGATTTCGAGCAACAAAATGGATCATCCCTTGAATATTTGAACACGCGACCTCATCGCGTTTTTTTGCGTTGACCATTCCCGGGTTAAGGTCCAAGCAACACATAAAGTAATACTCAAAAACCAACATTAATACAAACTCAACGAATAGACCTTACTCAGTCCTTAGTATATGATCAATAAATAAAACGCAAGTATCACAACCTTTATTCGTGTTCACAAATCTTCAAAACTTGATCTCCACCACTATTAATATTTAACCACTATATATCGTACATATTATACCAAAAATTCAACTCCGTCCAACAATTAAAGTGTACATAACTTAATTCTCAAAAGAAATTAGACAAGCAGTTTTTGGAAACAGGATCATCTCTATTTAAAATTCGTTATAAAATTTTCCCAAACTCATAATCAGATCCCCACCGTTTAGATTGAACTTAAACATGTTTAGATTAACATATCCAATTTTTGAGTTGATCCAACGGTTATATTATGCACAATCGTATTTTGAAAAATACTGCGCAGGATTTTCCGAAAATAAAAACTGCTTCGATCGAAAATTTATATAATTTACGTTACATCTCAAAATCCGATCTCCACGATTCAAAACGTAATGTAAAAGGTCTTTGAGGTTAGTTAAAATTTTCAATGCGATCCAACGGTTGAAACAGTAGAAAATGATTTTTGAAATTTATTGCGCAGTCAGAATTTAGACCTACGAAAATTGTGTACATCACGTCTTTCGCTCAAGGACTCGATGTCCCTCTTTCCCACAGACGGCGCCAATATGATAAGTCCAAAAAGTTGAACCACCAAACAAAGGGGGCACTAACCTCAAAAGAGATCAGCGACCTAACACTGCTTCCAAACTCGTCACAGCGACCTCTAAGCCCTCCACAATCGTCACAGCGACCTCGCCGATCCTGCAAAACAACGCCTAGAACAGGCCGGATTTCGAGCCCGTTAAGACCCTCCGACACTTAAGTTAATAAGCGAAATCACAACACTCACTCCCTTCATTCAAATCATTCAAGATGCAATTATGATATCATAAGCTTAGAATAATGAGAGGCACACGCCTCTTTTTATAGAAATAGGAGAAATCCTCCACTATCTAGGGTTACCTTACATAACCAGAATTCTATTCTCATCACAACTCTATAACTGACTTTCAATTAGGACTTCTCAAATATAGCAAGTTCCCATAAATAATAAACTTCTCAACATATTAACGAAATAAGCCTGGGCATACAGCCCACCAGGCCCACGCACATATTTAAACTTTCCATCAGGCTCAAATACTCAGCCCAACCCACCAGAGATTACGACCCTATATGAGAACTCATCCTCATACTACAGGTCGCTACTCCGAACACATCAACTAGCTTACTTTTGAGGAATAACCTTCAACTCGTTCACTTTTCAAAGACATAATACAGCTCGCCCATCTTTCAGGAGGCACACCCTCTCCTAAAAATGAGGTCGCTTTCCACAAATACCCACATATATCACATAATATTACGTACAAACATTTTGGTCCACATCATTAAGTGAATTTGAATACATTTTGATGGCCTTGTCTTCACGAGTGAATGAGTAAATTGTATGAACTTGTATATAGCCTAATTAAAAGTGCGTACATTAGTTAGTTCCAAAATGGCTTATCAAAACTAAAATGAGAAAGAAAAATATAAATTCAACTAACTGCCACTAAGACATTAAAAATAATTATTTTAAAAAACACCTCTTCTACTAATTTCCCAGCTTCAGCATAAGCATTCGTGCCTCATTTTGACAAAGTGGACATGATTATCGTATATATTTCCCCGGCTAAATCTATTAAAGGAACAATTGCTAACGTGACAAGTGTGAGCTTCCATACCAAAGAGAATCCCATCATAAGCAAAAAAAAAAAAAAATAATAAATAAAAATCAAACCCCTCCTTTACATTTATAGAAATATTACAATTTAGCTTAATTTCAACACTGAATCAAACCTCAGTTGTGTTTTCGTAATTCTAAAATTTGTTGTATTTTTTTGGGTAATTAGGTCAAACCTAAGCTATGCCTTAAATTCTTGTTTCTCAGTCTATCCTGTCACCTATTGCCTCCTGCACAAGATACATGTTCATGCTTATAACCAAACAACTAATCCAAGATAAATTAAGTAGAGAACATTCTGCATCATTAGCCAAAGTTTATGTCACTGTATGAGTGTATTAGCAGCTATTTCAGAACCCAAGATCTCACGAGTTGTTCTAATCAATTTTGCTAAAAAAAATAGTTAAGAAGTAATACACTAAGGACAAGAACAATACATGCCAATGATTGTCTAGCACATACTTTAGCACAATGCGTAAGAATTCTAATTCCAAGGTTATTAGGCAACACCAAAGCTAGTGATATACTAGAATTACAGAGAATTTAACAAATTAGAGGTTAACTTTGAAATCTCATAATTGTAGTTGATACGACACTAGAAATCCATACGTAATATATGTGGGTATTTATGGTAAACGACCTCATTTATTGAAAGGAGCATTCCTTATGAGAGGTGGGCGAGCTGGTTTGTAAAGTAGCGACCTGAAATATTAGGATGAGTTCTCATATAGGGTCGCGACCTCTTATGCTTGTGTGTTGGGCGCTATCTGTTAGCTCGGTCATGGGCTTTATAAATATTAGGCCCGAATAGGGGGTCCCGACGGACTGTATGGAAAGAATTACAGGCCCAGGCCTATTCTGGTAATTTAAGTGAGAGATCCATTACTTATGGGAACTTAGCATACATGAGAAATCCTAACTATAAGTCGGTTACGGTATTTATGAAATTGTGGTGGGAGAAGGAAACCCTGGCTTGGGGAGGACTTCTCTTATCTCTATAAAAGAGGTGCATACCTCTCTTTATTTTTAGGTTGTTTTGATCACGGTTTGAGCTCTCAAATATATCTCTCGCACTATCTGACTTAAGTATCGGAGGACCTTCGCCGGGCCATCCTCCACCTTGGCTGAAGGTGTTGTTTTGCAGGATCGTCCAGGTCATCAGGAGGCTTTTTGGAGGCCTATCAGGTCATTGTAACGCATTTGGAAGCTGTTTCAGGTCGCTGATCTCAGATCTGAGGTTAGTACCCCCTATTCTTGGTAACCAATCCTTTTGGTTTTATCAAGTGGCGCTGTCTGTGGGAAAGAGGGACATCGGGTCCTTGAGTAAAATACATGACAAGTTTTGTAAGCGCAGGATGAAGGATAAAAACATACAACCCAGGATCTTGGACTTTGGTTCTGGATCAAACAAACTGAAGAAAAATAAAAAGATGGCGGAAATCAATAAAGGAGAACCAATAAAAGACGGACAAACACCTTCTCAGAGAGAACCACCAATCCAAAATTTGGGTGGCATACCACCATCCTCATAAATGCATCACAACGTAAAGGAGCCTGAAGAAGACTTAGAAGCGAAGACACCGGAGGTTGTGGCATAAAAAACGGTTCATATAGGGACGAAAGAATGGAGAGACTTACCCAAAGATAAGCCCTGTCAAATCAACAAATGATTCTTTGAAGAGATTATGGATTTCGTGCTTCTAGAGAATCAGGAAGAACTAAACAAGTACCTAGCAGGCAAGATGAGTACTCCGAAAGAGAAGGTTGATGGATCGAATGGAGAGCAAGGAGAGAAATCGGTAACAAAGAATACAAAACAAATTGGAGGGTCTCTGTCTCGGAGATCTTCAAAAAGTTGAAAGAGGGGGGGTAAGCAAAAACATTTAGATTCTTCTAGCTCTACCTCGTCCACGGATTCTCGTACCCTCAGGCATAAGTACAAGAAGGCGAAGAAGGTTAAGATAGGGCGAAAATACTACAAACGCCGAGGTCGGCGGCATAGCGAATATACCAGTGAGAGCGGAATCCAAACCTCGGGTACAGTGAATCCAGAGATAATTCATGTAAAAGTCGGAGTGAGTACCATGAGGAAGATGGAGAGAATGAGGTCGGACCAGGGAATAAGGCATTTAGAGATATGCAGGAGGCCTTGTTAAACTTGTAAAAACGGATGGAATGAGAAAATTTCGATGAAGATAAGGGACATTCTTTTTTGGATGATATGTTGCGAGCTGCGATGCCCAAGGGGTATAAGGCGTTAGAGTTTCAATATCGCGAGATGACAGGCCCAGTGGAACATTTGCAGCTCTTCGAAAACGAGAGGATGTTACATGGATATACAAATATTGTGGTATGTCGAGCCTTTATGTCTACCTTAAGGGTAATAGCGCAGAGCTGGTTCTATCAATTGTCGCGAGGAAAAGTTACTAGCTTCAGGTGCTGCGAGTTGCTTTTTTGAAATAACTTTCCAGTCTGAGGCAGAATGCGAAGACTGCACAGTCGATCTTTACTATGGTGCAGCGACCTGACGAAACCTTGAAGTAGTATGTTAACAGGTTTACCAGTGCCACACTAGAGGTACCCACCACTACAGACGAGATGAAGGCGAGAGCTTTACATCAAGGATTGAGGAGAAAGGACTTACGCAAGTCATTGGTGAAGAAGGAGGTACGAATGTACGATGAGGTCCTGGAAAGATGCCATAAACACATACAAGTGAAGGAAGCTGAGGAGGAAAATCGTATGCGATTTAGCAGGGAGATCGCCGATACAGGAGGTAGTATTTCAAGGAGGGAGATCAGAAGAGAACCCAGAAGGATAGTGCGCGGGCTCCTAACCCCAAGTCCCGTGGTGAGCGAAAAGCCGTAGATGGATATGCGAAATTGGAGGAACGAGGATTTTACACCACTGGCCTATCCGCGGGCTAAGGTGTTTACTATCATGGAACGCCTGATACCTAATGACATCAAGTGGCCGTAAAATCGCACGCCGCTCCCTACTAATCCCAAATCTGATTTCTTTTGTTTGTTTCACAACAATTATGGGCATTCCACGGAGAGGTGCAGGCATCTTAAAGAAAAAATCGAGAGGATCATAAAAGCTTGGCATCTTAAAAAAGTTATTTACAAACACAGAGAGCCAAGGGAACCAAGGCAACCATTGCCTCCACCACCCCCGAGGGACCCGCCTCAGGATCAGATCGCAAGACAGCCACAGCAAGGAAATCAGGGACATAATGGCCCGAGAAGAAATAAGGGGAGGATAAACATGATTTCAGGGGGGACCAACGGATGGTGATACTAATAGTGCGCGGAAAAAGCATGTTAAATCAGCTCGCCCAGGAACGTCGGAGGTCGCTAGTGTGAGTCGACGCCTGCAGACATCCATACCGACCATCTCTTTTGGCCCCAATGAGCGACGCGGGCTGCAGGAAGATCATAATGATGCGTTAGAAATTAAAGATGAGGTGGCAGGGTACGAGGTCGACAGAATTTTTGTGGACAATGGGAGCTCGGTCAATATAATATACACGGATTATCTTAAATAAATGAAGTTGGAGACCAAAGTGCGATCTTTAAATACACCCATACATGCGTTTAATGGGGCACAAGTGATTACGGAAGGAGAGCTGACAGTGGCAGTGGTGCTGGGGAAGGATGAGTTGCAAGTAAAGAGGAATCTGAAGTTTTTGATAGTCCGTCGGAGGTAGGCATATAACGTAATATTAGTTCAACCTGCCCTCAATGCATTCCAAGCAGTGACGTCAACATATCACATGAGTATCAAGTATCCGGTGGGAGATAGAATGAGGGAAGTTATTTCCGAATAGCAGGTCGCAAGGTCGTGTTATCAAATGACGATAAGAAAAGGGTTAATTGAGAACAAGCACGAGAGGGATTATGATCTACCAGAGGGTATACTTAGTGCGAGAAAGATTAAAGAATAGGAGACTTCTGTTCGGCCACACGAGGAGTTGATAGAGATTTCATTAGAAGAAGGTCACCCGAAATACACTACGAGGATCGGGACCTTGATGACAGAAACATTAAGAGAAGAGATGGTAGAATTATTGAAGGAATTTTGGGATGTTTTTGCTTTTGGGGATGGAGAATTGTCAGCAGTATCTCCAGAGGTCGCGCAATATCATTTGAATGCGGACCTAGAGGCGAGGTCGGTTAAATAGAAGTGAAGATATTTTGGGCCTGAGTTGGACAAGGTAATTGAAGAGGAGGTGCAGAAATTGCTAAAGGCTAGCCACATTCGAGGAATCCAATTTCCAAAGTACCTATCTAATATTGTGATGGTGCCGAAGCCAAGACAAAAATAGAGGATGTGTGTGGATTTTCGCGAATTGAATAAAGCCTGTCCAAAGGATCATTATCCTTTACCGCGAATAGATCAGTTGGTGGATCCAACCTTAGGGTGCGAGCTGCTGACTATGATGGATGCTTCACAAGGGTATCACCAAATACCTCTTGCAAAGGAGGATCAACCCAAGGTGAGTTTTGTTACGTCCACGGGAACGTATTGTTTTGTGTCCATGCCCTTCAGCTTGAAAAATGCAGGGGCGACCTATCAAAGATTAGTAGATAGAATGTTCAAGGACCTGTTGGGGTCCATTATGGAAGTTTATGTCGATGACATGCTGGTAAAGATCAAGAAAGCATAATCCCATGTGGAGGACTAGAGAAAAATGTTTCTTATACTGAGGCAATATGAGAAGAAGCTTAATCCAAAGAAGTGCGCGTTTGGTGTGCGATCTGGGAAATTTCTGGGATATATGGACAGAAAGGGGTATTAAGGTTAATCCGGAGAAGGTATGGGCTATTTTGGAGATGCCACATCCTCGAACAGTACGGGATGTGCAGGTGCTTGCAGGTCGCATTGCAGGTCTTAATCGTTTTATTTCCAGGTCGGCATAGAAGGGTGTCCCCTTTTTCAGGGCCCTCCGGAAAGGGTCCAAGTTCGAATGGACAAAATAGGCAATAGATGCGTTTGAGGAGTTAAAAAAATACTTAGCTGAAATACCATTGTTGACTAAGCCGATGCCTGGAGAAGACCTCATCTTATATATATCGGTAGGGGAGGTCACAGTAAGTTCGGTGCTAATCAAAGAGGATGCCGGTACATAAAAACTTATCTATTACATCAGCAGGATGCTGCGAGGTGCTGAGCTGAATTATTCTGAGCTGGAGAAATAGGGTTTTACGCTGATTTGTACAGCAAGGAAACTGCGGCCATACTTTTTGAGCCATAGGGTGAAAGTACGCACCAATTTAGCTCTCAAGCAGGTTATGAGTAACCCAAACGTGTCTGGAAGACTAGTGAAGTGGGCTGTGGAGTTAAGCGAATACGATGTGGTGTACGAACCTAGGGCGGCCATCAAAGCGCAAGTGTTGGCAGATTTTTTGCAGGAGATGGTGCGTCCACCTGATTCAAGTGATGAGATAAAGGCATGGGTATTTCATACCAATGGATCAACTATGGTGTCAGGAGAAGGGCTGGGTATTGTGTTAACCAGCCCGAAAGGGGAAAGTTTGGAATTTGCTATTAAGCTGGGGTTCAAGGCATCTAACAATGAGGCTGAGTATGAAGCTGTGTTGCAGGGGGTAAAAATGGCGAGTGATCTGGGAGAAAGGAAAGTATGGGCATACACATATTCGCAGTTGATAGCTCGTCATTTTGATGGTTCTTTTGAAGCAAAGGAGGAAATAATGGCGGTATACTTAAATAAATTACGAGAAGAGGTCGCCCGCTTTGAGGAGTCTAAGCTGGAACACCTACCACGGGTTGATAATACTCGGGCTGATCAGCTCGCTCGGATACAGGCACATTGGGAACTTGTGATACTCAAAAAATCATGCTAATGGAGTTAATTCATAATAGTGTGGAAAAAGGAAAGGAGGTAACAAAGCTCGAATTTAAGGATGATTGGTGCACGCCTATCCGGGATACTCTCATTAAAGCAAAGGAAGGATCAGAGCAGTTGACAACAAAGGAGACTAAAACGGCGGCTCATTTTTGTGTTATAAATGAGGAATTGTATAAGAGGTCGCGCTTTGGACATTTTTTAAAATGCTTGGCTAAGGAGCAGGGATTAAAAGTGCTAAAGGAGATACATGAGGGATATTGTGGTGATCATGAGAAGGGAAGAGCGTTGGTTGGCATAACATTGCGTGCTGGCTTCTTTTGGCCAAGAATGAAAGGCATGACTGGCGACCTAGTTAGAACGTGTAAGAAGTGCTAGATGCGTGCTCCGGTTATACATATACCTTCAGAAGAGATGATGGTTATGAGCTCGTCGTGTCCGTTTGAACAATGGGGAATTGATATCGTGGGACCTTTTCCAAAGACACCGGACAATAAACAACACTTGGTGGTGGCAGTTGATTATTTTACAAAGTGGGTGGAGGCTGAAGCGGTTACGGGCATAAGCAAACTAGATATGATGGATTTTATTTTCAATAACATTTTTTGCAGGTTTGGTGTCCCGCGAGTATTGGTGTCTGATAATGGAACCCAGTTCAATGGGCAGAAAATCAAGGATTGGTGCAAGGAGATGGGGATGAAGCAACAATTTGCTTCTGTGGCGCACCCCCAAACTAATGGGCAAGTTGAAGTTACTATTTGTATCATTGTGCAGGGTATTAAAATACGACTGGAAAAGCAGGTGGGCTTTGGGAAGAAGAGATCGCATCGGTCTTATGGGCTTATCGAACAACTCCCCGAACTTCTACAGGGGAGTCTCCGTTCAGTTTGGTCTATGGGATGGAAGCTGTTATTCTGGCTGGAATAGTAGGTGGATCGCAACGCCTAGAAGCGTTTAATGTGGAGGAAAATGAGAGGCTAGCAAGAGGTGACATTGAAACGATTAAGGAAATACGAGAGAAGGCTGCGGCCCAGATTGAACATTATAAACAAAGGATATAGGCTGCCTTCAACAAACGTGTTGAACATCGCTGTTTTCAGGTTAGTGATTTGGTATGGAGGCAGGCTGATGCACTGTATAAGACCCAAAGGCTGGATCCGAATCGGGTTGGGCCATTCAAAGTGATTAAAATACTACGTGGAGGGGCATATTACTCGAGAATGCTAAAGGGAAAGCTCTACCTAGGAGCTGGAATGTGTGTCATTTGAAGAGATATCACGCCTAGATAGCGGGCTGTTTGCGTTTTACCCTTCGGGGCGGGCTGTTGATATTTTACCCTTCGGGGCGGTTGTTTCATTACCTTTCGGGGCGGACTGTTGTGTTACCCTTCGGGGCGGGCTGTTGTGTTTTACCCTTCGGGGCGGTTGTTTCATTACCCTTCAGGGCAGACTGTTGTGTTACCCTTCGGGGTGGTTGTTTCATTACCCTTCGGGGCGGGCTGTTCTATTTTACCCTTCGGGGTAGTTGTTTCATTACCCTTCGGGGCGGACTGTTGTGTTACCCTTCGGGGTGGGCTGTTGTGTTTTACCCTTCGTTGCAGTTGTTTTATTACCCTTCGGGGCGGGCTGATTGTGTTGGAACCCTTCGGGGCGGATAATGGTTTTATGATGTACCCTTAGGGGCGGATATTTTTTTCGATATATAATAAAACTTGGCGAACTATTTTCATGGTTTTTAAATATGGTTAAGGGATGTGATTATGTTGTTTTACATATGTTATGTAAGGATATGTTTGAATTACATATCTTTACGGAATTTTTGTCTTATGGATGGTTATGTCTTTGCGAGCTAACATGTTTAACTTATGTCTGCGAGCTTGTTTTAGCTCCTTTGGATTATTTTTTATTCATGGCGTGATTATTTTTCTTTGACCTCGTGGTTTTATGGAGGTTGGAAGTATGGTTGTGATTGGTTATAAATTCGCGCGACCTATATTAACTTATGGATTTATGATGGATTATGATTGTAGATTTTTACATGAATTAAGTTGCAGGTTCATATATGGTTTGAGTTGAAGAGCTATGTATATAATAAATATAGAAATGGAATTGTTCATACATATAACCAGGGTTGTTCATAAGTTGTGCGAGCAAAATACAGGTTTTAGAATTTAAGAAAAGCAGCAAGCCATCAGGTCGTGCTTGGCCCGGGAGCAGGAACAAAGTCTTCTAATGGTGTGTCCAGCTCGGCAGTGAGTTTGGCAGACAGTACAACTCAGCCCTGGCAAGACAGCCACCATTTAGCGTCAATTGGTTGATTTATCGTCGCCCTTGAAGGAGCTGAAGGTCGGCAGCATATCAATGATGGCCAGCACGTCGGGGGCATAGGCAACATTTAAAGCCGCGAGCTGGTCCTTGATTATTCAAGCTGCCTTAAAAACCCATTCCTTGCTGCCGACCGCCATCTTACCAATGTACAAAGAAGACTTCTTGTACGCCTTCAACAGTTCTTCCCGGTAGGCGCCCATGTACTTTTGGCCTACATCACTTAACAAGAAGGTTCGTCGCCCCTAAGATATACCTCGCTTGTGCGCCACTTGGTTCTGCTCCTCGAGTTTCTGATTTTGCGCTTTGAGCTCCTCGACCTTATTTCTGTGCATCTCTGACCTCGTTGCTCAAACGAGCCATCTCATCTTTCAAGCTGTTCACCTGGCACTTCAAAACAAGTATCTCTTCCTCGCGAGCCTTCAGCAGGTGATTCACCCCATCCAATTCTCCTTGAGTCAAGGATAGCTGTCGGGTTTGTTGTTCAGCTTGGGCGGTCAGCTCGTCGCAGGTCTTCTGGAGATCGCTCTCAGTGGATCGCGCCAGCAGCTCCTCAGATAGATTGGAGACCAGGGGACTCAGCTATATCATGAAGTAATATAAGGGTTTGCGAGTCTTATCTTGGTAAGGAGAGGATCTTTAAAATAATAAATTACCTGTTTGATTATCCGTTCGTCGAGGAAGGCCTGGATCTCCTTGGCATTGTTGCACTGGGCCAATCCTTTTCCTAGGCCTGGAGAGCTAGAGGAGGTAGCGGCGTGAGTTTTGCGGAGGCGATGAAATTTTTGGACGGGAGAGCTTGGGCTCTTAGAATCGGGCTTGAGGGGTCGTTTCCCTTTTGAGGACCTCTCGACCAGTTGCATTTTCTCCAGGTCATCCTCCACTTCCTGGTCAGCTCTGTCCCGAAGGCTTGGTGCAGCACCTCATCCACGTTGATGACTGAGGGAGGAGCTGCCGATGTGACGGCGGGCTGCGGGTCGGTTTATGCCATGTTTTATTCTGAGCTCGATGGGGCGCACTTGTTGACGAATGCAACTGCAATAACAAAGTGGTGCGTTATTATTAAATTACAACAACTAATGATGGTGTAAAGTTGTATAACACAGGAGACCTACCGAACTCCGATTGGGTCATGGTAAGATCTGGGTCGACGGGATGAGAGTCGATGCCCACGGATTTGAAAATTTTGGACCGGCTGGTGAGTCGCACTACGTCAAACGGGCGCTTACTCCATTCTGCGAGCTAGTTGGAGTATTTTTTGTACAATGTGGGAAAATGTTTTGGACTGGGAGGATTGGATTGTTTTGGGGTATGGTATTGTAGCTTAGTTGGAAAAGGCCAGCTCTCGGTGTTGTGAACGAAGAAGAAATTTCTCCTCCAATCAAAAACCTTATTTGAGGAATTCACTGAGAATCGGGTTTTGCCGGTGCGAGCAGAAAGATAAAAAGAATATCTTCGGTATTTTATTTGAAAGCAAAAATGGAAAAATCCTGGGTCAGGCTGGGTAACATAATATTTACATAGTATAGTGTACCCCGCCATAAATCTCATGGAAATGGGGGTCAATTATAAAGGGGAGACTTTATACAAGAAGGAGATCTCGATGTAAAATTGGTGTGGTAGGAATGTAAATCCCGACCTGAGTAGCTCGTCAAAAAGAGTAATATAGTCTGGAGAAGGTTTCATAGGATCTAAGTGGAGGATGCCGGGTAGAACCATTTTGGCGGTCTCAGGGAGCTTGAGTGTTTGTTGCAATTATTCAAGTCTTTCCGAGTCAGGGAGTAACCAGTAGTTATCCTTAACTGCCCTGGTTGCTAGGGGTGAGGGAAGTAGGTCGGCAGCACCTACAGAAGGTGCTACAGTCACTGGGTTCTGTAAAAAGTGCTCGCAAGGTGGTGGGTTATTAGATTTGTCTAAGGGAGTGCCCTCTGGTATATTTACAATGGCTAAGGGAGCAGGAGAGGGATCTTCTGGTATGTTTTCTAGTAAGGCTTGAGCGATGGTATGGGACCTAGTCTGAGTTTCTAGCTCTGACCGACTAACGTTGCCTTCTGGTTCATCACGAAGGCCGAAGGGAGGAGAAGAAGGCTATTTTCATCTTCTTTTAAAAATGTAAGGGTTTTCGGTGGGATTGGCAGGGGAAAGGTCTGGATTTTGGGAATTTGGGGTGGAAGAAGCTAATTTGGTCATTTATTGAATATCACAAGGGGAAAACAGCATAAAACCACAACAACAACAACTCAACAGATGCAACACATATATGAATTTAAATTAATTACTGAAAAGGAAGATTTAGGGGACTTACACATTTTTGCTGTCGTGGAGGTCGGTGACGAGCGATGTGCTGCTGGTAATTTTTTGTAAACTAGAGAGTATGCGAGCTTTTTTGCAGAGCGAAATTGGTAATTTTTGTTTATGTTTTTGGTAAAGTGACGAATGAGGGGAGATGGAAGGGTTTTGTGCAGATGGGGCAGCGTGAAAAAGCTGATGGGACGTATTGGAGCGGGAAGTTGGTAGGGTTAGAGGAATGTTTTGGGCCGTTTGTCTTGGGCCCACAACGTTTATTATACTACGAGAAAATGGGGGGATGATTCATGTCCTACACTTTGTCAGACTGTATTTAATGAATCTTTAATGAGATGGGATGGGTAAAGGGAAGCGTGTTTTGACTTTTGGGACGACTACGATTACATTTTCTTGGATTGTTGTGCCCGATTACTACTTCAGGTCACAGGGAAAAGGTTTTTGGGTTTTAGGACGTCAGGTGTGGATTCTGGGGACTCGCAGATCTCTTTCTCCAAGAGGAGCATTCTTCTTGGAGGAAGAGCGAGCTCAGCGAGCTGATCTTTTGGAGGTCGTGGTCTTATGTGGTAATTTCTTATGGGACGATTGATATTATAGCTCGGTATGGCGAGTTGGGTTACTCTAAAATATGGTTTGGTAAATTGGTAGGGTGGTTTATTTATGTTTTATGTTTGTGTTTTATTGTTATTTTTGGTGGTTGTGTTTTTTAACTTTCTGTTTACATGTCCTACCTGATTTCGTACCGCAATCAGCTAGAACATGGGGGACTAGCTGATACGACACTAAAAACTCATTTCTTGGAAGGAGCATTTTTTCTGAGAGGTGGGTGAGCTAGTTTGTAGAGTAGCGACCTGGAATATGAGGATGAGTTCTCATATAGGGTCGCGACCTCTTATTATTGTGTGTTGGGCGCTATCTGTTAACTCGGTCATGGGCTTTATAAATATTAGGCCCGAATGGACTCATATGGATGGTCTTATGGGATCCCGACGGACTGTATGGAAAGAATCACAAGCCCAAGCCTATTCTGGTAATTTAAGCGAGAGATCTATTACTTATGGGAACTTAGCATACGGGGGAAATCTTTTCCATTATAATGAGTACGTAGGGTCAAATCTCAACCATTCAATAAATTAGATCTAATGGTATAAATTTAGAAGAAAAATATATCTAAATCTTTTCTAAATGTACCAATGTATCTCTAAATGTGTATCGACTGAGTTTTAAATGATAAATAATAATTTTGAATGGATATAAAGTCCCTCTCTCTCTCTCTCTCTTTTTAATTCTCTCTTAACCATTAATATACATATTACATTAAAATATCTCTATATCTTTTGAGAAATACAAATATTTTATAATAAAATACATCATATTATGCCATATAGTCTATTGAACAAGACGTGTACCATTTTGCCATATAAAATTCTAATTTAAAATTTCGATTGAAATTATTTCAAAAATAAATGAAATATAAAAAAGAAACTTAGATGTTTATTAATACATATTTAGAAGTCATTGATTCACACTTATATGAACCGCAACACTCAATTACATACTTTTTCAGACTAAGCAAATCCTAAAATCATCGCTACACATTTTAAAGGAAATCTTTGCACATTTAGAGGTTCATTAATTTACATTTAGAAGGATATATAATGTTATGTATTTATTAGTTAACAAATTTTTAAATAATTTTTATTCATCAGATGTAAATCTAATGAGTGACTGTGATTTAACCCTAAAGACTCATTTTAAGAAACTAACAATTGTATCCAACCCCTATATATATATATATATATATATATATATATATATATATATATATATATATATATATATATATATATATATATATATATATATATATATATATATATATATATATGTATAAAGCACAGTCATTGTATTCAGAAAATAGAGATATTTATTTTTATTTGAAATTCAAAAGGAACTAACCGGATAATACGTTATCCTTCTACTGAGTTAGTATAGAATAAGAAATGGAATATTTGTTCTGTAAAATTAGATTATTATGAGTAATCATAAGCCGCCTCTGGAATCACTAAAGATTCCTATTACCAATGTACTTATTTGATCTAATAGAACTATTTGTGGCGCAGGTAGTAACTAATTTACATGATAAAGGGGCGATGAAATACACTATCGTGGTAGTCGAATATATATATATATATATATATATATACACACACACATTGAGATAAATAATCAAATATCATTAATGTTTATGGAACAACAAGCACTAATTTACAATAATCAATCAAAGCAATCAGTTCTGATAAAATTAATCTATCAAATGCCTCTACTAGACAAACAAAAAGTAAAATTAATGCAAATAAAAATCAATAGATACAAAATATATTGTTCGACAAATCTAATGTCAATAAAATTGATATTGGACGAATTATTACTTTTCATGAAAAATCATCAATTATATCTAAATAGTAGCACAAGTAATTCTTTCGAGCCAAAATCAAACATCACTTATTAAGTAAATTCAGCTGCACTTATGTAGTGGAGTACGGAAAATACATATTCTTTTTAAGAGAAGATACAAAAAAAGTAAATAACTGTAATTATAATAATAAGAAAAAATGATTGAAGAAAAATGATGAAAGATGAGAGTTAACCAACCTCTTATTGGTGGGAAAATTATTTTTTTAGTTTATTATATTGTCCACTTTCCTAAAAAGGACCATGATATTGTCTAGTATCAAAACACTTACACTAAGTTGGTAAATTATCAAAAAAGGTACAAAATTACCTCGATCGGGCTTTTTTGCTGACGTGGCGTGATTAATAATTTTTATTATTTTTCTTCAATTATAAACATTAGTTGAAGAAAAAAGCCTGATAAAGAAACTCATTTTGGTCCATTATATTGGTCACAATCTAGAAAATGTACGTGACATTGGTTATCATCAAACCACATCTGCTTATTTGGCCTATCTATCAAAAAAGGTTTAAAAAAGCTTGATCGGGGCATTTTTCTAGCGTGGCATTATTCTATATTTTCTTATCATTTTTCTTTAATTCTAAACATTAAATTGTAAACAAAATTTTATTTGCCCTTCATTCTTTTTTCTTGGATTATATTAATATATTTTATTAAATAAAGAATTAAAAAAAATCAGTGATAAGATTATAAAATAAATCTTAAATTTTTTAAATCTTATATTATTAATAAGACTTTAATTAATAAAATTAGAAATAAATATAAAAATATAAAATGAGTTTTAAAAAGTTATTAAAAATATAGGTATTTATATGAAAAAGTCTAAATTTATTCATATAAAATTTTATATATGTTTTATAATTTTTTATAATTTATTTTATAATTTTATATTTATATCTAATTTCTTTATTAATAATTTTTTTCTAATATAAATTTATATATTTATTTTATAATGTCTTAATATTTATTTTATATTTTTAAATTTATCTTAGATTTTTAATAATTCTTTATTGATTCAAGTTTTATTAATCAGATTAAAGAAAAAATAAAAGAAAAACAGAAAAATAAAAGGGTGGGCAAAACATTTTTGTAATCTTTATAATTAGAGCAAAAATGATAAGAAAATATAGCACCACGCCACGTTAGCAAAAATCTCGACCAAACTTTTTTGAACATTTTTTGATCAATTGGCAAACTAAGTGGACGTGGTTTGACGATAACCAATGTCACACACCTTTTTTGGAATGTGGTCAATATAATAGACAAAACTGAATTTCTTTCTCCGATTTTTTTTCCTTATATTAATGTTTAAAATTAAAAAAAATCAATAAGAAAATATTGAATCATGCCACATCAGCAAAAGAACCCGATCGAGATAATTTTTTTGTACATTTTTTGATAATTTTACCAATTTAGTATAGGTGTTTTAATATTGGACAATATCATGATTTTTTTTACAAAGTAGACAATATAATAAACTAAAAAAAATAGTTTTCAATCTTATTTGTCAACGTGTGGAAATTTATTATATGTTACGCAAATTGCCTTCATTATATTGGTACTAGATTAATTGTAAATTTGTATTGCGCATCACCAAATATTGTACAATAAATCTTGCCATTAGATGAAGTTTTATAACGATAATAAAATCAAACTTTAAACATTTATATGTTATCCTCGTAATTTTTTTTTCCTATAAATTATCCCTGTTTTGCCATTATATCGTAAAGTAAAAAAAGAAAAAGGAAAGAAAAGGCAAATCTATTGGAAAAAATGGAGAATAAATTTATCAACCTCTTTTTGATTCTCACTCTCCTGCTCTCATTAGCACATGTTTCTGATTCATCAAGGCCCATAACCTCCCTCAAAGTAAGCTTGTAAATACTAGGAAAATGTGTTCCTAACTTCATGATAAAAATAAATATACTAAGAACAATTTATATAAAGATTTAAACTAACAAGATTTTTCTGATTCTCTCTTTGCTCAATTTTTATATACGAACTTATTCATCTTTTATTTTCGCTTTTTTCATCGTACAAAGTTTTAGAAAGAAATTGAGTGGCTTAACTTGTCATCAAAAGTAATTGTATGCGTTACGATATATGGTTAATTAGCTTTTAAAGTTCCCAATTTGAATTTATTAATTAGAAAATGTCTCATTAAAATTCACATTACGTTCAGGGGCATAGCCAGACGCCGAACTTCCCTTTGGTTGAATTAAAAAAAAAAAACAAACACACTTTTATAAACACTGGTTCAAGTATTAAAACAAAAAAAATCATATAATTTCGTGTCAAGAAAATGAAAAATAAACCCCCTATCAGAAGTATTTTTCCTCTTAAACAAAACATATAGTATATTTTTCTTTTTTGTGTTCTATTCTAATTTGGGTTGTGTGAGATATCAGAAACACCCTCTAATTCAGAGTTTGATTTCATTTATATATAAACATTGTAGTATGTAAATATATATATAATCTTACTGAAATATGATACGGATGTTTAAAATATTTTTCTATTATTTTTGTTCATTTTAGTCTTTTTGTTTATTTAGACTGCATTGGTGGAGAGAAAGGGATCCGGGGATACAAGATGTGAAGGAAAGGAGAAGGAAAAGTGTTTGATGCGTATAACTTTGACTGCCGAAATCGATTACAATGACCCAACAACATACCCACCAATACATAACCCTCCAATTCATAGCAAAAACCACAATACTGAAGTTCAGGGACTTAGGAATAAGTAAAAAAATATAAATAAATTTTGAGAGATGAAATTTAAATTAGTTAAATCATGTACACAACTATTGATTATGGAAGGCTAAAATGGATAGTTAGTCTATTAATTTTTTTGGGCAATATTGATCCGATAAATAAAGTATGTGACACATTTAGTCTATCAATTAAATTTTTTTATAACATATGTAATTCGATTTTTGTTTGAAACTTAAATTGTCAAAACATAAAATTACAAACCTAGATTGTGTATTTTTGACAAAAATTCGACGATCAATGTCACTTGGACGCTTACTCGGTAAATTAAAATATTAAATAATAATAATAATATAAATAATATTAATAACAATTCCTACCACCACCACAGGCTGTTGCCGCCGATTGTCCGACCGTCGTCGCCACCAACTATTCCGGCGACCGGCCGCTATAAAATTTTATGGGATTTTTTTATTTTGTCAAAGTTTTTTCAAAACATAAAGTAAGGATTTTTTATACCGAAAAAAAAAAGGTCTTACTTGATTGCAAGAATTTCGTACAATACATTACTATAGAACTTATCGGTGCCACTAATCTAATAAATTGATTACGGTATAAAATACATTAAAAATATCTTCCTATTTCAAAAATATATATATTACTACAATACAATTCTCAATTTCATATATGAATTGGATTAGATTTTTACAATATAAATAATATTTCGATATCTAATGTAGTAAATAATTTTTTTAAAAATTTAAAGTGAACAACATATTTTTTTGCTTTTGATATCAATAATTCACATTCTAATTTATTAATTTTTTTCATTAATTCTCTTTTTCTTCTTCGTGTTTTTTTTTTGGTGCATTTCTTATATTTTTTCGTGAAAGTTGTTGGTTTTACACTTGTGTGTGTGTGTGTGTGTTTAGGTTCAAATGAGAATCAGTACCTTATATGAGAACCTAAAGTTATAATTAAGAGCATTAAATCTAATTAAATTAATGGATCAGATTTTTTGTATTATTTCTTATTTGATTAAAAACATTATGATCATATAATAAAAATAATGTTGGCGTATATAACTGGTATATTATAATATTATAAAGGCACTGTGATTATATAATAAAAGCGCTCCTAGTACATAATAAAAGCACTATTTTGCAGGTTAGCAAATAAGAGAGAATTCTCATTGGAATCCGCTCTTATATATATATAGGAAATGACTACGGTGCCGTGAAGGCACCATACCACCCACCCCACTACATTTACATCCTTGATCTTACCATTATCCATAACCAACTTTTGATCTAATGGTTCTGATTAAGTGGAGAATGGTACTTTCACGGCACCGTAGAAGTCCTCATATATATATATATATATATATATATATTTGTATAGTACATGGATCAGGTAGAAAACAATCCCATAAATAGGCGGTAACTAAGAACCCATGTGGTGGATTAGATTAAATTTAATAGATGGCTAGGATCACGTCCAGAATTATTACAATTAAATTAATATTAAAAAGGGAGGGACTTTGAAGTCATTAACCTTAATATACACAATCGAATCCCACAATCAATGGATATTTTCATATTTCATCCCAAAGACAATGTCTCTCGTTTTTTTTTTCTTCATTTGGATATTCCTCAGCCGTGATGAATAAGGTTTTCTTGCTAAATTGAGAAATAAAAAAAGTCATCGTTATCATTTGAAGAAAAATAAAAAATCAGTGTTATCAAAATGCCAAAATCAAAAAATACTCTTGTTTTTAGTGCTATTTTATCAGGCACATAGCGCTTATATTGGTCATATATGTTGTGCTTATATTTGCGAATTAAAATACATGCAATATTTTGTTAACATTTGTGCCAAAACGGACATATGCACTCTTTGTATGTTTTTTTACACCTACACCAAATTCCTCAATAAAGTTTATATTACCACAAATAAAGTTTGGTTTGATATTCGACTAAATTGCACATTAGAAAAAAAGCAGTTTTTATGAATAAACACCCTAAATTTGTCGGTAAACATAAGATTTGTTGGGGGGATTTTATGAAGAGTGGTTCAATTCAACACAACACGATGATTTTGAAGAATACATAGTATTTGAAGCAAACGACACTATGTACATGTATAATTGGACGCCTTCATCATATCATTAGAACACATACAATTACACTAAGTTTTATACGATGCCTTAGCATTATAAAAAAATAAGAAACATTGTGGTCAAAATAAGAAGCATTGACCCGATGATTAAATAGCAATATCCAATAAAAGCATCTTCTACATCACTAAAAAGCACTCTGATGGTTGTGAAGTAGCATTATTCTGAAATAAAACAACACAACTAACAAGGGAGTTTAATTGTGCAATCTCTGATTGCTCAACAATATATCATTTATTGTAGTTATTAAGTCAATGTTCAGTAATAAGAAAACTCAATAGTCAGTCTTTAGTTTATAAGCAGTTCTGGGTGCCTAATTTATAAGAAAAATTCGTTAGTTGTCCATACGCTTGTGTGTCTTCATCTTGTAGACATTTGTAAGTGGTTGCAAAATAATTTTTATTAGTTTCTAAAAAGAAGCATTGGTTCAGGACTACTATCATAAATAAAGAAGCATGAATTAAGCATTGCCATTCATACACTCATAATATTAGATTTATATTAAGCATAAATAACTATTGCTACTAAAAATGGCAATTTATTAGGTGGTCCCAATTGTACCTATTTCTCATATATAAAATGCAATCCCTAAAACCTCACGCATTTTTTCATTTTTTTTTCTGAACTGCTGTTTTTCCAGAACCTCACGCGATCCCCAAATTTCTTCGCTTTTTCATCGCCAAAGATTTCTATCGATTTCCTCCGAATAACAATCCGTTACCGGTGAATTTAGCACAGCGCGGTTGCTGGTAAATTTCTCGCTGTAACTCTAATTTTCTGTGAAATATACCGTTATAATCCGTTCGTTACAATAGATGAATTATTATGGTTTTCAAAAGGTTGGTTTTGATGGAGAATGAGGAGCAATTGAGGAGTGCGGCGGATAAAATCAAGCGATCCTTAAGAGGCGTCGTTTTGATTGATGTGGTTGAGTTGGATATGGAAGAAGAGAGAGAGGCGGTTTTTGCCGAAGCGGTGGAGAAGGCGAGGATAGTGTTGGGGGGTTTGGATGCTTTCGCCAACTGTTATTCCTATGAAGGTATGTATTTGTTTGTACTCACAGATTTAACTTAACCCCTTCAGTAAGTCTCGCCCTGTTTTTTGTTTTTTTTTGTTTTTAATGTGAGTTTTGGGGAGTGGGAGACGGAATGGATAAGTAATTGAAACGCTCAGATTCGATCTACTGCAAATATTCYARTTTCTGGGAATGGTGCGAGTTCGAACACTGATGAAATTAGTTCTATTACAGGTATATGATTTCTCCTTTTATGATTCATTGAAGGGAATGTGTGATGTTGTGTGTGTCTGTATGTGATGATATCTGAAAGTAGAGTGTGATGATATGTTAGTCTGTATGTGATGATATAGAAAGTAGAATGAGATGATATGTCAGTCTGTATGTGATGATATCTGAAAGTAGAATGTGATGATATCTGAATGTAGAATGTGATGATATCTGAAAGTAGAGTGTGATGATATGTCAGTCTGTATGTGATGATATCTGAAAGTAGAATGTGATGATATGTCAGTCTGTATGTGATGATATCTGAAAGTAGAATGTGATGATATCTGAATGTTGAATGTGATGCTATCTGAATGTAGAATGTGATGATATCTGTAAGTAGAATGTGATGATATCTGAATGTTGAATGTGATGCTATCTGAATGTAGAATGTGATGATATCTGTAAGTAGAATGTGATGATATCTGTAAGTAGAATGTGAATGATATGTTAGTCTGAATGTGATGATATCTGTAAGTAGAATGTGCTGATATCTGAAAGTAGAATGTGATGATATCTAAATGTAGAATGTGATGCTATCTGAATGTAGAATGTGATGATATCTGTGTGATTAATATTTGTATTAATCACATATTTTTGTTTTTTTTTTTTTTTTTGTCTTATGTAGTAAAACTTGTCCGACTCAACTTGCTTACCTCAAAGAGTTAAAAAAAAAGTGGTGTTGATGTGGAAATTCTTGTGATTTGGACAAATTATGTTACATTAGCATGTTTTTTTAATTGTGCATTTTTTTTTCAGGATGGTATTGCTACAGTTGCTGGAGACGGTTATGTCGTGCATTCGAATGTTGGTCCAACATCGAGTTTTGAATTTCATAGTTGTTAGTTCGAATACAAGTTCAAAACTTCAACCATTAATACATTCTCTTGAGTTGTAATTCTTTTAGTTTAAAGTCATTTTATAGTTAATATTTTCTCGATAAATGAAAGAATAGAGAGATAGGTTATTTTTATTTGTCAGACTGTATTCTTTTATTATTTTTTTGGACTGGTGTTTTTTATCCGATCTTTTTTTATTGTAATCATAACGACTTTTTTTTTTATATACAAACGTTGTTCATAAACAAGATTATTCGACTTTCTTGAAGAAGAAGTTCGATATTTGCTCATATTTTATTCAGATATCTCTATATTAGATATCTCATATTTTTAGCCTTGAAGGGTATTTAAAAAGTTGAAATAAGATCCGATTTTGCCATTTTGTTTACTTTGATGTGATTTCTTTCCTCTTCCCTTTATCATATTCGTTCATTAACTCAAACATATTAGTGGAAAACGCAAATAAATTATATTCAAACTAAACTTCAACAACAACAAAATATTCCTTGGCCACCTCTCCCATGAAATAAATACACATAGGAATTGAACAATTTGGAGTCAAAATCGAGTCAAATACAAATAACATGAATAATAAAAATATAGATTAAGGGTAATTAAGTCATAATATAAGATATTCATATATCATCACACAAATCATGAATATATCATCACACATAACATGAAAATATATCGTTCCTATGAAAAAAAAAAGAATAAGATATCATATACCATCACACAAATCATGCACATATCATCAAATAGAACATGCACATATCATCACAAAACTACATATATATCAGTCCCAGGAAAAATAAATAAGATATTCCACATATCATCACACAGGTCATGCACATATCATCACATAAAACACGCACATATCATCACACAGAACATGCATATATCATCACAAACTACATATATATATACCAGTCCCAGGGAAAACGAATAAGATATTCACATATCATCACACAGATCATGCACATATCATCACACAGAACATGCACATATCATCAAACTACACATTTATTCAGCAGTAATCCCAAAAAGATAATTCTCATTCACATGCACATATCATCACACAGAACATGCACATATCATCAAACTACACATTTATTCAGCAGTAATCCCAAAAAGATAATTCTCATTCAGGCATTTTTACAAACAGGTGTTATGCAGTAATGTAATTTTGTACCAAAATATATTAAAGCTTCATGAAGCGGAAATTTCAATGAAAACAACAATTCAAACCACTTTAGATGCGAAAAATTTGAACAAATCCAAAAAAAAAATCAAAATCGACGTTAAGCTCAAATTTTCGGAAACATTGAATTCGAATTCTGCAGAAAATCGCAGCAGAAAACGAATTCGCCAAAGAAAATTGTGCAGAAAATCGCCGGAGAAGATGAAGTGTTGAATGAGTATTGAGCGAATAGTGTTTTTTTACTTTGTTTTATGTGCTGAAATGTGTGTTGAGGCAGATTTTTGCCAATTTCTGAAGGGAGAAAATTTGAGCGCGTGGGAGAAATTGGAGTGAGTGAGGTTCAGCACACGTGGAATGAAATGGAGGACCGGGTGCACCATATTAAATGGTCCCGGGTCCACGATATACAGCCTCACTAAAAATTAGCAAAACACACCACTGGAGTTAGAAACATATTTTTGGTAAATTAGCATCTGAAAATAGGTGTAGTGCGCCCAAAAAAAAAAATGCATATTTCACATGTTGAAAAATTAAACACTAATTTTCTTGAGCATGTATTTGTATCTGTTTTCCGTTATTTTAAACCCAAAAATAAAATATTTGATCATCAAAGACCATATTTTTCAGCAACACATAATGACTTACAATAACATCACTTCAACCATAGTTGATGATACGGACCAAAATATCCACACGTGATATTATTTGATATTTGTGAGTATTTGTGAAAGGCGACCTCATTTCCTAGAGAGGGTGTTCCTCTGGGAGGTGAGCGAGCTGGATGGTGTCTTTGAGAAGTGAGCGAGCTGGTTTTTATAGAGTAGCGACCTGGAGTATGAAGATGAGTTCTCATATAGGGTCGAGACCTCTTATGTTTGGTGCTGAGTGATTTAGCTCGTTCATGGGCTTAATGTGAATGAGTTTTTGGGGCCTTTGTGGGCTGTATGGAAAGAGTAACAGGTCCAGGCCTATTTTGGTAATTTAATGAGAGATTTATTGTTTATGAGAACTTACCATATGGGAGGAATCCTAATGTTAAGTCGGTTATAGTGTCATGGTATTTATGTAATTGTAGTGGGAGAAGGTAACCCTAGATCGAGAGGGTACTTGTTTTATCTCTATAAAAGAAGGTGCTTTCCTCTCATTGTACATGTCACATATTATATCGCAGCATATATTTTCTTGTTTTAGTAGTAGTGTGAGCTTATTAACTTAAGCATCGGAGGGCCTTGATGGGCCTGGAATCCGACCCGTCTGAGGCGCTGTTTGGCAGGAGCAGCTACGTCGCTAGGAGGATCGTGGAAGGCTTGGAAGGTCGCTGTGACGTATTCAAAATCTATTTTAGGTCGCTGATCTCTATTTTGAGGTTAGTACCCCATATTCTTGGTAACCAATCGATTTGGACTTATCAAGTGGCACCGTCTGTGGGAAAGAGGGACATCGAGTCCTTGAGCGAAAAGAGTGAGAAATCTCGTAAACTAAACATGAAGGATAACATAATACCTACACTAGTGCAGAAACTGCATATCCAGAAGGGTAATTCTGCCTATCCAGAACGCCTTTCTGTACCTTCTGTAGTGACATAGTTCTGGATTGGCAGACTTTTCAGAACGCCTTTTTTTACCCTTCTGGATTGGCAGACTTTCTAGAAGGGTAAAAAAAAACTGTTCTAGAAAATAATTTTTCTGTTCTAGAATGGTACCATCCCATGTCCACCGCCACTTTCCAGAACGGTTTTTTGAAATACCATTCTGGAAATCGCGACTTTCCAGAACGGTATTTGGAAATATCGTTCTAAAAGTGCGACTTTCCAGAACGGTATTTTTAGTTATCGTTCTGGTAAGTTATACTTTCCAAATCGGTTTTCTGAAAATACCGTTCGGGAAAGTACATTTACTAGAACGGTTTTACAAAAGTTACCTTCTAGAAAGTTTAAAAAAAATAAAAAAAAAATTAAATGAAAGCAGGAATACACCAAAATCAACAATAATAAATACTGTGATTATATTACAAAATTTCAATAGAATCTATTACAATATAAGCAAAAGCTAATAAAATAATAACTCTACAGTGCTTTCAATAAGTTGCTTTCAATACATAAGCAACTTGCTCGTATTCCCAATTGTGATAAAGAACATAAACCCTATATTTCACAAGAATCGTGCGACCAAATAAGTTGTATCTGTTATCCGCAATATTCTCATATACAAAATCCCGTACGAATCTGAAAAGGAAGAAAAAAAAAAGAATCAAATGGATCCCTTCTACTCCCTTTTATGCATTCTAAGATCAGCAAACAAATTTACTTACAATGGTACAACTTGCATAAAGAATGCCAGCTGGGGGAAGGGCAAGTTTATATATTGCATAATCTTTAGTACAGCTTCTGACTTGAAATAAGACCTGAAATCAAACTCCAATAAACATCATGAAAATTCACTGATGTGTATGTAATATTATTAAAACAACTTTCCAAGTGATTTCAACAGTATTTAATGGATCATGACTACAGTTATATCGTAGCTGATAAAGAACTTATCTTTATGCAGGAATGTATGTAATATGTAATAGCAAGAAAGATTCCAGCAAAAATTATACTCCAATTGCTTTCCATTTTTTCAAGACAATATCCAAGAAATCCAGGTTTAATTTTGTCCACACAAACACAAGATCAATAAACAAATATGTGAAAGCAATCATTCTTAGTACCATAATTTTGTTTGAATCCAACACAAGCTTTAGAAAAATCCCGTAGCATTAATTTGCACATATTAAATCTGTGCATAACTAAATGAAGTTAAGTATATTTTATTTACAAAATATCAAGCATAAATCAAATATACATCATTATTTCTTTGTCCTCAACCTAGGATACCCCAACTTTATAACTGTGGATATTTACAAAATATCAAGCATAAATCAAATATACATCATTATTTCTTTGTCCTCAACCTAGGATACCCCAACTTTATAACTGTGGATGTCTAACAAAATTTTAAAATATAGAATTAAGCAATTACATGTGCAGCACAATTTAATATTTTCAGCATTACCTGTCTTTTTCAACGAGCACGACACTTGAAATATCATCAGGCGCTCTTCCGGATCTCTGCAACAACTTCTTGCCTGCTTCACTTTGTAAAGCTTCAAATCTAATATTCCTGGACAAAAAAATAGGGATGCTAAATCAAAACAAGAAACTATAGCTAACTTGAAAACTCATACAGCTTCATGTTTTGTAAATGGAGCCAAGMTGAATATCARAAAACATCATCCTACAGAATTCATTTATACCTCTGTCGATCATTCTCTCGTACAAATTTCATGCCTCCATTGCATAAATTGCAAACACCTACACAGAAAGCATAAATACGAAACAAAAGCACAAACTTTCAACTTCCATGATGACCTGAATWCAATGTCTATTCTCCATTTATTACAGTACATAAGTCAAACCTTTCAGTATTTGCACCGATATATTGAAATTATTTTAGACACTTCGATATTATAGAACTGGTTAATTATTTAACACAATTTAAATATTTTAAAATAAATTGGCTGCTTTTTTCACTGTCCGCTTATGAAAGAAAATAAAATTAATATAATTAACTCTACAGTAATAAACCATTTGCAAGGTGGCCCATGGAAACATCTGTCAATTTGCACAAATCCGAAAGGTCCACTACTCGTAACTCTGAACAAGTACCACCAATGACTTCCAAAGACAAATCAGTCAACTCCCTGTACACAAAACGTCAAAACATAAGTCAACAGGATTCATAATTTCAAAGCCGAGCCTGAACAGTATTACATATCAGTGTGATCAATCCAAAACACTCACGTGCAATCAGCTAAAACAAGCTCCTTCATTCTGCAACCATTTAGAGAGACAAATTTATTGACAAAATCACCAAAAACAGTCTGAGTACCAGCTAGTGATAAAACCTCCAATCTCTCTAGCTTTAGCAGAGCAAGGAGAATAAGCATAGCTTCTACACCATGAGAACAGGAACGCAACCGGTGTACAAGGCCTCGACCATTCTCGGGATCGCAACCTCATAGCCACTAGGGCAAATGCAATACTTGCTCTTTATCATCATCGCAGAGTACGACAAGTTTTTTGGGAGGTATTTATGTACCAGAATGTCTGGGTCTTTGTTCTCCCAATGTTCGAGGATAATCGGCCTGATGGGCCCGTGCAAGGCTCCCGCAAAGAAAGCGATAATCGGTTGTTTCGAGGGAGATGGGCCGCCAATCAAGCCGTTGGTTCGGCCACCGGGCAGATTGATCTCCGGGATGGACACGTCTTTAGAGGGTCGAAATCCTTCCGACGTATTAGCATTGCACAATGCTCGGATTGAGTTCTTGAAAAGCTCCGGCAGAGACTTTGAAAGTTCGGGCCCCTGCAACCAATCACTGTACAGTTAGTGATTAAGATGTAAAAGAGTAGAGATGTCAAAGGGGTCGGGCCTCTGGTCAGGCCAAGCCCCAGGCACGGCCCGCACAATGGGGAAATAGTGTAAAAGCGTATCGGGCTTAGAAATTTGGGGGATAGCGTTTAGAACCACATGAAAAAGACAAAACCAAGAAAAACAAGAAATAAATTGAGAGGGATTAAATCAAGAAATCGAAACATAATAAATTTGGGGGCTAGGGTTTCAAAATTGATTTAACTTGGGGAGCGAATACCTTGCGATTTAAGATTTCAGACCAACACCATGAGTAGGAGTAGAGGGCGGCGGAGAGCACGAGAGCCGAAGGCGGCGGAGAGCACGAGAGCCGGAGGCGGCGGACAGAACGAGAGCCGGAGGCGGCGGGCAGAGACGGTGATTTTCCCCTTGTTCTTCTTCTTCAACCTCGCGACTCGCGGGCGTTTTTCTCTGGATGGTGATGACGGCTGTGCGAGGGTAAGTTGGTGATGACAAAAGGTTTGGTGGGGGATGACGGACATGAGGTTGTCATGGGGAGGTGGTGTTCGCCGCTCCAGGCGGCTTTGGGAGGAGAACGAAAGTAGATAGACGGGTTCTTCTTTTAGTTTATTTTATAATTATTTTATTTTTATTTTTATTTTTATTAATTTAATATTTTAATTGGAAAAGAGTTTCAAGAACAGTATTTTAATTACCGTTCTGTATCGAGGGACTTTCAAGAACGGTTTTAGAAATACCGTTCTTGAAAGTAGAAATATGGGCGGCAAAAAAATTTACGCGGTATTAAATTGAACAAGACTTTTGAGATCGGCCATATAAAAACCGTTCTAGATTGACGTAAATTCCAGAACGTTATTTAAATAACGTTCTGGAATGTACACTTTCCAGAAGGGTTTTACATTGCCGTTCTTGATAGTACACTTTCCAGAACGTAATAAAAATACCGTTCTGGATTGACTGATAATCCAGAATGGTTTTTTGAATAACCGTTCTGGAATGACCACTTTCCAGAACGGTATTTGAATAACGTTCTGGAAAATCATCTATCCAGAACGGTATTTCAAAATACCGTTCTGGAAAGTCTAATCCAGAACAGAATTTTAAATACCCTTCTAGATGCACCAGGATGTTCTGTTCTAGAATGCAGTTTCTGCACTAGTGCTAGAACCTTGTGCTATGGTTCTGAGTCGGACAAGCAAAAAATGAAAACTAGGGCGGCGGGCGGCGATGAAGGAGACGTGGTGAGAGGTGGGCAGACACCTCCACAGTTGGATCCGACATTCCAGGGCTTGGATGGTGCAACACCACCCTTCCCAAAGCGTCGGGATGGAAAGGAACCAGCGAAAAGCTTGAGGACGCCGGAGGTAGTGGGGCATAAAGTAATCCATATAGGAACGAAAGAGTGGAAGGACTTACCTAAGGATAAGCCTTGTCAGATTAACAAGGGGTTCTTAGAGGGGCTCATGGATTTTGTACCTTTGGAGAAACAGGAGGAATGTCATAGGTATCCAGCAAGCGGGCTGGATACTCAGAAAGAGAAGAAGGACGATCTTAACAGTGAGATGGAGGAGAATTCGGTAACCGAGAAGGCGAAATAAAATGAGAGATCTCTTTCTAATAGATCTCTTCAGGGGAGAAAAGGGCAGAGTAAGCGAAAGCACGAGGACACTTCCAGTCCTACCTCGGAGTCCAATACTCATAGGCGTGGACATAGAAGGAAGGGGATAAAGATAAGACGAAGTCATTCCAAGCGCCGAGGTCGCGGACATGGCAGACATACTAGTGAGAGTGAAACCCAGACCTCGAGTATGGATGGTAAATCTCGAGACAAAACTCGTAAAACTCATGGCGGATACAAGGAGGGGAAATGTGAGAATGAGATAGGACTAGGGAATAAAGCTCTTAAAGAATTGCAGGAGGCCATGCTGAAGTTACAGAAGCGAGTGGACGGAGAAAATTTTAATGGAGATGAAGGACATCCCTTCTCGGAGGATATGTTGCAGGCCGCGATACCTAAGGAATATAAGGCGTTGGAATTTCAGTATCGGGGAACGACGGATCCAATCGAGCATTTGCAGCTCTTCGAGAACGCGAGAATGTTGCTTAATTATTCGGATGTTGTGGCGTGCCGGGCTTTTGTGTCCACTTTGAGAGGAATTGCACAAAACTGGTTTTATCAGTTGCCAAGGGGAAAAATTACCAGTTATCAGGTGCTGCGAGCTGCATTCTTAAAACAATTTTCCAGCGTGAGACAGAATGCGAAGATGGCACAGTCGCTTTTTACTATGGTACAGTGACCTGACGAGACGTTGAAGCAGTATGTTAACAAATTTACTAGTGCCACCCTAGAGGTACCTATGGCTACAGACGAGATGAAAGATGGGGCCTTGTACCAAGGATTAAGAAGAGAGGACTTGCACAAATTGATGGTCAAGAAAAAGGCGCGCATTTATGATGAAGTCTTGGAAAGATGTCATAAGTATATACAAGTGGAAGAAGCTGAGGAGGAACATCAGTTGCATTTCGGAAGAGAGGTCGCAGATACAGGAGGTAGCTCGTCTAGAAGGGAATTGAGGAGAGAGCCTCGGAGGATGATGCGCGGTCTTTTGGCCTCAAGCGCAGGAGTTAGTGGGAAGCAAGAGACAAGTAGGCGGAGCTGGAGGAATGAAGATTTTACTCCATTAATTTATTCGCAGGCCAAAGTGTTTACCATTATGGAGCGTCTGATACCTAATTCTATAAAGTGGCCAGAAGATCGCGCACCGATCTCTACTCACCCCAAGACTAACTCCTTTTGTCTGTTTCACAACAATTACGGACATTTCACTGAGAATTGCAGGCATCTCAAGGAGGAGATAGAGAGACTTATAATAGTTGGACATCTTAAAGAGGTGATTTATAAAGACAGGGAACCGAAAGAGAAGGGGTGACCATTGCCTCCACCCCCACCGAGGGATCCACCTCAGGATCAAGTCACGAGACAACCACGACAAGGAAATCAGGGGCATAATGGCCCGCGGAGGAATAAAGGGAGGATAAATATGATCTCGGGGGGACGGACTGATGGGGATTCCAATAATGCCCAAAAGAGACATACTAAGTCAGCTCTCTCGGGAACTTGGGAGGTCGCTAGTGTAAGTCGGTAGCCTCAGATGGTAGGGCCAGTCATCTGTTTTGGCTCTAATGACCGACGAGGACTACAAGAAGATCATAATGATATGTTATTAATTGAAGCCAAAGTGGCGGGATATTAGGTCGGCAGAATCTTCGTAGATAATTGGAGCTCGATGAATATCATTTACACAGATTGTATTGAGCAGATGGAATTAGAAAAGAAGGTGCGACCTGTGAATACGCCCATATATGCTTTTAATGGGGGCACAAGTGAATACGGAGGGAGAGCTGACGCCGCCAGTGATATTGGGGAAGGATGAATTGCAGGCGAAGAAGAATTTGAAGTTTTTGATAGTACGAGGTAGGTCAACATATAATGCTATATTTGGTCGACCTGACCTCAACGCGTTCCAGGCATTAACGTCGACCTATCACATGAGTATTAAGTATCCAGTGGGCGACAAAGTAGGAGAAATCATTTCAGAACAGCAGGTCGCGAGATCATGCTATCATTTGACGGTCAGAAGAGGGTTGATGGAAAATAAGCGTGAAAGGTATGATGATATGCCGGAGGGAGTGCTTAGTACGAATAAGATAAAGGAGCAGGATAATTCGGATCGACCAAATGAAGAATTAATGGAAATCTCGTTAGAAGAAGGTCGCCCAGAATACACTACCATGGTGGGGACCTTAATACCAGAGACGTTGAAAAGCGAGCTGGTGAATTTGTTGAGGTAATTTCGGGATGTATTTGCCTTTGGGGATGGGGAGCTAACAGGAGTATCTCCTGAGGTCACACAGAACCACTTAAATGCGGACCCGGAGGCAAGGTCGTTAAAGCAGAAGAGAAGGCATTTTGGGCCGGAGCTAGATAAGGTGATTGAAGAAGAGGTATAAAAGCTGTTAAGGGTGGGCCATATCAGGGAAATTCAGTTCCCTAAGTATTTATCTAATGTTGTAATGGTGCCGAAGCCACCCCAGAAGTGGAGGATGTGTGTGGATTTCCGCGACCTAAATAAAGCTTGTCCAAAGGATCATTATTCCTTTACCATGCATCGACCATATGGTGGATTCAACGTCGGGCTGCGAGCTATTGAGCATGATGGACGCTTCACAGGGGTATCACCAAATACCCCTTGCAAAGGAGGATTAGCCCAAAGTGAGTTTTGTCATGTCTACGGGGACATATTATTTTGTGTCCATGCCATTTGGTTTGAAGAATGCAGGGGCGACCTATCAGATATTGGTGGATCGAATGTTCAAAGACCTGCTGGGGTCCACCATGGAGGTCTATGTTTATGATATGCTGGTCAAGAGCAAGAAAGCGGAATCCCACGTGGAAGATTTGAGAAGGACGTTTGTTATATTGAGGCAGTAAGGGATGAAGCTTAATCCCAAGAAGTGTGCGTTCGGTGTGTGATTTGGGAAATCTCTGGGGTACATGGTGACAGAGAGAGGGATTGAGGTCAACCCGGAGAAGGTGTGAGTTGTTGTCGAGATGCCACACCCTCGCACAATGCGTGATGTTCAGGTACTTACAGGTCGGATTGCTGGCCTTAGTCGTTTTATTTCCAGGTCGGCGGAAAGAGGTGTCTTGTTTTTCAGTGCAATCCGTAAGGGATCCAAGTTTGAGTGAACAAAAGAGGTTGCAGATGCGTTTGATGAGCTGAAGAAGTACTTGGCCGAGATACCGTTGTTAACTAAGCCAATGCCTGGAGAGGACCTGATTTTATACATATCCGTAGGAGAGGCCGCTGTCAGTTCGGTATTGATCAGGGAGGAGGCGGGCACACAAAAGCCTATTTATTACATCAGTAGGATGTTACGAGGTGCTGAGTTGAAGTATTCCGAGCTAGAGAGAGGAGGTTTTGCGCTTATTTGTACAGCAAGGAAGCTAAGGCCATACTCTTTGAGTCACAGGGTGAAGGTGCGTACTAACTTAGCTCTTAAGAAGGTTTTAGGCAATCCAAATGTATCTGGAAGATTGGTGAAGTGGGATGTGGATTTAAGAGAGTACGACGTGGTGTATGAACCAAGGGTGGCCATTAAAGAACAGGTACTGGCAGATTTTCTGCAAGAGATGGTGCGCCCAGCTGATGCAGGAGAGGAGGTGAAAGCTTGGACATTATATACCGATGGCTCGACCATGATATCGGGAGCAGGGCTGGGTATTGTGTTAACCATCCCAGAAGGAGAAACTTTGGAGTTCGCGATCAAGTTGGGGTATAAGACGTCCAATAATGAGGCTGAATATGAAGCTATGTTGCAGGGAATTAAAATGGCAGACGAGTTGGGAGCAAGGAAGTTATGGGCGTACACGGTCTCTCAACTAATAGCCCAACAGTTCGATGGTTCCTTTGTAGCTAAGGAAGAACGAATGGCGGTATACTTGGGTAAATTGCAAGAAGGGGAGGTGCGTTTTGAGGAGTTTAAACTGGAGTATTTACAGCGAGCTGAGAATACACCAGCGGATCAGCTCGCAAGAATAGCAGGTGCACTGGGGACTTGTGATACTCAGAAAGTCACATTGATGGAACTAGGTCATAGTAGCGTGGAAAAGGGAAAATAAATTATGGAGGTTGAGGTAAGAGATGATTGGCGCACACCTATATGGGACATCCTTGTTAAAGCAAAGGAGAGCGCAGAAAGATTGATAACGAAGGAGGCAAGGGTAGCAACTCACTTTTGTGTAATACATGAAGAGTTGTATAAGAGATCACGCTTTGGGCCTTTTCTGAATTGTTTGGCAAAGGAGCGAGGATTAGAAGTTTTGGGGGAGATACATGAGGGATATTGCGGTGATCATGCGAAGGGAAAAGCGTTTGTTGGTATAACGTTGCGAGTTGGTTTCTTTTGGCCAGGAATGAAAGGTATGGCCAGTGACCTAGTGCGAATATGTAAAAGTGTCAGATGCATGGCCCGATTATTCATATACCAGCCGAGGAGATGATGGTTATGAGCTCGCCATGCACGTTTGCGCAGTGGGGAATTTATATCGTTGGTCCTTTTCCAAAAACCCCGGGCAACAAGGAGTATATGGTGGTGGCGATTGATTATTTTACAAAATGGGCAGAGGCTGAGGCTGTTACTGGGATAAGTGAGCAGCACATGATGGATTTTATTTTTAATAACATATTTTGCAAGTTTTGTATAGTGGGAGAAAGATTCGAAACTGGTGCAAGGAGATGGGAATGAAGCAGCGATTCACTTCTGTGGCACATCCCCAAACTAATGGGCAAGTAGAAGTTACTAATCGCATTATTGTGCAGGGACTTAAGTTGCGGCTGGAGAAGGAAGGGGGACTCTGGGAGGAAGAACTCGCTTCGGTCCTATGGGCTTATCGAACAGCTCCCCGGACCTCTACGGGCGAGTCGCCATTTAGTTTGATTTATGGTATGGATGCGGTTATTCCAGTAGAGATAGTGGGGGGCTCGTAGCGCTTGGCAATGTTCAATGCAGAGGAGAATGAGAGATTAGCTCAGGGAGCGATCAAAATGATAGATGAGATACGCGATAGGGCGGCAGCTCGCGTGGAGCATTATAAACAAAGGATACAGGCCGCTTTTAACAAATGGGTCAAGCATCGCTGCTTTCAAGTCGGCGATTTAGTATGGAGGCGAGCTGATGTGCTGCGCATGACCAAGTTGGGTGGGGCCGTTTAAAGTGGTGAAAGTGTTGAAGGGAGGAGCTTATATACTTGAAGATGCAAGTGGGAAAGTTTTGGCCAGAAACTGGAATATATGTCATTTGAAGAAGTATTATGCCTAGAGGGCGGTTGGGAGAGGGTAACTCTTGTTCGGAGGGCACCTCTCCCATAGTGAAAGTGTGTAGAAAGTGGGCTGACGCTTCTTTTAGGCCGGCGATGTGGGAGAGGGTAACTCTTGTTCGGAGGGCACCTCTCCCATAGTGAAAGTGTGTAGAAAGTGGGCTGACGCTTCATTTAGGTCGGCGATGTGGGAGAGGGTAAATCTTGTTCGGAGGGCACCTCTCTCATAGTGCAAATGTGTAGAAAGTGGGCTGACGCTTCTTTAGGTCGGCGATGTGGGAGAGGGCAACTCTTGTTCGGAGGGCACCTCTCCCATAATGAAAGTGTGTATGAAAAGTGGGCTGACGCTTCTTTTAGGTCGGCGGTGCGAGGAGGGGGTAAGTCTTGTTCGGAGGGCGCCTCTCCCACATGAAGTGAGTAGTTGTGTTAATAAGTTGTGTTAAGAAGTTGTGATGAGAAGTCAGTGATAAAAAGTTGTATGGCGGGAGAAGGTAACTCTTGTTTGGAGGGCATTTCTCCCATATAAAGTTTTTGAAAAGATTGGTATTCTTGCAATAAAGGGGGTTTTGTCGAGCTATGTTGATGATTTCTTGTGATTGAAGTGATTATAATATTTTTACTTGTGTATATGATTGTTTTTATGCAGGCTATTTTATGTTGTATATTATTTGTTGGAGTAGTTCATAAGTCGTGGTTGCTTGTTTTATGTCCCATGGGATGGCGTGTGGCCTATATTATCTTATGAGCTTTATTACGTATGTGGTTTGTATTTTCTGAGTGCAGGATCAAAAGTGTTAATAAGCTATGCAAATTTAAAATATCAAGAGAAGAAAAGCATCAAATATTAATAGAATTAGCAACATACTTATTGAAAATTAGCATCTGAAACATATTATTAGCATACGTCTATAATATTAACATACGTCTGTTTTATCATTTTTAGTGGTTTTGAAACTAAAGGTTCATTTAGCTTGATATTATCGGATATCGATTCAATTGAAGAATCAAAGTGTTTGTAGCTTGAAGAAATAAGAGGAAAATGAAAATAAAGCAATTTAACTAACTAAACTAAACTAGGAAATGAAATTGCAAGTTGGTAGGATGCCTCGGTCGTGTGCCTTAATTGAAAAATTCAAAGCAATAATGAAAATAAGCAAGAACAAGCAATGTTTCACCAAGTACAAGCATGAAAGCTCAAGGTACAACCATGCTTGCATGAACATAAAAACTTGAATAATGGGAAAATGCAAGCAACAATGAAAATTAACCAAAAACAAGCAATGTTTCACCAAGTACAAGCATGAAAGCTCAAGGTACAACCATGCTTGCATGAACATAAAAACTTGAATAATGCAAATTGACAAAAATCGAAAGCATGAATAGAAAGTACAATGAAAATTGACGTCAAAGTTTAAAACTTTACGTATAATAACAAGTAACAAGAAGTAGATCTAGGATCTAGCATGAAACAATGCATGAGAATAAAATCCTAACTAAAGCATATGAAATACTCAAAATAAAAATGATCCTAGACTCGATCTATGATCTAGACGTGTCACTCATCTAGATTCCATGGACGATTCATAAGATCAAATAAGAAATCAAGGAGCTAAGGCAAAAAGCATAAAATTTAGAACATGCATGAAATTGAATAACAAATCATGAAAATAAAAGAAAGCTTACTTGAATTAAAGAAAGTAACAATATTGAATTAAATTGCAACAAAGTAAAAAATCCAAGGGAGTACTTGAATTATTCTTAGGCTTACAAACCCAAGACAAAACTTGAAAATTAAATCTAGAGAGAGAAAATTATCCCAAACCCAAGCTTGTGTTGGGAGGAGGTAGTGATAATTACAAAAATGAGTGAAATCCTCAATTTATACTAGGTTTAATTGGGTTTAAATGGGCAAATTAGCCTTAGAGGCTTGAAATTCCAGAATTTGACCAATTTTGACCCGGAGGCACCTTCATAGCCACTTGGATAGCCCTTTTGGCTTGGTTGGCTTGGGCATGAGCGAGCCGGGCTCGGTCTTGGGTGCAAGCCTTGGCAGGCGCAGGAGTGCAAGGTTGGGCGCTGGGCTAGGCAAAGCTGGGCAGCAGTTTGGGCGAGAAGGCGCCAGGGCGGGCGTGAGGATGGCGATGGGATAGGCGAAGCTTGGCGAGGGTGGGCACCACTCTAGGCGAGAACTTGGGCATAAGTGCGGGTGCCGCTAGGCGGCAACTTAGGCGCTGAATGACAGGGATGGGCGCTGCTTTGCGAGAACTTGGGCGGCAGTTTGGGCGCCGAAATAGGCGCGGATGCCTTAGGCGTGAGTTTGGCAAGGCTAGGCTTGGCTTAGGCGTGAGTTTAGCCACTTTGAAGCTTGCTCTTGGCACCAATTTGGGCATGAAAATAGTCAAGGCTAGTCTTGGATTTTTGGCCTTAATGCCTTAGCTTGAATTCCAATCATTAAGCTACCTATTAAATGAGAATTTTGAATATCAGAAATCGAAGAATTACACCAAACCTTCAATTAATTGAAGTCATTTAACCCAATTAAATATAAAATTAACAAGACGTGAAAAACAACAAAACAAGAAAAACAAACGAAAAACCTAATGAAACTCGACTAATAACAACTAAAATCAAGACAAAACCCTAATTAAAAATACGAGAAAAACACCACAATTACATGCAAAACAAAACCCAAGGAGAAGCTTGAAAATTAAAATCTAAGAACTTGAGAGAGAATTTTTATCCAATCCCTCGCAAGATTTGGGAAAATGAGAGATTATTTACAAAATGAGAGTTAGGTCCTATTTATACTAGGTTTAATTGGGTTTTAATGGACCAAATTAGCCTCAAAGGCTTGAAATTCCCGGGTTTGACCCGAATTTGCACCTTGGCCTTGTTTTTGGCGCAGGAGATTGGCAAGTGCCAGCGCTGAGAGGGGGCTTGGTAGACGTGTTGATCGGTTGGCGATTAACCGCCTAACCGCCGGTTTCAACCGCGTTGACTGGCGGTTACGGTTAAAACCGTAACCGTCAATCGGTTTCCGGCGGTTAGGTTACGGTTAACCAAAAAGTTAACCTTAACCGCTGCGATTAACCGGCGGTTAATCATTTTTTTTAAAACACAGACCAGTCAATTGACTGGTCATTAGTCGATTGACTGATATGTGGCGGTTAACTGGTTTTTTTTAAAAAAAACACAGAACAGTCGATCGACTGGTCATTAGTCGATCGACAGACCAGTTGATCTACTGGTGTGTAGTCGATCGACTGATCTGTGAATTAGCCGTTAAAAATCAACGACTGAGATCAACTAGCCGCTGATAATCGATGGCTCAAATTCAAAACAAAATAGTCGTTGGGCGTTTAACCGCGGTTAACCGGTTTAACTGCCGGTTGAGGCCGGTTTTTTAATTTAATTTTTTTTTTTTTTGCGAATTCCTACACCTATAAATACCCCACTCTCCAACACCAATCCTCACACCAATTCATCTACTATTCTTCTTCTTCTCTTATATTTTCAAGCTTAAAGAAGTAAAGTTTTTAATTTGTGAAAGAAATAATATTCTTATTATTCATTCCTAATCTCGTTTTACTTAATTCTCTTTTATAATATCACTATGGCAAGCTCTTCCCGTGATGTCAATACCAACACTCCAACTTCTTCTCGTTGAGGTCGAGGTCGAGGATCTCGACGAGAATCTTCGGTCGTCGCCGGAGATTATATTTCCGATGAGATGACGGCAGAAGAAGTTGAGAACCTATATAATCAAATCAACTTCGACTCGCAACAAACCAATTTTGAAGAGGAATTACCGAGCTCCGATGAAGAAGAAGCGGCAGTCAATTTGGATGAAGATGAGGAGGAAGCGACGGGTGATATGCCGCCGCCTCGATCGAAACCGAGGTAATTACTTTCCTCCATGTTCCGATTGCATTTTACAAAAAAGACGATCAACGGAGAACCTCGAGCGCAATGCAATTATTGCAATTCTCATTACGCCTTCGGTTCTAAAAAAGAATAAAGGCTATAGGTCGCTCAAATACCACATGGAGAAGAAGCATCCCGACAAATACGGCGCCGGTAGTTCTCAAACACAACTAAACTTCTCATCTTCATCTACCGCCGCCGGTAGGACCGGTGGCCAAGGTACGAGTTCCTCTACTTTATTTCAATATACCGAAAGTGGTCATCAAAAGTTTCTTGCAAAATTTGTTTCCGTTATGAGTCTTCCTTTTAATCATGCGCATAGTAGTCATTATGAAGAGTATAGTAGGGGTGCATTTAATCCATCTAGCACTAGGATTTCACGAAATAAATTAACTCGCGATATTGAAAAAATGGCCGGTGAGTATAAATTGAATTTGATTTCAATATTTGATAGTTTGCCTCATAGTGTCTCTATATGTTCGGATATTTGGTCGGATCATTTTAAAAATCATAATTATTTGGGAATTACTTGCCATTGGATTGATAATTCTTGGACTTTGCAAAAACGTTTAATTGCATCCAAATCTTTTTTCATTAGATGTGTCAAATCGTTGGAACTCTACTTATAAATTACTTAATGATACATTTGAATATAGAGATGCATTGTGTACATTTTTTAATAATGAAGATGTCGATTTCGCTTTGTTTCTGAATATGTAGGATGATTGTTATAATATGATATCCCTTTTAAAAACTTTTAACGATGCCACCGTGGCTTTATCCGGTGTTTATTATCCTACCTCCTCAATACTTGTTGATCATTGTATTCAAATAGTACTTGTTTGAAGTGCTTCACTCGGTAACCCGGAATTAGGTGATGTTATCGATGAGATGTTGGATAAATGGGTCAAATATTTTCATTACATTCCCAATGTTTTTTTGATTGCAAAAATTTTAGAACCGGATTATCGGATGGAGGGTCTTCAAAACTTACTTAAAGTTTATTACGATGCATTAACACCTTTTTTAGAATCTCGTGACAAACAATTCTTATCCCTCTTAGTGTTTCTCACGAAGCACAACACTTTTTAATTCAAACTTTTAATGAATACGATCAATCTTCATCTTCTAGTGATGTTAATGTGTCACCTTCCCCTTTCCCTTCCCCTTCCCCCGTCACTTTTACAAGACCCAACGACCCTCGAGGAGCTCTAGCCCCATATATGAGATTGCTTGAAGATACTAAACGAAAATGGCAAAGGGCTAGTGCTAGTCGGTCAATGGAAATAGACAGTTATTTAGGGCCTTTTGAACCGACTTCGGTTCCAAAAAAGCCCGATGGTGTTACTAACGATCTTGTGCAGTTTTGGTCAAAAATGGCCAGTATTTTTCCCACTCTCTCTAGAATTGCCAAGGAGGTCCTTGCCGTTCCGGTTTCGACAGTCTCTGTTGAACAGGCCTTCAGCACGGGAGGCTACATGTTAGATGAGCGTCGGTCTACCTTAACATCCAAAAATCTAGAAAATCAAATGTTGATGAACGATTGGGTGAAGGCCGAAAAACGAGAACAAGAAATGCAATTGGATGAAGGCGAAGAGAGAGACTATTACGATACCACTTCGGGAAGCAACGACAACGACAAATAGGTAAGTAGGTAAGTGAGGTAAGTAAAAGAACTACGTGGACTTTGATTCTTTTTCGAGGATACGTAGGCAATTTAATTCTAATATTACAAGTTAAAATTTAATTTTAAATTTTAATATTAGAATTAAATTCAAGTCCTTTTTTTTAACTTATTTTTTTCAAACAAAAAAAATTCGATCTACGTGGACTTTGATTCCTTTACGAGGATACGTGGGCAAGTTAATTCTAAAATTAAAAGTTAAAATTTAAATTTTTAATATTAGAATTAAAATCAAGTCCTTATTTTTTCCCAAAAAAAAAAAAAAAGTTCGACTACAACTCATTCGATGACTATTTTTTAGTTGATCGACTATGTAACACCCCAAAAATTATTTTCATTTTAATTGATTTGATAATTTGTGATTTTAAATGTATTTATTTATTTAATTCATTTAATTTCAAAACCACTTAACTCCCATTTAAATAAAATCTTTTCTTCAAAAGAATTGTGATTAAACCTTTTCTTTCAAAAGAATTGTGATATAAACTTTAGGTGACTACCATCATATTATATATTTTTTTTATATTATTCTATTTATCTTATATCTACATTACATTCCAAGTCATTTTTATTTAATATATTTGAATAGATTTTTGAACTTAGTTCATGTTGAATCATTTTCCACATATTTTAATTAAACCTACTTTAAATAGTCCAATGTCCCCTTTTTTTTTCAAAATCTAAATTATATTCTAAATTATTAATGGGCCAAAGATCATTAAGATTATTGTTAAAGTGTTTTACTTCTTAATCTTGGCCCATTGAGTTTTGGGCATTACAAATTTAAAAGTCTTACTAGAGTCCAATTACATACATCATTCTCTTACCATTCAATTCATCCACATTCATTTTCTTGATTATTGTCCATTCCCACGTCCACATCCATTTAGCAAGTAATGTGCTTCTTCCTCCTAAATCACAGAATATGCCCACAAATCACTCCTTAAAATCAAGCAACAATCAAGCAACATAACACCAGTTCTTAATCTATGATTTATCTCTAATTACTCTTATACCTTTTTAACCAATCTTATGCAAATCACATAACACTCAAATTATCCTTGCACACAACCGACAGCAAATAAGTACAATATTAGTCCTGGGGTTCCTAAAGTTTTTCAAACCAAAAGACTTCACCATCGGCAACCCTTTCGAAACCGACAACCAATCCCATCGCTACCGTATAGTTCCAGTTCCGACAACCACCAAAATCCAATAAGCCTCCGATTTCTAATTATATCTATCACGAACCAACTCACAGCCGAAGCCTGACTGCCTGCAAAATTCCAAGCATCATCTCGGCCAAAACCGACACCACCACCATACCCAACCAGGCAGCACCGAACTACCACGAGGATGCCCCAGCACCACAATCGGACTGTGCCACTTTCTGCTTGTTTTAGCAGCCTAAACAGCCACGGTAGCGCCACGCCACGCCGACCATAGTAAGTCTAGGACCGCACCCACCACGACGTCAAATCCTAGAGCCCCGCCACGGTTGTTCTTGAGTTGTCGAATCAGCCATGGCCCGATCGCCTCCGATTTAGTCACCATCTCCGCCACGAAGTCAGTCGCCCAATAGCCAAAAATCCACCGCGAGTCACCACTTTCAGTTAGCCCTAAGAA
>BMAC01000149.1:80780-90897 GCA_014905375.1 Phtheirospermum japonicum | reverse complement strand
TTACAAGATCCAAGATTTCATATCAAGGGCATTATTTCAAAAATTCATATTTTTATGTTAAGGGTACACTATTTTAAAAATTCATATTTTTATGCYATGGGTTCATAATTTCAAAACCCACATTTGCATGTCATGATCACACGAAATGTTTCTTCACATATTTTATATTTACAAGTCATGCATGGTTTTATTTTGATAATGAAATATTTCAAAAGGTGAGTGGTTTATAACACTCGTGCTTTTCCATCTCTTTATACCTTGGTTTTAGGTGTTGAATTTYTTTAAACTTTTATTTAACTACGCCAAACACCTTTTGAGAACTCTTGATATATTCTAAATAGAACCAAGGTCATTTGAGAATAATAATAATAGAAATAAAAAAAAATTCAAGTAATTATATAGATCAACTTTTGTTATTATTATAATAGCTCATGAGAAAATTTTGGTCACGATCAACAAAAAAAAAAAGTCTTTTTTTCCGCGTTATTATTTATTTAGCCAAAGAAGAATGACTATTTCAACTCATTTGAAATCCAAAATATAATTAACGTGGCTACTTCAACTCATCTGAAGTCCAAGATATTTAATGGGACTATTTTATTTTTCTTTTATTTTAACGCAAAGGTCACGTTAAACTATTTTCTTTAGCTTTTCAAACAAGTCACAAATTAGTTATTTGCACGTTTATCAAATTCATATGCATCCATGTTCCTAAAAAAAAATAAAAAATAAAAAATTAAATGCCCTTACACCAAATCAATTGCATCACAATTCATCTCATCAATTCCTCAATCTTAATAGTAACACATATCTCAATACATTTCACTTATTGATCACCAATAACGTATTTTGTCATTGGCCTCATCTTCAATTCCTATTCTTTAATACATATTCCTCCTATAATTGCTGCCAACAACTATTTTTCGTGAGCCACTTGAGATAATCGTTTTATACCTATAAAATTATGTTCGACTCATGTCAAGTGAAACAAGTTCTTTCGAACAAAGTTCACCTCATAATCATTATCCAAATGGGAACAAATTCATAATCAAACAATCAACAACCAATGGGAATGGAAGCAAAGAAGACAAAAGGAGAAGAAAGAGAGAAGGCTATCGATCTTCATCTAGAATTAGAACTCAGTGTCGGGCCATTACAACTTCAAGATCTGTGAAACCCGTTCCATGTCAATCGCATGACATTAAACTCGACAACCATGATTCAAAACCCGATTGTCAATCAAATTAGATTAAGCCATTTCATGCCTTCACCAATTATTTCCGATTCTGATAAGATTCAACTTGAGAAAAAGAACAGTCATTATATTTATTTTATTTTATTTTCTTCGATACAATATGTGAACATATTTTTAAAAGAAAATCTTTAAAATTTTATTTTACGCGTCCATTGATTTTCGAGGACGGAAATATTTTAAGGTGAGTGGGATGTAACATCCCAAAAATTATTTTCATTTTAATTGATTTGATAATTTGTGATTTTAAATGTATTTATTTATTTAATTCATTTAATTTCAAAACCACTTAACTCCCATTTAAATAAAATCTCTTCTTCAAAAGAATTGTGATTAAACCTTTTCTTTCAAAAGAATTGTGATATAAACTTTAGGTGACTACCATCATATTATATATTTTTTTATATTATTCTATTTATCTTATATCTACATTACATTCCAAGTCATTTTTATTTAATATATTTGAATAGATTTTTGAACTTAGTTCATGTTGAATCATTTTCCACATATTTTAATTAAACCTACTTTAAATAGTCCAATAACCCTTTTTTTCAAAATCTAAATTATATTCTAAATTATTAATGGGCCAAAGATCATTAAGATTATTGTTAAAGTGTTTTACTTCTTAATCTTGGCCCATTGAGTTTTGGGCATTACAAATTTAAAAGTCTTACTAGMGTCCAATTACATACATCATTCTCTTACCATTCAATTCATCCACATTCATTTTCTTGATTATTGTCCATTCCCACGTCCACATCCATTTAGCAAGTAATGTGYTTCTTCCTCCTAAATCACAGAATATGCCCACAAATCACTCCTTAAAATCAAGCAACAATCAAGCAACATAACACCAGTTCTTAATCTATRATTTATCTCTAATTACWCTTATACCTTTTTAACCAATCTTATGCAAATCACATAACACTCAAATTATCCTTGCACACAACCGACAGCAAAYAAGTACAATATTAGTCCTGGGGTTCCTAAAGTTTTTCAAACCAAAAGACTTCACCATCGGCAACCCTTTCGAAACCGACAACCAATCCCATCGCTACCGTATAGTTCCAGTTCYGACAACCACCAAAATCCAATAAGCCTCCGATTTCTAATTATATCTATCACGAACCAACTCACAGCCAAAGCCTGACTGCCTGCAAAATTCCAAGCATCATCTCGGCCAAAACCGACACCACCACCATACCCAACCAGGCAGCACCGAACTACCACGAGGATGCCCCAGCACCACAATCGGACTGTGCCACTTTCTGCTTGTTTTAGCAGCCTAAACAGCCACGGTAGCGCCACGCCACGCCGACCATAGTAAGTCTAGGACCGCACCCACCACGAMGTCAAATCCTAGAGCCCCGCCACGGTTGTTCTTGAGTTGTCGAATCAGCCATGGCCCGATCGCCTCCGATTTAGTCACCATCTCCGCCACGAAGTCAGTCGCCCAATAGCCAAAAATCCACCGCGAGTCACCACTTTCAGTTAGCCCTAAGAACCTGGCCTCCATGTCGACGCCAGAGAGGGTGGTGAACCGCTTCTCATCAACGAGTCGAAGAATAAGAGATTTTTGCGTCGCCTGCACCCCGACCGTCGCCAGAAACTCCACAACCAAAACCTGCCATCTACCCTCATGGGTTGCTGTCACGTCTCTTGCCGAACTACCGTAGCCGATTTCCAGTTCGCCGGGTCACCGACGGAGGAGATGGATTCGCCTGATCGGACCCGAGCCCAGCCGCTGGCCGCCGTCGTTTCACCTGCCGCCACTGCAGGATGTCGCCAATTTATGACGAACATCGTCGATCGATGTCGCCTTCCATCGACGCTATCCAAGTCACGACCCAATCGAGACCTGATTTGACTTCTAGTTCGGCATTTTTGGTTCGAATTACACGTAATTCTCTTTATCATTGTCTGCGTATATTTAAAAGGGGTAAATATCAAAGTAGCGCAGATAAAGCGTGGGCGACAATTTATAAATGTTGATATCCTTACTTGTGTTTTTAAGTGATATGAGTTTATACTTTGGATATCTTTATTTATATCCTGCTTTTGAGTTATTTATTTATTTTTGAAACGAGGCCTAAGAGTTCCATTTTAAAAAGGGGGCCCAGAAGTTATGATTTCGGGGTGCTGAAAATTATTATTTTTAAATATTAAAGTCTATATTATACTATATTATATTATATTATATTATTTTAAAAGTAGGTCATTGCAAAGTGATTCAAACTCAAGACGATTCTACTTTTATCTATCAATTTAAAACTAATAGAAATTGTATTATTTTCTCATTACTATTTCCGCTGCGTAACTCAAAGTTTTACAAAATTCTCTAGTTTCTTTTGATTTTACAATTCGATATTTACGTAACGCCAAGTCTACTTTATTTATTTTAAAATACAAAATAAAATTTTGTTTTATCAAAATCGGGGCGTTACAGACTAACGGTCGATCGACTGAAACGATCGACTGAATTTCCAAACACCACTCTCTGTCCTTCAGTCGATCCAGCAGTCGATCTGCAGTCGATCGACTATTAAAAAAGAAAAAACCTGGCAGTTAACCACCGGTTAAACCGGTTAACCGCCGATTTGGTTAACCGGTTTAACCGTAACCTTAACCGGTTCTCAGCCGGTTAGGTTATGGTTAACCAAAAACCGGTTAAATTAACCGACGATTATTAATCGCCGGTTAATTAACCGGCCGGTTTTAACCAAAACAACACGTCTAGGGCTTGGCGCCTTCTTTGGCGGGCATTTTGGCAAGCGCCAACGCTGGGAGGGGGGCTTGGCGCCTGCTTTGGCGAGCAGTTTGGCAAGCGCCTGCGCTGGGAGGGGGCTTGGCGCCTGCTTTGGCGAGCAGTTTGGCAAGCGCCAGCGCTGGAGGGGGCTTGGCTCCTTCGTTGGCAAGGAGTGGCGTGCCTTGGCTAGTAATCCAGAATGTTTTGCCATTTTTGAAACTTCTCTTGGCACCGATTTTGTCACGCCTTGGGTTGAATTTTTGTCCTTAATGCCTTTATCTATGAAAATAGGATTTTGAACTTAAAAACCCAATAATTTCACCAAACCTCAAATTAATTGAAGCCAGTTAACCAAATTAAATATAAAATCAAAAAGTGACACGAAAAATAATAAAACGAGAGAAATAACCCAATAAAGTAACTAATCGACTTAAAAACCGCTAAAACTAATATAAAACTCGACTTAAAAACATGAGAAAAATACCAGAATTAAATGCAAAACAACCACCCCACACTTATCGGTTTGTTCGTCCTTGAACAACGAAAAGAATCGAGAATGAGCATTATGAAAAAGAAAATCGTTGTGCTTATCCTTATTTATATGATAAAAGTATCAATATACACTCGTTATCGTCAAGCATTGCTCGTATTAACCCTTCTCAAATGAAGACCAAATTGATGACTTCCTCACAAATGGGTTTTTTGAGTGTGTTCGCTCAATTCACTCAAGTGTTTAGTAAGGGAGGTGTATACGCTCGAATCGGACAGTGCATGCACTCGTCAAGATTTCACAAATCAGAAACTCAAAATCGCCCATTGTACATGACCAAACAAGAATCGAAAGAGGTCTTTATTTTGGATTGTAATGTCGGCTCTTTGGTAAGGTATATAATATTTGGATATAGTGGCTAACACACGAACAAACGTGATCAACAACACACAAATCCTAACTTCTAAAGTTTGAAGCTTACGATCGCTTCACCCTTCCCAAATTACCAAACTTTCATTCGAAACCCTTTCGTTCATTCACACTCTTTCCCAACTTTAATATCACAACATTTAGAAGCTTTTTGAATTTGCTTCATTTTACTAAACTTAGCCTTTTTGAATTAGGCTTTTCACTTGAACGCACGCTTTATCACTTTTCCTGATTTGTGTTGGAATTCTATTCTTCCTTTTATTTTTCCTTTACTTTTTTATTTTTTGTATAAGCAACTCAAAACCTAAAACCCACAATTGATTTCCTTCACATTTCAAGTCAACTAATAACATACACTCTCACCTCACAATTTATGAAGATATAAGAGTTCAAATCGAGCTCGGCTAACAAGAAATGGGTCATAGGCTCACGGGGGCTCATTTGGTATATTTAAGTAGCTTATATATTTTGATATGGTCGGAATAAGGGTGATATATGTACCTCGAGGTCATTTCTAAATTCAATCATGTACGAGCAAAATCAAGCCTCCTCAATGAAATTTCCATAAAAATGCAAGCAAAACCGATAATTCACACAAGGCTACTCTTAAGTTTGCACCGAGTTTTGGAAACAAAATAAAAAGAGCGTTTTAGAGCTTTTCAATCTTTTCACGAGCAAATGTTGTATATAGGCAGGTTTTGGACGAAGCACAAAAACTCAACTCTTTACACAAGATGGCATAAACATGTATAAACCCGACATGTAAACTATTCAAACTTCCAAGCAAGTGGTGATTGTTCAACAATGTAAGAAAGATACAAAAGACACAAAAATGACTCAACCATATAAAAGCGCAATTAGTAAGCGTCACTTCGCCAAGAATACATCACTTCGCCAAGGTTCGAGTAAAGAAAGACAAATCATGCTATGTGACACCCGGACCCTAACCACCTACCCACCCCACACTTAAACCATGCAATGCCCTCATTGCATTTTAATGAAAATCAAGTAAAAAGTGGGTGAAATAGAAACATCCTTAACCGAGCGAGTTTGGGTCGAGCTCCAAGCATTCTAGGCAAAAAACGAGCATGTCTAGTTTCTCCCGGCTCCATGAACGTTACCAATCTTGAAAAATGAAAATTGACAAAAATCGAAAGCAAGAATAGAAAGAGAAATGAAAACTGACGTCAAAGTTTAAAACTTTACGTAAAATAACAAGTAACACGAAGTAGATCTAGGATTTAGCATGAAACAATGCATGAAAATAAAATCCTAAATAAAGCATATGAAATACTCAAAATAAAAATGATCCTAGACTCGATCTATGATCTTGACGTGTCACTCATCTAGATTCTATGGACGATTCATAAGATCCAACAAGAAATCAAGGAGCTAAGGCATAAGGCATAAAATTGAAGAACATGCATGAAATTGAAGAACAAAGCATGGAAATAAAAGAAAGCTTACTTGAATTAAAGAGAGTAACAACCTTGAATTAAATTGGAACAAAGTAAAAATCCAAGGGAGTACTTGAATTCTTCTTAGGCTTACAAACCCAAGGCAAAACTTGAAAATTAAAATCTAAGAACTAGAGAGAGAATTTTTATCCAAACCCATGCAAGAGTTGGGTCCTATTTATACTAGATTTCATTGGGTTTTAATGGGCCAAATTAGCCTCAAAGGCTTAAAATTCCTGGGTTTGACCCGAATTTGCACATTGGCTTGGCGATTGGCGTAGGAGTTTGGCAAGCGCCAGCGCTGGGAGGGGGCTTGGCACTTGCTTTGGCGAGCATTTTGGCAAGCGCCAGCGTTGGGAGGGGGCTTGGCGCCTGCTTTGGCGAGCAATTCGTCAAACGCCAACGCTGGGAGGGGGATTGGCGCCTTCTTTGTCGAGCAGTTTGGAAAGCGCCAGCGCTTGGAGGGGGGCTTGGCTCCTGCTTTGGCGAGCAGTTGGGCAAGCACCAACGCTGGGAGGGGATCTTGGATCCTGATTTGGCAAGGAGTGGCATGCCTTGGCTAGTATTCCAGAATGTTTGACCATTTTTGAAGCTTGCTCTTGGCACTGGTTTTGGCATGCCTTGGCTAGTATTTCAGAATGTTTGACCATTTTTGAAGCTTGCTCTTGGCACTGGTTTTGGCATGCCTTGGCTTGAACTTTGGTCCTTGATGCCTTTACCTATGAAGATAGGATTTTGAACATAAAATCCCAAGAATTTCATCTAACCTCAAATTAATTGAAGCCATTTAACCAAATTAAATATAAATTGAAAAAGAAACACGAAAAACAATAAAACGAGAGAAACAACCTAAAAACTTAACTAATTGACTCAAAAACCGCTAAAACCAATATAAAACCCGACTTAAAAACATGAGAAAAACACCACAATTACATGCAAAATAACATTCATAATAATATGAACATACATTGATAATTCGCATAATAATCTTATATTATTAGCATTCCAAGTAACATAAAATTAGCAAAGAAAATGACCCCAACTATGATAGCATACCAATAACATAAGATTAGCAAAGAAAACACCACAATTTGGGAAGACACATGACATATATTATTATAAACAATTTGGGAGGACCACTAATCATACCAGTAATGAACAATAATTGTTCAGTATACATTTTATTTATTTTCTTAAACTAACAAACAATATGATCAACAAGACTTATTTATCAGCAACATGCACAATATTATTTCCAAGCCATAACTACTGGTACTAACATCACTAAATACTAATAAGTAGCACTGATCTACATGAAAGGAAGCACCGCTGGACACAGTTATTAGCAAAAACCAAATATTGCAATTACCAGCGCATCAGTGAAATTGAAAAATGGATTTCTGACTGAAAACAACAAATTTACATAGCAACGCTGCAAACAATTGATAATAAACACAACACTATGCAAAAAAAAGTAATAAACCATTGAGTTTGAAAAACTAACAACAAAAAAAAAAACGTCAGCTCATATTCTGAATTACATATAAATTACTTATGGATAAACACAATTAACACCTCAAATCCAAAATCAATGTCAATAATAAAGGGGGTAAAATGCCAATATAGTTTTTGTTCTTGAGATCTTAGAACGGTCTACTTCACTTCCCATCGTGTCATTTCTCTATTTATGGATAGCAGGGAAACATAGTTTGTTAAAAGAGATAGCAACATGATTTTAAAAACTTAATTGTCTACAAGGATCGGTTAATACACATTCACAACTTCAATCCAAAGCAACAAATAAAGGAAAACAAATGAATGACAAGTATTTTAGCACATCTATGTGTAAACAGGTAGCATCACTCATCATTAATTTACCCACGAAAAAATTAAAAAAGACCACAACTATCAAACGCAGACACAAGAAAAAAATTTCATACCCTTGTATCAAATTAAACTTTGAATAAACAAATTAATGATAATTTTTGAAGCAACAAACAAAATGAAAAAAGCCTTAATTTTTCGAGCCAGATAATAATAGCAATAAAATCATAATTACTCATCTACATAATAAAATAGAAAAACCCCCCTCAATATTGAAGTCAAACCAACGACGATTTAACAACAAAAATTCCTAAAGCCACCAGATATTTTTCAGTAACTTGATATAATTCAAATTCATCCTATAGAAGGATTGTTTCAGAGAAACACCATGAACATGTGGAAGAAAACGTATTTAGATTACTGTACCCCCATACTATTATGATACTAAATCTTTTTAGCTTACGAAGTGCATATAATTAGCATACTCCCGCTACTTAGCATAACTTTATAACTAAATAAGCAAACAAAATTACAACAACTACAGAAAAATTTAACCAAAAATCTTAATTTAGAACATCGATACTACCCAGACTCATCCGTTTAGCACGATCCAAACATTATTTAGCACACTAACTAATTATAATTAGCATATGTTTCTTTAGCATGCTCCAATACCCTTTTTAGCATTTCAGTTACTTAATACCGGTAAGCTCAATCTTCTCAGCAACGTAATTACATATAATTAACATATGGTTCTTTAGCATGCTCCAATACCCTTTTTACAATTTCAGTTACTTAATACTAGCAAGCTTATAATTAGCATATAAATTAAACCAACACATAGTAGCAATTGATTAGGTCCAAGTTCAACAATTTAGAAAAATAGATACATGAATAAATGAAATTGAGTCTTTTTTTAAAAACTCTAATTTTTCGAACTCTAGAGTGAAGAAATCCTTTAAAAAAATACATCTACTCTTCAATTAACAAAGCACCACCACAATTGAAAGGACGTATCGTAAAATCAAGGTTACCTTTATTTCTTGGGGGTTTAGTGTGGCCGCGGTCATTTCCCATCGCCACAGGTGTAGGTGATGGTTGATGGTTTCTGGGTCGCTAGTTGAGAATTATAACCACGACATGAATTCAGGAGTTTTATGGCGGATTTATCTTCAAAAGAGTGATTTGGAGAATCTCGTCTATGGTGGTGGATTTCTATAAATTGTTAATGATTTTGGGGTTTAGCACATTTTTTATTCTCTTCCCGTGTTTTGAAGATGAGATTCTACAGATTTTTAAAATGTTTGCAATTTTTGATTTGGGGAAGAAATGGGAAATGGCCGAGGTGAAATGAGAAAGTCGGGAAATCAGAAATAGAAATGGTTGCAATCCTTCACCTCATAATGTTGGGGAAATCAGAAATGGCAATATACCCTTACATATACTCTCAAATAAGTCAATGATCATAAATAAATTGAATTTACCTTATACATTGCCATATAACAAGAGCCGTTTGATTAAATATTATAAACGAGTGAGATTAGTTCTCAGTTCCCACCTAGGGAATGGTTCCCACGAGATCCCACCACTATATATATAGGGGTGGGTTCAAATGAGAACCATGTCTTTATTTGCGAACCTACGAATTAGTGCTTTTATTATATACCTGTAGTGCTTTTATTATACAATCACAGTGCTTTATTAATATTTCAGTTACATACACCAGCAGTACTTTTATTATACAATCCTAATACTTTTAATCAAATAAGGAAATAAACAATATATCTGATTCATCCATTTAATTATATCTAAGGTCCATAATTGGCCCTAGGTTCACAAATAAGGACATGGTTCTCATTTGAACCTAATCATATATATATATATATATATATATATATATATATATATATATATATATA
>BMAC01000149.1:39694-77164 GCA_014905375.1 Phtheirospermum japonicum | reverse complement strand
ACCCCATTTGCTGTCGGAGATGGCGAAAATGATTCCTTCGTCTTTAAGCTTAAAAATTTCTTTCTTAACCACCTCGTAAAGCGTTGGCGTCAGTCTCCGTTGACTGTCCCTCACAGGCCTGGCATCGGGTTCCATCTCGATTCTATGCATGCAAGTCACGGGGCTTATGCCTTTGATGTCGCTGATGCTCCATCCAATTGCCTCCTTGTGGTTGCTTAACACCGCAACTAATTCTTTCTCCTCGTGCTCCGACAAGGCTGAGTATATGATGACTGGTTTTGTTTCGTTGGGCTCGAGGAAAACATACTTCAAGTGGCTCGGTAGTGGCTTTAACTCCATCTTTGGACCAAGTTCGGGTGCAGTGGCTATTTCACACAATCCTTCATCAAAATCGTCCATCTCTTTATGGTCTTCGTCGATCTCATTCAAATCTATCTCTAATATCTCGGCCACCCTGTTCAAAAATTCCGTGTCGTCCTCGATGCTTAACTCATCTAACACGCGTGATCCCCTTTAGCTCGTGAACACCAAGAGGCAATCGGCCACTACTGCCAGAAATAGGATACGAAGGCGGCTAATTAACGGCGGTTCTGGAAAAACCGCCGTTAAATACTTTTTTACGGCGGTTTTCCCAAAAACCGCCGTTAAATCGATAATTTAACGGCAGTTTTCATAAAACCGCCGTAGAATCGTACATTTTACGGCGGTTTTTTGAAAACCGACGTTAAAACTGAACTAATTAACGGCGGTTTTTAAGAAAGCGCCGTGAATTAACAAGTATTCACGGCGGTTCCTCAAAAACCGCCGTTAATTAGTTCAGTTCGCGATATTTAACGTCGGTTCTATTAGAACCGCCGTGAATAAGATAACATTTTACGTCAGTTCTTTTAAAACCGCCGTGAAATGTATAAGTGAATACAAGCCCAAGAAACGAGCCTAACTAAATAAAGGCCTGCGGATCTAACGGTTCACGTGTAGACTAATTCCAATCTAACGGTACAGACCATAKACAACTCAGCAATCCGTGTATAACCAAAAACAACCAATAAGAACAAACCCAACCCAAAAAAATAGCCCCCCCTTTTTTTTTCTGCGTAAATTCGATAAAAAAAACCCTAAYCCACAAACTTTCACCAAATTTCAATCAAACTCTAAAATCTTTCTCTCCTCCTTCTCTCTATAATTTCGTCACCTCCGRCGGACCATCTTCTCCTAGCAAATTGGAGGTTCTCCAACCTTCCCCATTACTTGCTGATGACAACCCACTTACCAATTTTAAGATACAAACTCCAATTGAGGCCAATTCGAGAATCTTCGCCGTCGCGGGTTCTGATCCCCTTTTGGTTCAAAATGTCAATTCGCTGGTCGGTGGCCCTCCGGCCAAATTGGATATTCACCAACCTTAACCACACCAAGTCGATGCCAACCCAGGTTCCAATTTGAAGAATCGGGATCCAATTGTGACCAATTCGAAATCCATCACCGCCGATCCCCTCCCGCTTGAAGAAGGTGAAATCGGCCAAACTAACGCGATTCGTTTTGCCCCGGGTGTTCAGAATTCTCACTTGGATGATAGCRTTGTTGATCCTTCCCTGAATTCGGCCATTGTCAAAACCTGTTGCTCGCTTGAAGAGAGAGAATTGGCTGTCGTCGCCACTGCAAGGGCTGCCAGCTTACGGCCTGCTCCATCACCGACCTTCGAGGTCCCTGCGCCTCCCGGCCCGGCTGCCCCGACAGCATCCACCCTCGTGAAATCCTTTGTAGAAGCAGTTTCGGCAGGCGATTCAGTGAAGAAGCAAGCAAGCAAACYCGGAGTTCTTTGGTCATTATGGCGGGTCGGATCTGCAGACAAGAGCTCCGCTCCGTAACTATTGAACCCTTCTCATTTCAGCTTTTTTAATCGTTTAAATTCTATTGCATTCCGCRCTTTGTGAACCAATGGCTGCAAAGTACGACTTGACGCCGCGGATAGCACCRCAACTGGACAGGCATCTCGTGTTCCCTCTGATTGAATTTTTGCAGGAGATTGGTTTGTACCTGGAGGAGGATATTCTGAAGGCGAAAATCGAGCTGCTCAATCAAACGAACATGGTCGATTACGCCATGGACATCCACAAATCCCTCTACCGCTCTGAYGACGTTCCACAGGGTATGCAATTGTGTTTTGTGGATTTTAATTTTGAATGGTTCTGTGAATTGATGTGCGCTAGGGTTTGGTTTGTCAGATGTGGCGTATGTTGTTTACGTGTGGTGTCCTTGATTGGTTTTGCAGTTTTCATCTTTCCTTTCTCGAATAAATTTAATTCGAGCCACCTACAATCGCCACCTAGAACCCGGAGTCCGGCAATTCCTCACCAAACCCCTTAATATCAATTGTGAGTATATGGATTCGATTGAAATTGAATTGTTGGAAAAGGATTAGTACTGACATAGCCATTCCGAATGGAGTTATTGTGATGATTTGGGGTTATGGTTGAATCTTAACTATTATCTGTACCAAGGTTGATATGCGGTTTAATGTAAAAAATGCACATTGGCTGAGTGAAAGGGTGAGGGAAAAGATTATGCAAATGGTGAGTTGTTGTTTTCTATCATTTTTAGGTTTTAATACATATATTAGTTTTGAGTGTTTGTTGTGGCATGTTTATATGAAAGGATCATTCCGATATTTAACTGTAGATATTATTACATTTTTTTTAATGGAGATGTTATATCTTCCGACTCTTAATATCTGATTGGTTGGCAGGAGAAGAACCAGATCAATAAARATGGGGAGCTTGTGATCTCTTCGACGAAGACTAGAACTCAGAAGTACGGGTTTGCCTGCTACTCTTATATTTTTTTCCCTTCTTTGTTGTTGCTGGAGCAATTGTTAATACATTGTATTGTTTTTAGGGGCAACACCGAAGATGCTCTCGCGAAATTACAAGTATTCACTTACTAAAAAGGAAAGGGATAATTACATAACTACACCTGAGGTTTCAGGTATTTTTAAAAAGAAAATGTAAAATTTTCAAAATTACAACAAAATCCCTGATGTTTGATTTTGTCTTAATTTTATTGAGGGGTGGGGTGTGGGGGTTGTAACTTTGGGATTTTGATTTCTTCTTATGAAGGGGAAAAAATGTACACCGGAATCAAATCTTAAGGGGTTTTCTATAATTCCAAAACTTCTCTGGGTTTTGTAAGTACACCAAACCTCGGCAATTCCTCAATCCAGATCATGTGCTTCATATGATATTTCATACTCGCASCACTTGTTGTTTTTTCTCAATGAAATATAAATATGCAGGATTTGGAGAAGGTGCTGAAGTCAAAGCACAGTGATGACCCTGATTTTGCAGCTTGTATGCTTAAACAGGTATATGATACAACAATAAGTTTTAATCAGATTAACTATTTATATGTTCCCCCAAAACTTGTAACCCACCCCCACCCCACCACCCCCGTTTCCATATTAATTTTGTTTTTCTTGAATGCAGATTAGTAAATATCGACGTGAAAATTTTGCTTCTTTTTGGGATCCAACATTTTGAGCCAATGAGAATTGAGGTTCGATATAATCGTCGCTATGGTGATGTAATATATAGGTATTACTAGTAATCAATCTGTAGTAGTAATATTAATAGAAATGATTGGCACCAGATGCATGCATTATTGATTGGTCCACTATGTATGTACGTAAAAAGATCATCGTCATCACCATCAGTCTTGCTCTGTAATGTGCCCGCATGCGAACCAATCCTCTGTATTTCTGTTTTTCCGGCCGGTGTGTGTTTTTGGAATTATCTTTCTGGACTCTTTTTACTTGCATTAACATTAATTTTAATGCCACACTTTGTATTATTGATGTGTGTTGACAAGACATTTAATTAAGTTGCCGTAATTATAATGTTTGTTGGTAGTTCATTCAAGCTAGAGATAGCTTCAGATTTTTATAATTATAATGCCACACTTTGTATTATAATTAGCTTCAGATTTTTTCTTTATTAATATGTATATTTTGGTGCAAATCTTTCATTTCTTTTTTTTTTTAATTTTTTTACTACTTTCTAGAAGGTATTTTTAAAAAACCGTTGTGAATTGTTCGTTCTGGAAAACAGACTTTCTAGAAGGTATTTTTAAAAACCGCCGTAAAAATGCCTGCATTTTACGGCGGTTCAAAAACCGCCGTTAAATGTCTCCCAGAACCGCCGTTAAATTCCACTTTTTTACGGCGGTTTTGAAAAACCGCCGTAAAATTTAACGGCGGTCGATACAAAGGCGGTTTAAAAACCGCCGTTAAAACTGAAAAAAAACCGCCGTTAAAAAGCCTTTCTGCAGTAGTGAGAGAAATAATCTTGCCACTTTTTTTTAAAAACTTCAAAACTGTCCGGACAATTTGTTGTGCTCCGCGAAAGGTTTTCCCAAGTGTGAAAGCTTTTCGAGAGAAAGAGGCAAAAGAAACGCTATTATAAATGCTAATGGGATGAGCTCCTCCATCTCAACCATCAACTTCAAGAGGAGAAGGCCGACCTGCTCGAATCAGTATGCCGACTGACCGCCGCCGCCTGGTGAAGCTCACTCCGCCTTTGAACGGGCGGATAAGTATCGCCAACCCCTCCACGAGGACTGAGCGTGAACTGTGGCGTGTTCTCCAGGCTTTAGCTTCTGATAGGAGAGATCCTTCTTCCCATGGCTGATTTTCATTTCCGTTTTGATGTATTTTCTGGGTTTTTTTTTTTTTTCTGTGAGCATTCCCTTTTGTTTCCTGTATTCTAATCAAACTCGCCAGGATCTGTTATAAAAATGGCGTAGATGTTTTCCACTTCTATTTTTCTCATGTAATTTTGAAGTTGAGTGTTAGCAAATGATCTTTTTTCGACAAAGCCTTTACCAATAATTAGACCTGGCTCCTCAAGATATCTTGTAGCCAATCGGGGCTAAGATTTTTCTGACAATCTGATCAGGATGTTTGAGCGTCTGCCTTTAATAATCGGGGTTGACTTTGCTTATAATCAAGTCCAGAATATCGGGGTATCCACCCTTAGCCAATACTATCTTATAGATCTCACTGACTATCAGGTCAGGAATATTGGGGCATCTGCCCTTAGCCAATCCTGCTAAGAAGTTTTACTGACAATCAGGTCATGAATATTGGGGCATCCGCCCTTAGCCAATCCTGACTTTTAAAAAAACTTCACTGACAATCAGGTCAGGAATCTTAGGGAATCTGCCCTTAGCCAATCCTGGCTTTTAAAAAAATTCACTGACAATCAGGTCAGGAAAATTGGGGTATCCGCCCTTAGCCAATCCCGACTTTTACTGACAATCAGGTCAGGAAAATTAGGTCATCCGCCCTTAGCCAATCCAGGATTTTTCTGACAATCAGGTTAGGAAAATTTGGGCATCCGCCCTTAGCCAATCCTGGCTTTTTTTGATAATCAGGTCAGCTCGTAATAAGATATGGATAAACTCGATCGTCATTATATAAATAAGTTTAATCTTACACATAATATTTTCATAAATTTGATACATTCCACGCTCGGGGTACTCTGACTCCATCCATTTGCTCTAACTCATAGGTTCCTGCTACCAGAATTTTCATAACCTTGAACGACCCTTGCTAAGTGGCATCCAGCTTCCCTTTGGTCCTTCCCAAGTTAGCCCTGCGGATGACCAGGTCTCCTACTTGAAAATGCTTCCTTATTACTATTTTGTTATAGGCTGCCCGGACTTATTCTCTCATGTTCTCCATTCTGATCGCAGCACGGTCCCTTTTTTCCCCAATCAAGTCCAGTGCATCCTGTATTAGCAACTCATTCTGATCTGCATCAAAACTTTGTATTCGGTGAGTTTTTCTAGGCCTATCTCCGCAGGAATTATATCGTCTATGCCATAAACTAAGCTGAAGGGAGTTTTTCCTGTGCTCTCCTTGGGATTAGTGCGATAGACCCAGAGGATTGAACTGAGTTCCTCTATCCATTTTCCTACTTGTCTTTCTAGGCGTGCCTTGATCCCTTGCACCAGAATGCGATTGGTCACCTCGACTTGACCATTTCCCTAGGATGATAGACAGATGTGAAGTGTTTGTCTATCTTCATCTTAGTGCACTAGGCTTGGATCCAAGCTCATATGAACTCTGTGCCATTGTCGGAGACCAGGAATAATCGATGGCCACAATCAATCCCATATAAAACCCTTCATCGCATCCTATGTAATTTTTTCCATAGCTTCAGCCTCCACCCATTTGCTAAAATAATCGATGGACACAATCAAGAACTTCTTCTGGGCTGGAGTTGTGGAGAATGGTCTAACCAGATCTATCCCCCATTTTGCAAAGGGGCAGGGAGATTTCATTGTCATGAGCTCCTCTGCCGGCCGATGGGTTAAAGGAGAAATCTTCTGGCATTTGTCACATCTTTTAACAAAGTCCTCTACTTCTTTCCGCAACAATGACAAAAAATAGACAACTCTCATGATTTTGCTTGATAGGGTCCTAGCACCCATGTGATTGCCACAACAACCTTCATGAATTTCTTTGAGCACGTGGGCACCATCTTTTGCGCTTAGACACTTCAAGAGAGGTTGTCCAAACCCTCTTCAGAATAGTTCTCCTTTGATTATAAAAAACCTAGCCGACCTGATCCACAGCTTGCTTGCTTCTCTTCTATCCTCTGGTAGCTCTCCCTTCTCTAAATATGCTTTAAGAGGAGAGCGCCAATCCTCCTCGCCTTCTTATAATGCGTTAATTCCCTCCTCCACATACTCATGATAGGCCATCAATAAGGTGATCACCCTTTCTTGACAATCCGTTGCTGAGCTGGCTACCTTATCCAGGTAGTCAACTCGGCTGTTTTCTTCTCTAGGGATCTGGTGAACATCCAAAGCATCCAAGGTATTAGACAGCTCAAGAAATCGAGTTAATTATTTCTACATTTACCCCTCTCTCGTCTTAAATTCTCCTCTTATGCTTACATACGAGCTGCGAATCCACATTAGCCCGTATCCGCTCTGCTCCCAACTCCTTCGCCATCTAGACTCCCCTCAACAATGCTTTATACTCCGCTTCATTATTAGATAGAGGACAGTTCATTCGCATGGAGTAATCTGTGGTTATTCCCTCTTGGTCTATCAAGACTATCCTGCCCCACACCCTAGGTTTCCAACTGAGTCATCTGTGTAGATTGTCCATTCCTTTTTTTCTTCAACAGAGCTAGCCATTTCTTGCATAAAATCAGTTAATGCCTGAGCCTTGATCGCCAAACTTGCTTCAAAATGTATGTCGAACTCGCTCAATTCAATTATCCACTAGACTAACCTCCCTGAAACCTCTGGCTTGCTAATTATGGGTTTTAGAGGCAAATTAGTGCGAACTATGATTTTGTGGGAGAGGAAGTAAGGTCGAAGTTTTTGGGAAGTTCCAGCCAGAGCTACCATATCCCTCTCTACCTCTACAAATCGGAGTTTGGCCTCATGCAAGACCTTGCTCCAATAGTACACTAGTTTCGGCGACTTCCCCTCTTCCCTAAGTAAGACCGTGCTCACCGCTAACTTCCCCATAGACATATACAGAATCAATGGCTATCCCATGGTTGGCTTAGTCAACAAAGACATATCTGCCAAATGATCTTTCAGTTTTTGAAACGCCTCCTAACATTCCTTATCCCAATGGAATCGGGCTTTCTTTTGTAATGCCCTGAAGAACAGTAAGCTCTTCCCCGCCGACCTGGAGACAAACCTGCTCAGGGCATTAATTCGCCCTGCCAGACATTGGACTTCTTTAACATTTTTCGGGGGCGGCATATCCATGATAGCCCTGACCTTCTCCGGGTTGGCCTCTATCCCTCTTTCCGTCACCATGTACCCTAGGGATTTTCCTGCTCTTACCCTAAACGCACACTTTTTAGGGTTTAGCCTCATCTTATACCTACTCAGGATGTCAAAGGTTTCCCTCAAACTGTCCACATGCGACGTGGCCTTAATACTCTTTACCAACATGTCGTCTACGTACACTTCCAGGTTCCTCCTGAGCTGGCTTTTAAACATTTTGTCCACGAGTCTTTGATACGTCGCTCACGCATTTTTGAGGCCAAATGACATTACCACATTACAATATGTTCCTTCTGGCCTCCTCTGTCATTGCCCTTTTGCTCTGTCTTACTTCTTTATTACGTCGAATGCTCTCCACGTACGTCTGACGCGACGTGTACTGGTCTCCTCGAACTTCCCCAACTCCCTCCTGAGCTGGGAATCTCAACTTCATGTGATAGATTGAAATCACCGCCAGGAATTTACTTAGAGATGGTCGGCCCCAACATGGTGTTGTTTGAAGAAGCTGCATCCCCCACCAAGAATCGTAATTACCTGGTCTGCCTGAACGCCTCATCCCTTAGTATAACCAAGAGGTTTACCAAGCCAAGAGGTCTCGATTTTCCTCCTGCGAAGCCCACCAATGAGTTCGTGACCTCCTATAATTCCATATCCAGATTCAACTTCCTAAAGTAGTCATAAAACATGATGTCTGCCGAACTTCCTGTATCCACAAAGACCCACCAGATGTTGTAGTTAGCCATAGTAGCCATTATGACCAAGGCGTTAATGTGTGGATCCAGGATACTATTTTTATCCTCGCCAAAGCAAATGTTTAGGCTCGGCGCTAATTGTCCCAGCTCACGTGTTCTCTTAACTAGGTCTCTCGCTGCCTGAACATAACTGTTCTGGGTTTGCTTAGAATGTTCATCCCATTCTCCGCCTGTGATCATCAGGATGTCTCCCCTTATTTCTTGAAACTGGTCATTTCTTTTCCCCTGCCACGGCCATCATCAAATTCTCGCCTGTTTCTCTGATCTCGATCGCGCCTGTGGGGGTCAGACCTGGACCCCTCTTTCCTTGCATGTACAAATTCTTTAAGTTGCCCAGCCTACACCATTCGTTCCAACTCATCCTTCAAATGAGTACACTTGTCTGTGTCATGGCCATATTCATTGTGATATCGACAGAATCGATAAGATTTTTCTTTTCTTGGCTTTTGGGCATACGTTTTAGGCCACTTAAGATCAGGTTGTCGCTCAATTTCCTGTAGGATCTTTCCCTGAAGCGAGGCTAGATGTGTGTACCTATCGAATCGTGGACGGCCTCCGACTACATCGGTCCTAAGTTTTTTCATCAGGGTCCTATCCTCCCTATCAAGTCGTTCCCTTCGATTCTCCCCATTATACTTTATTTTCAAGGCCTCCTCTAGGTGGATATGTTTTTTTGCTCTTTATAGGAGTTCTCCAAATTTCAGCGTTGGTTTTACCACCAATGATTGGAAGAACTACCTCTTCCTGAGCCCTTGGGCCCGGGCATTGACCAAGAGCTCCTCAGAGGCTGAGGGCACCTCCATTTTCGCGTCTTTGAATCTTTTGAAATATCTTCGTAGGCTTTTGTTCTCCTTATGCTTCAAGCTGAATAGCTCTAGCGGCATCTTTTGATATTTTCTGCAGCTAGTGAACTGGTCCAGGAATGCATAACTGAACTCATCAAAATTGTTTATGGAATAGGGGGGTAGCTTGATAAACCAGAGCTGGGCTGACTTCATAAAGGTCGTAGGAAAGACCCGACACATAACCGCGTCAGAAAACTTGTGAAAGGTAGCTGCGATCTCGAATCGGATCAGGTGATCCCACGGATCCGTTGTCCCATTGTACTCGAAGCACATGGAACGGTAAGAAGTAGGGAGATCGTCCCTCATGACCGCCTCTGTGAACGGAGTGCTTCATCGTGCCTGACTTCCCTGACTTCTTTTTGCTTGACTTCCCTGACTTCTTTTTGCAGATTTCGCATTTGGATAAGGTCTGGGTTGGTTTTGCTTGAAGTTTCGCTTTCTAAAGCAGAAAAGCTCTCTTCGTCCTCCCGGGTGGGAGCTCTGTCCACTCAATGGGCCGTGCATGGTGGCTCGGCCTCCAGCGGATGGTTTTCCTTGGAGGGTGGTGTTAAAAGTTTAGCAAATATTTTCTCCACAGCCACTTCTACCGCTTTCCCGATGAGGTCGGATAGTTGCCTCAAAAAGGAGACATTTAATGGTCTTTCTTCCGCCTGCTGGGATCCTCCTAGAGGGGGCTGTGTTGTGCTTGGCCAGGTTGTTTCTGTCGGCCCTGCTGTCCCTGGTATGCTCGTTGGCGTAGCAGAACTTGGTGTTCCGCCCATCTCCGCCACCAAGTTTCGCATGAGTCCATCCGATGCCATACTTCTTTCTCACGTCTTAGTTTCTTTTCCCACATACGGCGCCAATTATTTCGCCCTGAAAATTACACCAGGAACACCTGCTCCTTCTTTAAGAATATCCCGACTTGCTTCACAAGTAACACGTTAGAAAGGACCACCGGGGGTTTTTCGGTGGAAACCTCTATGATGCTTAAGTCAGTAAAGCCTTTTTGATCGGAATAAGCAAAATCATAAGAAGAATGTTTAGAATGCCATACCTCTCTCAGCCTTAAGGGTGAGATATTTATAGTTTTTGCCAAGCGGGACCCTTTCAAGATCCCGAAAACAGAAAACTCGCGAATCCGGGCCGTTACACAAGCCGACCTGACCTGGAAGCTTCTTTCTAGTAAACAGATCAAACCTCTCACGAAGCTCTCTCAATTCCTGACCTAACCTCCCCAAGCCTTATTCAAGGCTCTCAAAGGGAGGTCAGGATAGTCCTTACCAGTCCATGGTTGTTTCCAACTTCATCTTCTTTTCTGCCAAGGCCAACTAGTTCAGCTCGTCCCAACCTTACCCTGTCTGGGCTGTATATGAATTGGACATCACTTTAGGTCGTACCAATATATATATATATATATATATATATATAGGGAGTGAATACAATAAGTCCACTTTGTATAATGAGTACGTAAGGTCAAATCTCAACCATTCGATAAATTAGATCTGATGATATAAATTTTGAAGAAGAAAAATGTTTCTAAATCCTTTATTAATGTGTATCAATGGATCTCTAAATATATATCGACTAAGTTTAAATGATAAATAACAATATTAACTGGATATAAAGTCTCTTTTCTTTTTAATTCTCTCTCAACCATTAATATACATCTTACATTAAAATATCTCTATATCTTTTGATAAATACAAATATTTTTGAAATAAAATACATAATATTATTCTTTATAATCTATTGAACAAGACCCATACCATTTTGCCAAATAAAACTCTAATTTAAAACTTCGATTGAAATTATTTCTAAAATAAATGAAATATACAAAAAATAGGGGAAATTGTCAAATAGTACCCCAGGTGGAGGTCCATTTGTCAATTAGTCCTTCATCCAATTTTAAGTCAAATAGTACCTACTTTTTACCAAATAGTCCAAAAATGTGATATGAATATACCACAATATCCTTACTATTAGAATAGATAATAATAATAATAATAATAACAATACACCACCACCTCCCGCCAACCACCGCCACCTGCTGCCACCTGCCGCCGGAAAATTTTTCCGGCGAGATATTTTTTTTATTTTTTTTTACCCAACAAATATAAAGTTAGCCGCCGACCGGAAAATTTTCCGGCCGCCGGAAATTTTTTTCGGTCCCATTTTTTTCCTAATCATCTGAAAATATTTTCCGGCCACCGGAATATTTTCCGGCTGCCGGAATTAATTTTTTGGCCTTTTTTTTTTTTTTCTGCCCAGAATTTTTTACTTTATGTCTGAATTTCTTACTACATGTCCATGGAGTCATTTCCGGTGGCCGGAATTTATTTTCGACATTTTTTTTTTTCTGCCCAGAATTTCTTACTGTATGTCTGAATTTCTTGCTACATGTCTATGGAGTCAGTTTTTTTTCAACCCAGATATTTTTCTTACTATATGTCTGGATTTTTTACTATATATATGTATTTCTTACTATATGTGAAAATATTTCTTACTATATGTCCAAATATTTTTACTTAATGTCCAAAAAATTAATTCCGATCACCGGAAATAATTCTTACTATATGTACGAATTTCTTACTATATGTAACAGATTTTTTTTTAATTTCCAAAAATTCATACTTGATGACAAAAAGTATTTTATTTGATTGCAAAAGTTTCTTGCTTTGATGTGCAAATGTTGTTATATATTTTTTACTTAATACTATTTTTTTTTACTTATTACACACTTTTGTTTTGTTATAAAAAATAGAGAAAAAAAATTCTTGCTTAATAGCAAGTTATTATTATGTATTTTCTTATTTAACACAAATTATATATTATTATTTTATAGTGAAATTTCATACTTTATGTTCAAGAAATTAATAAAGTTTCTTACTTTATATCCTTTAAAGTAAGAAAGTTTGTTATTTTATATTCGAAAAAGTAGGAAAAGTTCTTATTTTATAGTGAAATTTCTTACTTTATTTCCAAAAATAAAGATATTTTAAATTTATGTTCAAAAAAAAGAAAAATCTTACTTTATAGTGAAAATCTCATACTTTATGTATGAAAAAGTAAGAAAGTTTCTTATTAAAAATTTCTTACTTTATAGTGAGATTTCTAACTTTATATTTCCTGTGTAAAAAAAAAAATTCGCCGGAAAAATTTTCCGGCGGTGGGTGTGGCCGGCAGGAGGTGGTGGGTGTATTGTTTATTGATATTATTATTATTATTAGGGGTAACCTTGTAATTGTATATTTGTGGTTGGACTATTTGACATTTTGTATAATTAGTCCTAGTGTTTGACAAAAATATTTTTTCCTAGGTAGTATTTGGCAATTGCCCATAAAAAATAAAATTAAAAAAGGGCAAATTCTGATGTTTGTTAATAAGTATTTAGAAGTCGTTGATTAACACTTAGATGAACCACGACGCTCAATTACATACTTTTTTCAGACTAAGCGAATCCCTAAAATAATCACTACACATTTGAAAGGAATCCTTGCACATTTAGAGGTTTATTAATGTACATATAGAAGAATATATAATGTTATGTATTCATTAGTTAACAAATTTTCAAATAATTTTGATTCATCAGATCTAAATCTAATGAGTTACTGTGATTTAACCCTAAAGACTCATTTTGAGAACCGAACCATTGTATCCGATCTCTCTCTCTCTCTCTCTCTCTCTCTCTCTCTCTATATATATATATATATATATATATATATATATATAATATATATAGGGTTGGGTTCAAATGGAACCATGTCAATATATGCGAACCTAGGGACTCATCTTGGCCATTAGATTGGATAATCTTGATGGTTGAGATTATGACATGTCAGCATGGTAATAATTTAAAAAATTTCATTAAATAATTAAAAAGGGTATTTTGGACATATAACGAAGTTTATGAAGAGCACTAAATTGCTTTTTAGAAAGCACAACGAATATATAATTGCAAATTCAAAGATTTATAATAAAACTCAAATCTTCAACGAACCATAACTTTTTTAATTCTTATTCATTTTTAATGAAATATATATCAAATTAATCACATTCTCAAGATCTACGATTTAAGATACATATTGCATATTTAAAATGTAAAAATAAATAAATATAGTTAAATTTAAAAATCTAAATATTAAAAGCATTGTATATGACTATTTATAGCACTACACAAGTCTTCAGCAGTGCTTTTTTTTTATGTTGGCAGTGATAGTTTTTTGGAGTGCTTTCTTAATATTGTTGCGGCGCTTTCTTACTATTGTTGCGGCGCTTTTGTTGGCAGTGCTGGTCTTCAGCAGTGCTTTTTTTATTTCTCCCAAAAGCACCGGTGTATTCCTTCAAAAAGCACCGGGGCCCCAATTCAAAAAAGCCTTGGTCGCCACCCAGTGCCTCTGCTGATTTATCCCCAAAGCACCGGGGACACCATCAACAACACATCGCCATCACTCATCAACACCATCGCCATCACTCATCAACAACCATCGAACCCCAAACGGCGACAGCCTGCTACCACTAGGACGGCCCGAGTCCAGGCCCCGAGTCGCCTTCCGAAGAGCCGCAATGCAGCCGTAGGGTGCGAAACAAAAAATATAAAATATTAATCCTTTTGGAAATGAACACAAATTGTTTTGCTTCAAAATGTACGCAGGAGTATACTACTGATCATCACTCTATAGGTAGGCATATGACATTTTTTGGAAGGAAAAAGAAAATAAAAACAAGACTTTTCGTGGTATCGAAATCAAATCTTTGAGACCAAACCCAAATATATATACAATTTTCCTTTTCCAACGCGGGATAAATCTTCCATATTTGACCAAGAAATTAAGTTTGGTTAGAATATGAGACCCGCAATCAACGCGCCGTACAGTCCCGCAATGCCTCCGACCATGTGGACCACGCCCGACCCGGAGAAATTGATGACTCCGGATCCGAATAAGAGACTACCGGGGTTGGCGGCGTTGGCCCAGCCGTCGACTGACCAGAACTAGTGAGAAACGACTGGGTACTCGAATCCGGTGAGAAACGTACTGTAAATCAAATAGACCACGAACTGGGTCCGCTTGGCAATGGAGCCGCTGGTGATGCCGGTGGCGGCGATGGCGAAGGCCCACTGGTAGAGGAAGTAGTTGTAGTCAAAGTTGGTGGAGGGGACGTCCTTGAGGCCGAAGTTGTGGCGGCCGATGAAGCCGTTGGACSGGCCGCCGAAGGCGAAGGCGAATCCGAAGAGGTAGTAGAAGAGGCCGCCGCCGGCGGCGGCGAGGACGTTGGCCGTGTGTTCAATTTGGGGACGGTTTAATGGCAGATTTTGGTTTGTTAGTCGAGGAGGAACCATCAGAGAAGAGGGGATTTTAATTTGGGGAGGGGACGAGATTTAGGGACGGGAATAGGTTTGGCAAAATGTAATATTCTCATTCATTTTAATTAATGGGATTATGTAATTTTACATAAACACCCTTCTCCTTCCATATATAAAATTTAGTGAATTTAAAAAATGAAAAAAATGTGGTCCACACATTTTATTAGATCTACGGCCTGGATTGGTCCCTAGGTTCGCATATATTGACGTGGGTTTCATTTGAACCCAATCCTATATATATATATATGTATATATACCTATCTATGTATCTACCTCTACCTATCTATCTATCATATCTATTTATCTAAAGCCCAGTCATTATATTCAGAAAAAAAGGGATATTTTCTTTTTATTTGAAATTCAAAAGGAACTAACCGTATAATACGTTATCCTTCTACCGAGTTAGCATAGAATAAGAAAATGGAACATTTGTTCCATAAAATTAGATTATTATGAATAACAATAAGCCGCCTTTAGAATAACCAAAGATCCTTATTACCAATGTACATATTCGATCTAATAAAACTATTTGTGGCGCAGTTAGTAACTAATTACAGGATAAAGGGCCGAAGGAATACACTAGTGTGGTATCCGATTATACATATATATTGAAATAAATAATCAAATATCATTAATGTGATGGAACAGCCAGCACTAATTTACAATAACGAGAATTCAATCAAAACAATCCGATCTGATAAAAGTAATTTATCAAATGCCTCTACTAGACATACAAAAAGTAAATTTAATGCAAATAAAAATAATAGATGCAAAATATATAGTTCGAAAAATCTCATGTCAATAAAATTGATATTGAACGGACCATTAGTTTTCATGAAAACTCGTAAATTACATCTAAATAGTAGCACAACTAATTCTATCGAGCCAAAATCAAACATCACTTATTAAGTAAATTCACCTACACTTATGTAGTGGAGTACAGAAAATACATATTCTTTTTAAGAGAAGACACACACACAAAGAAATTGTAATTATAATAATAAGAAAAAATGATTGTTTCTCACGAAGAATGATGAAAGATGAGAGTTAACCAAGATAGGTTATATCATTGTCATTAATTTGTATGCAGAATGATGGAAAATAATTCATTTTTGGTCCACTATATTGGTCACATTATAGAAAAGGTATGTGATGTTGGTCATCATAAAACAACGTTTACTAAGTTGGCCAATAAGGTCCAAAACAAGTCCGATCGGGCATTTTTGATGACATGGCATGATTCAATACTTTCTTATCATTTTTATTTAATTTAATCATTAAGTTGAAGAAAAAGAATTGGGGGGCAAATTTATTTTGGTCCATTATATTGACCATATTTCAAAAAAGGTATGTCACATTAACCATTTTCAAACCACGTCTGCTAAGTTGGCCAATTGATCAAAAAAAGTTAAAAAAGAGTCCGATTGAGGGGTTTTTGGTGATGTAGTATTATTCTATATTTTCATATCAATTTTCTATATTATAAAAATTAAATTAAAGACAAAAACTTGTTTTACTCTCCCTTTTTTTTGTTTTTCTTTTTTGTTAATCTAATTAACAAATCTTTTAATCAATAAAAAACTAATATAAATTATTTATGAATATAAAAAATAATATAAATACTAAAAATATATGATAAATATAGGAATTTAAATAATGATTATAAGAGATTTTCTCATACACATTTGTATATAAATTTTAATATTTTTTAAGATTCATTTTTTATTTCTATATTTATCTCCGAGTTTATTAATCTTTTATTAATTAAAATTTAAATAATAAAATACATAAGTTATTATATTAATTTTATAATTTTATAATATTTATTCTATGTTTATATATTTATTATCGATTTTTTCCTTATTAACTAAGATTTTTCTAATTTGATTAAAAGTATATAAAATGAAGGCAAAACAGATTTTTTGTCATCAATTTAATATTTAAATTAAAGAAAAATAATAAAATAATATAGAATAATGCCACGTCAGAAAAAAAATCCGACCAAGCTTTTTTGGATTTATTTTGATTAATTGGTTAAGTTAGGAGATATAATCTGACGATGGTCAATTTCACATACATTTCTTGATTGTAGTCAATACAAAGGACCAAAATAAAAAATTTCTCAATTTTTTATTTTTAATTTAATATTTAAATTTAAAAAGAAAATGATAATAAAGTATTGTGGTCAATACATGAGAAAAATGATAATATTCTCCCAAGTTGAATTTCAACAATATAGATATTAAAGTCTTTCATACTATACAATTCAATTGAATAAGAAATTTAGTACATATACTTTATTCGGTGAAACATGGTGAAGATGTTTTGGACAAAAAAACTAATGCCAAAGAGTTTAATGATACTTTTCTGAAATTGCATCCAAAGATTTTTATAGAGAACCACAAGTACATCACATTGTGCAGCACATAATAAAATTTTATCATGTTAAGAAAGAAAAGCAAAAGATAAAAGTGACCAAAAGGGGAGGACTTGAGCCACTCTAACCAAAAGATGGTGATGTTTTACACATAATAAGACCGGAAAAATATCAAAACATGAGGACAAATACAAAAAGAGACATAGCCAAGCAACTATATTAACATGTGTTGGTAAATTGTATTTAATCAATTTAATGATACAGCGAAAATTCGTGTTAACAAATTTTATAGGCTCGATCTACGTGTCGTGTAGATAATCGTAGCATTAAGAATTTTTCAAATCCAATTATTGATGAGTGAGAAATAATGCTTTGAAGTTGAATGGCTGCTTAAGTACTTTATTATTTATGCCACATTGAATCTTAATCAATGTGGAAGGGAGTTTAAAAATGATTACATTTCATTAGTGGACATCAAGTGGACCAGTGGGTGTTGTGGAATTTGTATGAACAAAGCTCATGCGGGCTCTTGGACTTGGGTTCGCCCGTCCGCCTTTGGCGAAGCCGAAGGTGGAGCCAAGCCCGAGCCCGGTCCCGGACCTTGGTCCTGGGCCTAGGCCTTGGGACTTGGGACTAGGGACTTGGTCCGAATTGGCTGGTCCGGTTGGGGTGGTCCATGGGGGTGACCTGGTTCGACAGTGGCTACCTTTTTAAGTTGCGTACGTTTTGAACGTACACACTCCTGAGAATTCAAATCAACTCCTGACCATTCATGTAACATCCATACATCCAATGCATTTTTATTTATTTATTTAATTATCATCATGCATTAAAAATATAATTCTAGTCCCAAGCTCGTCGCCATAAAACAAATTCCCATTTTAATTATTAAATAATTTAAGAATACTATTTAAACGAATTTATAATTCGTTTTCCAAATAAAATTATATTATCATTTTCTAAGAGATTAATATAATTATTTAGTAATTTAATTATTTACTTAAATTACTATTAAGTAGTTTCTAAAATTATTATAATTTATCTATACTATAGTTATTATAAATAATTTGAAACTCTAATTAGGCGAATTTATAGTTCATTATAATTTTCTAAGGAACTATTATAATTAATTATCAACTTATTAATTTAATTCAATTACTAATGAATTGTCCATGAAATAAAYTTTTATTTATAGAATAATTACATTTAATTGTATTATAATTATTCTTAATCTTTTAAAGTACTAATGGGCTTATTCAGTTTTAAAAATTTAAGACGTCTTTTGGGTCGTTTCTTTTGGACTTGMAAATGAGCCAAACGACTAGCCCGAGCCCACCAAGACCCTACCCTAACCTTCCTAAATTAAGTTCATCTTTGGTTTATAAACCAAATTCTTTTTTTTCTTTCACCAGCCACTCTCATAATTCTTTTCTTTCTCTGCAATTCAGCCGCAAGCAAACAGCCGCAAGCAAGCAGGTAAAGTCTTTCTTTATTATTCTTTTTAAATTTTTTATCTAAATCCAAATATCCGGCAACCATCGCAACTGATCGGTTGCCGATTTCTAATCAACCCTGCCAAATTCTCAAAGTCGCCACTGTTAAGCCTCGACGACCTGATCGTTAGTCACCGACACCAAACCAAACACCAGCCCAACATCCATCGTCACAACGACCCGAACAACCTCGCCAACAACCCGAACACATCCCGACAAACCACCCACGAGAACCAGCCGAGACAACAGCCATAGCCACCTTCCAGCCGACGACCACAAACCACGACCACCGTTTCCAAGTCGTGGCCCGAAACCAACTGCAACTCGTCGTTGTGCTGCCCTCCAGGCCCGAACCAACCAAAACGACGTCCGAACTCACCACCACCTGCAAACCACCACGACAACACCGACTCGAAACCCACGGCCAAACTCCCAGTCGCCGACAGCCAACAACGTCGCCCAAATTGGCCAAATCCTAACCCGACACCAGCCAAGGCGTCAATCGTCGCCAACCAAGCCCGGAAGAACCTGCAGCCAAACTGTCCGACTCAAACCACCCAACAGCCCATGGCGACTGCCGAGTCAAGCCCGACTGAGCCGTTCTACAGCCACCGTCCAAACCATCACCACCACAATCCAAGCCGTACGCCAGCCCGCGGCCAACAAATATTCCGGACGAATCACCAACCCGAAACCCACGGACCCAACCAGCCCGAATTCGTCGTCAAACCCAACCAAAACAAACCCAACGAGCCACGATCTGTCTCTTATACACATCTAGATGTGTATAAGAGACAGGAAGCGGGCTGGACGACTCGATTTGGGGGAGGACATGAAAGCAGACGGGAGGAGGAAAAGAAAAAAAGGGGAAAAGGGGCTGCCTCCCCTTTTTATTTCCAAATCTTCTTTCAAAATTGCCAATTGACCCCCAGACATTCTGCCATGCTTCGATTGAATCCCCAAATTCCCAAAACATGATTAAAAACTACTTTCCAGCCCATTTATTTGTTTTTATTATCACTAATATTATTATTATTTATTATTATTATTATTATTATTATTATTATTATTATTATTAATACTATTATTATTATTATTTATTATTATTAATATTATTATTATTATTATTTATATTACTATTATTATTGTTATAAAAATTTTAAAGATGAAAATACTAATTATATATATATATTTTCTAATTGATTAGGTGACGAGCATTAAGGGGACTTAGGATTCAATACGTGCATTCACTCGACTTTCCACGACATTTTACGAGGTAGGGACCACTGACTTGCTTATGTTAAATTTTATGTACTCAAATTTATGTGCTATGTGTATCATGCGATTCTATATTTCCAAAAACTAATGTAGCCGTAGACCAAAAGTGTCTGTGACCGGGGAAAAGGGTCATCGGGTATATCCCGGCGTGCTATAACCACGAATTAAAACCAGAGACCAAATGTGTCTGTGACCGGGGAAAAGGGTCATCGGGTTTATCCCGGCGCGTTTTAGCTGCAGTCAACTTATTTTCTACGATAAAACTATGAATTCTATGATCGATTGTACTATTTGTGAGTTGTATGATTTTGCATTGGTTAAGTCAGTGTAACTATTGAGTACGTTGAGCTCATCCCAAATCAACGACGTGTTTTTCAGGTACAAACGAAGATATCGAATGAAAGGGGAACGAGGAGGGGAATGAAAAGTCTTGATGTTGGTTTTATGTTTTTTTTAAATCTCGTTTCATTGTTTTAAATAATGGTTGAACTAGACATAAAGAAGTGTTTTTGATTATAAATTACTTTTAATGGTGATTTGGTTATTCATATTGTGTTTATTTCCGCTGCGTAAAGTTTGAAAGTCTTGACATTTATTGTGACGCCAAGGTTTCTCCATTTAATTATTTAATTTTTCGTAATTATAAATCCTATTTTGATTAAAGTGAAATTGGGGCGTTACACCTCTTCCAACTCGACATCCAACATCAACTTTTGGAAACAATCGTAAAATAGAATGTCAGCGGAACTTCCCGTATTAACGACAATTCGCCGCACATTATAGTTGGCGATGGTTTCTGTTATAACCAAAGCGTCCATGTGTGAGGCCAAGATGCCATCTCCATCTTCCGACCCGAAATAAATGTTCGGGGTAGATGCCATTTGCCCCACCTCACGTGATTTCCTAATTAGATCCTTCGCAGCCCTAACACAGCTATGCTGCGTCCGTTTGGAGTGCTCTTCCAGCTCTCCGCCCGTGATCATCTGAATCTCGCCATGAATGACCTGGGCCTGATCAGACCTTCTTCCTTCAGCGTGTCTTCTATCCTGATCTCTCTTGCCTTATTGGGGTCGGTCATAACCACTGCGACCAGTTCTGGCCTCTTTCTTCCTCAAGCGGACATACTCTTTCAGGTGCCCAGCCTGAACCATTCTTTCCAGCTCATCTTTCAAATGAGTTCATTGATCGGTATCGATTCCGTACTCATTATGGAAACGGCAAAATTGATCAGATCTTTCCTTCCTGGGCTTCTGCGAATAAGTTTTAAGCCATTTCAGGTCTAGATGACTTTCTATTGCCTGCAGAATTTTGCCTTGCGGCGTCGCTAAAGTGGTATATATGTCGAAACGAGGTCTCCCTCCAGACAGATCTGGCCTGGGCTTCTTCACTGCTGCCCTTTCATCTCTATCGTACCTTTCCCTCTTCTTCTCTCCTTCTTCCTTGATTTTCAAAGATTTTTCCAAATGGATATACTTCTCCGCTCTCTCCAAGAGCTCTCCAAATTTCAGAGCTGGTTTCACCACCAGCGATTGGAAAAATTCTCCTCTCCTCAGACCCTGTGCCAGAGCATTTACCAACAGCTCTTCTGACGCAGAGGGTACCTCTAACTTAGCCATTGTAAACCTGTTGATGTAAGCACGCAGGCTCTCGTTCTCTTTCTGCTTCAGGCTGAAAAGTTCAAGTGGCATTTTCTGGTACTTCTTGCAGCTCGTGAACTGGTGCAGGAAGGCAAAACTGAATTCGTCAAAATTACTGATAGAACGAGGCGGCAACTCGCTAAACCAGAGCTGCGCCGACTTGGTAAAAGTCATTGGAAAGACCCAGCACATAACAGCATCCGAAAATTTATGCAGAGCTGCCGCGATCTCGAAGCGACTGAGATGGTCCCACGGATCCGTGGTTCCATTATACTCGAAGCCCAAGGAGCGATATGAAGCTGGTACGTCATCACGTATGACTTCCTCAGTGAAAGGGGTGCCCCGCTGCGCTGGCACGGCACCAGTACTCGTCAATTTCCTCTTGAATTCTCGCACCTCTTTTTGCAAACTCTGCATCTGTTCAGCCAGACTTGGATTAGTCTGGCTTGAGGTTTCACCATCGGAAGTGGAGAGGAGCTCCTCTCTTTCCTGAAGAGGAGTGCGATCCACGCGCTGGTTGCGCAGTAGCTCGGTGTCCGCCACCGGGATCGTCCGATCTGGCCGCGCACCAGTCGGTGGCGTCGAAACCTCAGCGAATTTTTTCTCAACTGCCGCCTCTACGACCTTGCCGATTAGCTCCGATAACTGCCTGAGCAAGGCGTCATTCAGCAAGCCGCCAGCAACAGGTGTTGGTCCGCTAGAGGAGGACGGAGCGATGCCTGTTGCAACCCCCGCTGACGGCCTGACTCCATCAGGCCATGCCTGGGGTGTCTCTGCCGATCGAGGCATACCCCACGCACTAGTGCAGAAACTGCTAATCTAGAAGGGTAATTCTGCCTATCCAGAACGCCTTTCTGTGCCTTCTGTAGTGACATAGTTCTAGAAAGTCTGTACTTTCCAGAACGCCTTTTTTTACCCTTTTGGATTGGCAGACATTCTAGAAGGGTAAAAAAAAGGCATTCTAAAAAATAATTTTTCTGATTTAGAATGGTACAATTCAATGTTGATCCGCCACTTTCCAGAACGTATTTTAAAAAAGACATTCTGGAAAGTATAACTTGCCAGAATGGTAATTTCAAAAAATCGTTCTGGTAAGTTATACTTTCCAAAACGTTATTTTCAAAAAACCGTTCTGGAAAGAATGATATACCAGAACGGTATTTGAAAATACCCTTCTGGTAAGTTATACTTTCCAAAACGGTATTTAAAAATACCGTTCTGGTAAATCATACTTTCCAGAACGGTATTCGAAAATACCTTTTTGGTAAGTCATACTTTTCAGAACGGTATTCGAAAATACCATTCTGGTAAGTCATACTTTCCAGAACGGTATTTGAAAATACCGTTCTGGTAAGTTATACTTTCTAGATCGTTAATTTTGAAATACCGTCTGGAAAGAATAACTTACCAGAACGGTATTTGAAAAACCTATCTGGAAAGTACTTTCCAAAACGGTTTTTTATAAATAACGAGAACAATTTTTTGATTATACAATCTAGAAAGTTTTGCCTTCTAGAACATCATTTTTAGTATTCGTCTTTTCCCAAATGTAAAACATCAAATATACAATATTAAAAACACCAAATCTAAATTGAAAATATACTTCACCAAATACAATATCTCAATCCATTAAAAAACCCCAGAACAACAAAAAAAAAACCCACAATATTCATCAAGTGTTCAAAACAACAATCACTACAAGTCACATACAAAAAAAGGTCTTCAAACCAAAATAAAATGCAGTGCGCACCCTCACTATCTAAAGAACAGAAATAGAAAGAGTATCAGTCACCCTTTCTTCTGAAGGAGCAGCAGCCCTCGGTGAGACGAGCACGCCCTCCCATGGGTTGGCACAGCACCATCTGACAATTACCGCACACAATAATTGTTTTTGAGTGGTGCATTGATGAGAAGAAACTTACCACGTAATTGCTGCAGTTACTGATAAAGTCTCCAAGTTCAGACGCATAAGTGTATGCATCACGAAAGTCGAGAGCCTCAAGTCGTTGCTTTATTTGATTGGCTAACCTGGTTTTGTGAAAATTATTTTAGTTTTACTAGCCAACATCAAAACTTTCCACGACAGTAAAAAATAAAAAATAATAATAAWAAATAAACAAAATTGTTCAGACCAGTTTGACTTGTCCAGGCAATTGTTGTCCAGCCTAGATAGATCATTTAGTAGAGGACCCCATGTAAACTGCATAATTAATTTAAATAAACATCACATGTGTTTAAACCATAAAAGATTAAAATTATACTTGGTTTATTAATTATCATTTTTTAATACCAAGAATTAGGGGGAATTAAGAAAGTAATAATAAAAAACTGACTGCATAATCTTCTGGTGATATCCAGGAGTCCCCCAATACAACTCCTGTTTATCAAAGGGTCCAATTGTTATGACTCATTCTTAATATTGTGTTGATTAGGGTTCCACTCCTGAGTATATTAATTAATTAATTGATTGATTATCCCTATATATATATTACCTCCAAGCTTGGCCTTTAATTTTCCATCCTTAATTGCTTGGAGTGCTTATAAACCAAGAGTGACAACATGTTTTCCTCCATAAGACTCCCCGACTATATAGAGAGGGCTTTTTTGTAAACTCTCATTTCTGTTATAAACATCAATTAAAAGTGTGGTTAAATCAGCAGCAGCCTCTTCATCTCTTTTCACCAACAATGATGCATTCTCCACATAACTGTATCCTGTCCCAACTGGACTATCCTATATATAAAAACTATAATCAATTATTATTCAATAACTATAAACCAACAAGGGAATACAAAATAAAAAAGGAAAAAAAAAAGGAAAAGGAAAAACTCAATCTTTGATTATATATAGACAATGATATTATAATTACCACAAACAAGAGATCAGCTTTTTTTAGCCATGTTGAGTCTCTGGTCTTCAAATTTGCGTCCAAAGGCCCAATCTCTTGAAAATTTCCAATCCCAACTCCAGATGAGCCCTGCTTGGATTACCAAGAAAAAGAAAATTAAAATCAAAATTAAGTTAATGACTGAAAGATGAACAACAGAAGAACCAATCTGTGATTAATTATTATTATTAGTTTTTTGTTTATCCTAATTTTCAGATAAAGCCGCAAAAAAATAAATAAATAAATAAAGTAAAATACAGACGGGTCCACCCTGGAGCCAAAGAATGATAGGCCATGAATCTTGAATCCTGTTTGGACTTTTGTAATAACACCAAAACATATGGGCTCCTGTAATAATTATAATAATTTAGAAAATGAAATTTAGAATGTCTAATGCATGATACCGTTAAACAGGAATGAAAGTGAGATTGAGAAAAGAGGATTATTACGTACCAGGCCTAACTTCAACATATCCCCATTTTTCTGATCCATCTTCTGTTCCATAGGTTTCAGCGTTGACAATTGAACATAGAAGATATAGACCAATATAATAAACCAAGAGACTTAACTAAGTCAACATAGGAAAAACATCATACCTCCGTGAGATCACCTTTGTACTTCTCATTCTTCACACGGGCCCACATTCCGTCTGAAATTCCACTAGACTTACTTCTGACAGAAAGCAAATGAGATAATTCGTTATTAGGAACAGCTGTCACTCTACTTGAGTAAATGGATGAGAGCCTTTTACATGCCTGTATTATCAGAATCCAGATGAACATCAGACACTATAAGCAATGTGTGCATGTATACTGTACATGTGTTAAACTTTCACATTTGACACGGAACAACTATGTAAATAAACATCAACTCTAACTCCATAACTTAAAGCAAGAGCAAGAAGAGCACCTCATAGATATCTTGTTGCTTCTCATCTTCGATAAAGATAAAACCCTTTACATGGTCAACTGCACAGGCAGATACTATCTGCAGCTTAGTTCCTAAGTATACCATGTCCGTATATTTTTGCATAAGAGAATCAAGGTACTAAGTCAAAAAGCATAACATGAAGAACAAGTATGGAAATGATGAACAAAGCATGGAAATGAAGTATAAAACATGAAATTGAAAGGAAACTTGCTTGAATTAAGAAATGAAATAAAGCTTGAATGAAATTGCATCAAAAGTAACAATCCAAAGGAGTATTTGGATTATTCTTAGGCTTATAAACCCAAGGCCAAGCATGAAAGTGAACCTAAGTCTAGAAATGAAAATACATCAAAGCTTGAATTTGAATCTAAAACCTAAGAAAAGAGAATTATCCAATATCTTGAGAGTAATTTTGATCCCAAACCCAAGTTAGGGTTGGGAGGGGAGTTATTTTTACAAATATGAGAGTTGTATTCTATTTATACTAGTTCTAATTGGGTTTAAATGGAGTTAAATGGGCCAACTTGGGCTTTTTGGACATTTTGGCTTGATTTGGCTCAAGGTGGCTCGGTCTTGGCTCAAGGTGGCTCGGTCTGGGTGAGCCTGGGTGTGCTGGGGCTGGCTGGGGCGTTCTTGGGCTGAGCTGGGGTGTGGCTTGAGGCCTGGGCATGATTCTGGGAGAGCTTGGGCGCCAAAATGGGCGTGGGAGTAAGCAAGCCTTGGCGCCATTCTGGGCTTCGTTTTGGGCGAGAATTCGGGCGCTTGTTAGAAGAGTTTTAGTGGTGATGAATAAATCATCGGGTTCATGGCTCGGTATTATCGGAAATCGATTCAATTGAAGGATTCAATGTGTTTCAAGCTTGGAAAATAAAAGGAAAATGAAAGTAAAAAATTTAGACTAATTAAAATATCCTAAAAATTTAAATAGCAAGTGGGTATGATGACTTGTCGTATGCCTCGATATGTAAATGCAAAGCAATAATGAGAATAAGCTAGAAAATGCAATGTTTCACCAAGTACAAGCATGCATGCACAAGGTACAACTATGCATAATATCATAAATAATGCAAATAAGTAAAAACTTAAAGCATGGATGTAAAGAGCAAGAAAAGATAACATGAAAGTTTAAAACTTTAAGGAAAATAACAAGCATCAAAGTGTAGATATAAGATTTAACTTAAAACTATGTATGAAAATAAAATCGAAAATAAAGCATAGGAAAGACTTGAAATCAAGATGATTTAAGACTTAATCTATTGATCTAGATGTGTCACTCATCTAGATTCCATATTCAATTCTTAATATCTAACATGAATTCAAGGTGCTAAGACAAAAAGCATAAAATGAAGAACAAAGCATGGAAATGAAGAACAATCATGGAATATAGCATAAAACATGAAATTGAAAGGAAACTTACTTGAATTAAGAAATTAAACAAAGCTTGAGTGTAATTGTATCAAAAGTGACAATCCAAAGGAGTATTTGGATTCTTCTTAAGCTTACAAACCCAAGGAGGTGCTTGAAATTAAATCTAATCTAGAAAAGGAAATTACATCAAAGCTTGAAATTAAATCTAATACCTTAGAAAAAGAAAATCATCCAAGAGCTTGAGAGAAATTTGATCCCAAACCTAAGTTAGGTTTGGGAGGGGAGTGGTTATTTACAAAATGAGAGTTGTGTTCTATTTATACTAGATTAAATTGGGTTAAATGGGCCAAATTGGCCTTAAAAGGCTTGATTTTCCTAGGTTTGACCCAGATTTGACCCATTGGCATTGCTGTTGGCGAGCAGGCTGGCAAACACCAGGCGCTGCTGGGAGGGGGCGCTGGCGCCTGCTGTGGCGAGCAATTTGGCAAGTGCTAGGCGCTGGCGCCTGCTGTGGCGAGCAGTTTGGCAAGCGCTGTGCTGGGAGGAGGCCTTGGCGCCTGCTGTGGCGAGCAGCTTGGCAAGCGCAGTGCTGGGAGGAGGCCCTGGCGCGTGTTGTGGCAAGTTGTGGCTAATATTCTAGAATGTTGGGTGTTTTTGAAGCCTCCCTTGACCTACAAAAATAGGATTTTTTGCACATAAAATCCCAAGAATTTCACCAACTTTAAATCAATTAAAACCACTTAACCCATTTTCACATAAAATCAAAAGAAGAACACAAAAACCCAAAAATAGAAAAAACAACCTAGGAAACTTAGCTAAACTACTCAAAACCCACTAAAAATAATATAAAGTCCTAATTAAAACAATAGGAAAAGAACAACAATTACATGCAAAACAATTACCCCACACTTATCGGTTTGTTCGTCTTCGAACAACGAAAAGAATCGAGAGTGTACATGGAATGAGCATTATGTAAAAAGAAAAATCCTTGTGCTTATCCTTATTAACATGACTAAAGTATCAATATAAACTCACTATCGTCAAGCATTACTCGTATTACTCTTTCTTAAATGCAAGCCAAATCGATGACTTCCTCACAAATGGAATTTTGAGAGTGTTCGCTCAATCCGCTCAAGTGTTTGTTATATTGGACGTGTTTACGCTCAAGTCGGTCAATACATGCACTTTTTCAAGATTTCACAAGTCGGACGCTCAAAATTTCTCATAGTACATGACCAAATAAGAATCGAAAGAGGTCTTTATTATGGGTTGTAATGTTGGCTCTTTGGTAAGGTATGACATATTTGGATATAGTGGCTAACACACGATCAAACATGATCAATAACACACAAAACCCTACCTTCTAAAACCCAAATCTTATGATCGCTTCACTCTTCCCAATTCACCAAACTGTCATTCGAAACCCTTTCGTATACTCACACGCTTTTCCGACTTTATTTCACAACACTTTGAAGCTTTTTGAATTAGCTTCTTTTAACTAAACTTAGCCTTTAAATTAGTCTTTTCACATGAACGCATGCTTTATCACTTTTCCTGATTTGTGTTGGAGTATTATTTCTTTTTTCTCTCTTTTTTTTTTTGTATAAACAACTCAAAACTCGAAACCCATAATCGATTTCCCTCACATTTCTCGTCAACTAATCGTACACTCTTACCTCACAAATTATGAAGATATAAGAGCTAAAATTGAGCTCGACTAACAAGAAATGGGACATAGGCTCAAGGGGGCTCATTTGGGATTTTTAAGTAGCTTATATATTTGGATACGGCCGAAATAAGGGTGATATATGTGCCTCGAGGTCATTTTCGAATTCAATCATGTACGAGCAAAATCAAACCTCCTCAATGAAATTTCCATAAAAATGCAAGCAAGCCGATAAATCACACAAGGCTACTCACTAGTTTGCACCGAATTTGGCAGAAAAATCCAAAGAGCTTTTAGAGCGTTGCAATCTTTTCACGAGAAAATGTTGATTATATATATATATATATATATATATATATATATATATATATATATATATATATATATATATATATATAGGCGGGTTTTGGACGAAGCACAAAAATTCAACCCTTCACACAAGAGGCCATAAACATGTAAAAAACCCGACAAGTAAACTATTCAAACCTTCAAGTATGTAGATTTGTTCAACAATGTAATAAAGACACAAATGACACAAAAATCGACTCAACCATATAAATGCGCAAATAGTAAGCGTCACTTCGCCAAGGCTCGAGTTAAGAACAACAAATCATGCTTGACAAAAACCGGGACCTTAACCACCTACCCACCCCACACTTAAATCATGCATTACCCGCATTTCAATGAAAACCAATTAAAAGGAGGGGGATAGAAACTTCCTTTATCGGGCAAGTTTGGGTCGAGCTCGGTGGGGTCTACTTACGTATCAAGCAATACGAATAAAAACCGATCATGTCTTGTGTATCTCGGTTCCATAATTTCTACCAATATTATCAATTCGCCCAATGGTGAAGTCGGAAAACAACACTCTAGAAAAGAAGATCACACAAAAATCAAAAACACAAGAAACTATGTACATAAACCCAAAACAGAATATTTTTTTTTATTTCTCAAATTTTCAAATGTTTTTAGATTTTTATTTTAAGAAGAAAGAAAGTAAGAATAAAAGAAATAAACGAGAAGAACTTGGGTTGCCTCCCAAGAAGTGCTTGTTTTATGTCACTAGCTTCACGTACTCCCTTTAGGTCAAGGTGGAAAGATCACGGGAGGGTCCACCAAAATAATCTCCTCCTTGTCGGGAGGAATTGTGGTCTTAAAGTGACCCGACACCTTATCTAAGATCCAATATAAATATTGGCCGGATAGTGTGTCTATCGGGCAAGTAGGAGTCGCCTCGGGTAGAATTTCGGGTGGAATTGTGGTTTTGAAGTGACCCGACGACTCATCCCAAAAACAAAAGGAGTATTGGCCGGCTATCTTTCCCAACATGTGGTCGAGTGACGGGGGAGGGAAATAATCGCTTTTGATTTCCGCATTTAACTTCTTAGAATCGATCAACATCCTCCATCTCATAGTAGCCCTCGTGGCCAACAATTCTCCTTTCCCCTCCTTCCGCACCATGTGAATGGGATTCACCCACTCACTCTCGGAGAGTATGAACATTAAGCCTTCCCACAACAACCTTCATGTTCTGGCTCTCACCATTAATATACGGGGGTTAACTCCCTCAACAACTCGGGGTTCACAATCAATCGCATTCTTAAGAACATCAAGAACTTTTCCCGTCCTCTCTTCTTCACATCGGTTCGAATTTTCCAAGATGGTAATCGGTTTTCTCTCCTCTTCCTCAAAATAAGTATGCGTTAGCTAGAACAAATCACCGATACCTTCATCGTACTCTTCAATATTTGCATCAAAAATTTCCACCCCAAGAAAATCTTCAAATTCTCCAATCCTATCACCAATAACCCCCACCTCCCCCTCTAAAAATTCGTCGTTGCCCTCAACGACACATCAAGAATCGTCTACACATAAACCGGGGGCACATAGAGGCAAAACGGACTCATCGTTAAGAATAAGGGGCTTCTCATCCTCAAAATGATCCTCCATATTGGCATCCCGGAAAATATTCTCCTCAATGCCCCAATACTCCATATAAACTCGTTCGACCGTGGCCTTGATGAAGTCCATATACACCCACTCTTCACAAGATTTTTTTGAAGTAAAAGCTAAGGGATCAAGAGGAGTAAAAATACTTGGAATTGAAACCATGGCCTCCTCCATCGGTGAGACAACCGAATCAACTACCCCACACTTTTCAAGGAAAGTGACTGGAAGAGTAGGAGAAGGTAGTGGGTCCACGTGATAAGTAAAAAGAGGATCGTGAGGCGGCGGGGGAGTAGGACAACTGGGTCCCGCACAAGGATGAGTCAGTTCCGGGCTAGACATTTGAGCGATTTGAGCCTTCAATGTCGCTATTTTTCATAACCAACTCAAACTCCTTCGAGGATAAAGCCATGTTCATGTCATAATCATGAGAATACATCAGTGGAGAAGATTTTCGCTCGGGAGGGCCTCTTGGGACAATGTAGCTCCCCCCTCCAAACAACTCATAAGGATCGGGAGTCGGGGCACTATTGTTGGTATCAATGTAAACCGGCCTAAAAAACTGTCTATTAACATATCTCATAATGCAAATGGGCGGGCCACTTATAACATTGGAGCTCGGACCACCAAATGATTCATAATCCTCGTGATCATTAGCGGTTAAAGGGAATTCGGGGAACACCAAACGAGCCAGGAATTGGAGTTTGACCTCCATACATGTTCGTACATTGGTTTGGAGCATTAAAACCCCCATTATGGACCGGATGTCGAATTGTGCATATATCGGATTCCATATCCTCCACACGGAGTGGAATTCAGATTTTGTTTACTAACGATCCCATTTCGATTAACGAAGCCTCTATCATACGTGTTCGGAATTTGAGGAGTAAGGGCCCCGTAACCTCCATACGGACCGTTTGAACCCATGAAGCCGCTCGACCCAACATGGTATGCACCATGCCCTCCCATGTTGGGTTGACCATAGCCGAATCCACAATTGGCAACGTGGTTTGCACCATGCCCTCCCACGTTGCCAAATCCATTATACAATATCTCATTCCTGACATGGTTTGAACCATGCCCTCCCATGTCGAGAATGTATCCGCCGTAGTCACAAGTACCTAATATACTACACAAAAAATGTGAAATAACAAAGCAAGCTAAAAACACAAAGAAACAACAAACAAATCGAAAGCCTTAACCAAGACGAGTTGCAACGGCGCCATTTTGTTAGAATAGTTTTAGTGTAGTGGTGAGTAAATCATCGGGCTCATGGCTCGGTATTATCGAAAATTGATTCGACTGAAGGATTCAATGTGTTTCAAGCTTGGAAAATAAAAGGAAAATAAAAGTAAAACAATTAAACTAATTAAACTATCCTAAAAATTGAAATAGCAAGTGGGTAGGATGCCTCGTCGTATGCCTCAATATGCAAATGCAAAGCAATAATGAAAATAAGCAAGAAAATGCAATGTTTCACCAAGTACAAGCATGCATGCACATGGTACAACTATGCATAAAATCCTAAATAATGCAAATAAGTAAAAACTGAAAGTATGGATGTAAAGAGAAAGAAAAGTTGACATGAAAGTTTAAAACTTTAAGGAAAATAACAAGCATCAAAGTGTAGATCTAAGATTTAACCTAAAACTATGCATGAAAATAAAGTCGCAAATAAAGCATAGGAAAGACTTGAAATCAAGACGATCTAAGACTCGATGTATCTAGATGTGTCACTCATCTAGATTCCATATCCAATTCTTAAGATCTAACATGAATTCAAGGTTTTAAGAAAAAAAGCATAAAAAGAAGAACAAAGCATGGAAATGAAGAACAAGCATGGAAATAAAGCATAAAACATGAAATTGAAAGGACTCTTACTTGAATTAAAAAATGAAACAAAGCTTGAATGTAATTGCATCAAAATTAACAATCCAAAGGATTATTTGGATTCTTCTTAGGCTTACAAACCCAAGGAGGTGCTTGAAATTAAATCTAATCTAGAAAAGGAAATTACATCAAAGCTTGAAATTAAATCTAAAACCTAAGAAAGAGAGAATCATCCAAGAGCTTGAGAGAAATTTGATCCCAAACTCAAGTTAAGGTTGGGAGGGGAGTGGTTATTTACAAAATGAGAGTTGTGTTCTATTTATACTAGATTAAATTGGGTTATATGGGCCAAATTGGCCTTAAAAGGCTTGATTTTCCCAGGTTTGACCCAGAGTTGACCCATTGGCGTTGTTGTTTGCGAGAAGGCTGGCAAACGCCAGGCGCTGCTGGGAGGGGGCGTTGGCGCCTGCTATGGTGAGTAGTTTAGCTAGTGCTGGGCGCCTGCTGTGGCGAGCAGTTTGGCAAGCGCTGTGCTGGGAGGAGGCCCTGGCGCCTGCTGTAGCGAGCAGCTTGGCAAGCGCAGTGCTGGGATGAGTCCCTCACGCCTGTTGTGGCGAGCAGCTTGGCAAGCGCAGTGCTGGGAGGAGGCCCTGGCGCCTATTGTGGCAAGTTGTGGCAACTTGTGACTAGTATTCCAGAATGTTGGGAGTTTTTGAAGCCTCCCTTGACCTATAAAAATAGGATTTTTTGCAAATAAAAACCCAAGAATTTCACCAACTTTAAATCAATTAAAACCACTTAACCCATTTTCACATAAAATCAAAAAAAGAAAACAAAAACACAAAAATAAGAAAAACAACCTAGAAAACTTAGCTAAACTACTCAGAACCCACTAAAAATAATATAAAACCCTAATTAAAACAATAGAAAAAGCACAACAATTACATGCAAAACACTTAAATAGGCTAAGCTGGGCGCTGGCTGGGGGAGGAGCTGGGCGCCACTCTTGGCATGCCTGGGCTGCATTTTGGTCGAGAATTTAGGTGCTGAAACAGGCGCATAAGTGGGCTAAGCTGAGCGCTGGCTGGGGGAGGAGCTGGGCGTCACTCTTGGCATGCCTGGGATGCATTTTGGGCGAGAACAGGCACCGAAATGCTGCCTAGAAAGCTGCCTAGGGGTGTTTCTCCTTAGGCGTGAAAATGGGCAAGCCCAGGCAAGGCTAGGCCACCATTCAAGAATGTTTGCCCCCTTTTAAGCTTGCTTTTGGCACTGAATTGGGCATGCAAATAGGTAAGGTTTGACTTGAGTTTTGGTCTCCATGCCTTAGCTTGATTTAAAAATCATTAAGCCACCTATTAAAAGAGAGTTTAAATTATTAAAACCCTAGAATTACACCAAACCTCAAGGTTATTGAACTAATTAACCCATTAAAATATAAAATTAACAAGTCAAGTGAAAAACAACAAATCAAGAAAAAACACATAAGAACTTAATAAAATTCTATTAAAAACTACTAAAATCAACATAAAACTCGAACTAAAAATACTAGGTAAAACACAATAATTACATGCAAAACACCCCCACCCCCCACCCCACCCACCCAAAAATAAAGAAGCTTATTTTTGCAACCCCTCGTTTGTTCATTTCTTTTAGATCGCTTGTCTCGACTCCTGGGGAGGACTTATGCACGACCCCATCATGAAAATCTTGTAAATAGGGGCATTTTCTTTTCCCTTACACTTTTTAACGTTTTCCTAGCTTAATATGCAATGAGGACATTGCTATGTTTTAAGTGTGGGGTGGTTAGGGTTCGTTTTAGGATTTTAAGTTGTTGCATTCTTGCTTGTGATAACTTGAGTAGCGTGTGTGCTATATTTGCTTGGATTCTTGGCGAAGTGACGCGGTTTTGATGATTGGTTTAGGGAGTTCAAATTGTCGATCGGATGTAGTGGAATTAGGTAGCTTGATTTGTTGGAAACTTTGTTCGGCTTTAGCTTCGTGCTATCCTTGTGCTCAATTTAGAACTAGTGCCTCAACTAGCCTCGTCATTGAACACTCTCTATAGGATTTTTTTTTGTATTTTGGAGTCGTCAATTGCTCCATGTGCTCGATCGAAAAACACAGTAAGTTGCTAGTAGAAACGAGTGATCGGAGTAGTTGTACCCTCTTTGTAAAAAAAATGTAAAGAAAAGAAAAGAAAAAAAAAAGAGAAAAATTAAAAAAATTAATAAAAAGAAGAAAAAAAACAAGGATGCGTTATAAATCCTCAAAGTTACTAAGAAAAAAACGTGCAACACTTGCACATTTATCTTTTTCATTTTTAGATTTTGTTTGTCAAAGAGAGTTGTAGATGATTGGGGCTAGTAGGGAGTCGATTAACGGTTCGAGCGTGGATAGACCTTAGCCGGGGCACGCTACTGCAGAAAGTGGATTTAAAGGCGATTTTTTGAGCAATTCAACGGCGGTTTTTGAACTGCCTTTGAATCAAGCGCCGTTAAAAGTCCTGATTTTTTACGGCGGTTCCTGAACCGCCTTAGAAAGTGCATTATTCACGGAGGTTGTATAGAACCGCCGTTGTTTATTATAAATTAAAAAAAAGTGACCGAGTTCTGGCATTAAGTCCAGGCGAGTCGAGCAAGTTCCGGTGTTAATTCCAGGCGAGTTCCGGCGTTAAGTCTAGGTGAGTCCAGCAGATTCCGGCATTAAGTCCAGATGAGTTCCGACAATGTCCAGCAGGTTCCGACAACATCCAATGGTTCGCGACCTCTGATAGGCGGGAAATTGTGCTTTATTTAATGGTTTAATTCCTATATTTTTATGTGCTTAATATTCTTATATATATTTATTTCTCGCATATTTATTATTACGAGTGGAGGAGCACCAATTGTGTATTTCTCTCTTATTTTGCAGTAATTAGGTGCTAAATATTTGAGTTGAATAATGTATGAGAGTTGCACGAGGAAACGAGAGAGAAAACGGGCGAAGAAAACAAAGAAAGGACGATTCTGGACTTTCTAGATGGGTTATCGCTTGGATCAACCGTTATTGAAAGTGCCACTGACTGCTGCCTACAAGAACTGATGTCGTTCAATGTACCTGCCTACAGAGCTCTCTGTCGCGTCGGTCGACGAGGAACCGATGTTAATCGACGCGCCCGCCCAGCTTGGCGCTGGGAGTCCTATTTCTGCGAGGAAACCGATATAGAAAGTGCAGGAAACTGTTATGGAAAGTTCTAAACCGACATAGAAAGCGCTGGAATCCTATTTTTACAAGGGAACTTGTTCTCCAAGACATCTAAACCTATAAATAGATCCCTTTAACACCAAATTCGGGGGGAACATTAATCCTAGGTTTTCTAGGCACCAAAAGGAGCCCAAAACACCCAACCATCAAGAGTTTGAAGATTGAAGACTCAAGATTCAAGATCTAAGCTTTCTTATCCTTCTTATCTTAGAATTATGCTTCTTCTTTTATTTAATGAACTCCATTAGCGAGTGATTGTTTTATCTAGTCCTAGGGATGTTGAAACCCTCGTGAAATTATGTTTTAATTAATTTATGCGTATTTCTTTCGTTGTTCATATGAGATTGTTTGTGTTATCTTGTTTACATATCATGATTGTTGAATTCATGACATGATTTCTTGATTCTTAATTTGGATTGGCCACCTAGATTAGGGATTTGGTTATCAATTGCTAGAAAGAGAACTACTTCCCGTGTAATTGTCGTAGTTTCAATTTCTCTAAAGCAAATAATGGTCTCGTATCATTAGGGGTAACACAACATAAGTTAAATAAACCGAGCTTATGAGTTTATTGCTTAGATTAACCTGTTTGCCTGATTCTTAATGCTGTTGGTGGATTAAATCTGGAGAGCTTATTCTAGGTTGTTCATTAATTAGAGTTAATTAAAGAGCTTGTTTTAATTAAATACACGGTAAGGGAAAATTCGAGTAGCAGAGCTTATTGTTACTTAGAGTTTTTAGTTTTATATGATGAGTGGATTATAATATTGCAATTGGTTAGATGAATTGAACGAGGGTGGAAACTGAACTAGGACTGGAAAGTTATATTATTATTATTTCTTATTTATTTTCTTAATTGTTTCGTTTATTTGTTTTTAATTGTTTTCTTGTTTATTTAGTTATTTAATTTTCGTTAGTTAGTTTATTAGCTCTACCCCCGTTTTCTTAGTTTATTTAAATATGAATTATCACAAATTAATCCACACTCCTCGTGGGATCGACCCTTGCTTGCCACTGCTACTAGTTAGTAGAGGAAAGTCGAGGACTTTATAAATATTATTTTTGACGCTTCAACGACGAGCGGTCAAATTTTGGCGCCGTTGCCGGGGAGTGAAGCATTTAAATTGTGATTTGACGTAATTTAGTATTTTTAATTTTAGTTTTTAAATTTCGTTTAATTAAAAAAATATTATTTTCGAAATTAATTGAAGTATTTATTTTCGAAATTAATTAAAAAAGATCAAAAATTAAAAAAATATATTATTTTGGAATGGCAGCGTACTCTCATCAATTTTATGCTTATGATGCTAGGTATAGAATGGAGAGACAACCTTTTGGTCATGACGGATCGCGCTTTAATCATCAATATCCACAATACTATCCCGAGCCATTGGTTGAAAGAAATTCCGGATCATAGCTAGAGGATTTGGTGAAAGCAATGAAGGCTAAGCAGGCTATGGAAAGGATCCCTCCGGTTCGACCATGCAGATTGTGTCATTCATTTTATCATGTCACCGATGACTGTCCAACGCTACGAGCTAGGATTGAAGCGAACTTCTATGGGACTCGAAACCGGCAAAGAGATTATGATCCTTATCCTTACGAGCTAAGATGGGGGGACCCTCCAAATTTTCAAAGGGGATAAGACTTTTCGAATCAATATGATAACCGCCCACAAACACAAACAGTGTCCCCAGAGCTCATAGAGATGGTAAAAGACATAGAGATGAACATCTTGAAGCTCCAACAGAAAATAGATGGGTGGCAGCACGATGAACACAACATGCAATCCAGTTTAGGAAATCTAGAAACTCAAGTGAGTCCGATTGCGGACCACGTAAGCCAGTTGGACGTACAGTTAGAGGAACGATCGCAGTTTGAGCCTGAGGTGAATATGGGAAGTGTTAGTGCCATTATGCCGCAAGATGTGGAGGAAGTCGAAGCTCCGGAGGTTCTAGCGCCTGATTTAGAGGATGAATACGAGAGAGAGGAAGACGAAACAAGGCAGATACATGTTGACCATAGTCTGCCTGAGCTTACAAATGATGTTCCTAATTCCAT
>BMAC01000149.1:0-36140 GCA_014905375.1 Phtheirospermum japonicum | reverse complement strand
CACGGATTGATGACGTGGCGCCTCTAGATCGTCGGATGAGACACAGATCAACGGCCCAAGATTTTTGCATGATAAGGACGAGGATCGGTGACATGGCAGCTTCGTATTCTACGGCGGTTCTATGAAAACCGCCGTAAAATGTCATCTTATTCACGGCGGTTCTAATAAAACCGACGTTAAATTTACCGAAATAATTAATGTACAAACTAATTAACGGCGGTTTTTGAAGAACCGCCGTGAATACTTGTTAATTCACGGCGCTTTCTTAAAAACCGCCGTTAATTTAGTTCAATTTTAACGGCGGTTTTCATAAAACCGCCGTAAAATGTAGGATTCTACGGCGGTTTTATGAAAACCGCCGTTAAATGACCGATTTAAAGGCGGTTTTCTGGAAAACCGCCGTAAAAAAGTATTTAACTGCGGTTTTTCCAGAACCGCCTTGGATGAGGCGCCTTTGTATCTATTTTCTGCAGTAGTGGCAAGGACGAGGGGACCAACTTGGAGGGTCACCTAGTACTTTTAGGTTTCGAGAGTCGATCTAAACTTTCCTTGTCAATGCTTTTTTTGTCGTCTTTTTTGATCAAGCTAACGATCATTGTAGCATGACATGTCTCAAATTAGGTTTTTTTGCATTAGTTTAAGATCATCCGGGGGTAGTTTCATAATTCTAGATTTAGTTTGCTTGAGGACAAACAATCACTCAAAGTGTGAGGTGGTTGATTTGCACATTTTTGTACGTATTTTTATGATATTTTTGCGGCTCATTTGTACGTGATTTGCTTGTATTTATGTGGTTTTGGAGTCCATTTGACATATTTTGCATCTTTTTAGGTTTTGTAGTGTTTTATTTGTTTTTAGTAGTTTTTCTTATATTTTCTTAGTTTTTTTCTTAGTTTTTGTTTTGAAGGTGAACTTTGGTCAAAGTGTGCCCGGGATGAGGCCAGAAGATGATTCAAACCCGACGAATTCACTAACAAGCCTCGACATATCATTGGCACGAGGATCGACCGGAAATGACGAGAAATGTGGCCATATTCATTGTCACCTCACGCATTCGCTCGGTGGATATATCACTTGTGGTAATACAAGCATAACTCCACTTGTGTCATTTGCATCCACATTATATCATTTTAGAGCTGAGAGAAATGTATAAAACTCTTGTTTTTACAACAATCCCAAATTCTAAGTCTAAGAATGGTAAAAGGCAAATTTAAGTGGAGACAGTTCGTCATGGCCTCGCTTGTGGTATATTTTTGGTGCGGAGCCCATAACTCTCGGAAGGAAATCCTAAATGACACAAATCAAACGCCAAATGAAAGACAAGAAGAATGGTTAAATTTCATATGTAGACATTGTTGTCTGATTCCGTATATTTGTCAGTCGATAGACTGGGTTTCAGTCGATCGACTGCTCAACAGAAAGTTTGGCCGTTCGAGGATGAAGCAGTCGATAGACTGCCTTTTAGTCGATGGAGTGCCGGTCGATTGACTGCCTTTCAGTCGATCGACTGCGTTGCAAAAAAATTCGAGATTTTTTGGCCCATTTTGACATTTTTGCCCCTGCAGCCTCTATATAAAACCCCAACTCTCCCCCAACAACCTTATCCTCCCTTGGTGGTTTTTGTACTTGTTCAATCTCCACCAAGCCAAATTTTACTATTCCATTGCCTTTCAAGCTTTAAACCCTAGATTAATCCTTAGTTAGCTTAAGCTTAATTAGTTTTAGTAGTTAGATTTCCATTAGCAAGTATTTGAGAAGTTTGTATTCCATCTTTTGTGAATTTATTGTTGAAGTGGACCTTAACATTTTGAAGATTGTAATCCATAGAACTTGAAGATTCTTTGGAGAAGCAAGTGTAGCTAATCCTCAAGTGTAGGGCATCCAGGCCGATTGAAATCGGGCCCTCCTCACCTCTCCCCACCCCTTTCTCACATAAGCAACCAAAGAACAGGTGACTCGCTATGAAAAAGGCCTTCCTTTCACTGCGCTACTTTGACTTTGGACCCTCTCTATCAAAAACCAAGGCAAACAAGCCATCTTTTAGATGAAAGAAAGGAGGCCTTTCAAAGCAAAGTAGGAATACAACTGGTAGTAATATTTCCACTTCATGTTGTTGTTCTTGGTTTTTTATTATTGTTGTGTGTTGGTTGTTAATTTGTAGTTCTTGTTGTTGTTTCTCTTGGCAATTTGTAGTTCTTGTTGTTGTTTCTAGCTTATTCTTCTTCTTGGTTAAAAACTTCATTGATGCTTACATGTTGAAGTTTTTTACTCTTTTTGTTCAAACAAACATTGGAGCTTTGAAAGTTATAAGTAGATTTCCTCTTTGGTAAATTTGACCTTTTCTCATTAAATGCCGTTTGACTTCTTTAAATGTTCAAGCTTGTTTTCCCTCCATTTCTCGTTCAACTTACTAGCTTACTTTAATTTGATGGTCTTAATTAAGTGATTTAGGGTTTTTAATTAAAGTTTAATTAATTTTCTAAAATGTGTTATTTTCAATTATGCTTGCCCTTTGCTTTAATGAGTGTTTTCAAGTTTTCATTTCAATTCATGCTTTAGTATTAAAAACTCAAACCCAAGTCAATGACTTATTGCTTTCTTAGGAGTAGATTAGTTTAATTGAGATTAACAAGAGATTAAGTAAAAATACCGAACGCCGAGAATATCTATCCTCGAGAGACACGACTCGGGAAAACAAACCGCTCTACAATCGACTCCGTACTATTGCAGAGACGATTTCTTAGATTGCTAGGAAATCCTCGATCACTCTTCACCTCCGGCGACCAGACTGACCGGATCATGATGGTCTTTTTGGAGTTGTCGGCAGAGAGAGGAGGAAAAGTGGTGGTGAAGTGTACTTTTTCGTGGTTTGGAAATTAAAGGTTCATTTGGCTTGGTATTATCGGAGATCAATTCAATTGTAAGTTTCAAGGTGTTTCAAGCTTTGAAAAGTAAAGGAAAATACAAATAAAGCAATTAGCCTATCTAATCTAAAATAGAAATTGAAATAGCAAGTTGGTCGGATACCTCGTCGTATGCCTTAATATGAAAATGCAAAGCAATAATGAAAATAAGCAAGAAAATGCAATGTTTCACCAAGTACAATCACACAAGCACAAGGTACAATAATACATAAAAACTCCAATAATGCAAATAAGCAAATATTGAAAGCATGAATGGATAAATAAATGAAAGTGGACGGGAAAGTTTGAAACTTTATGAAAGACAACAAGCAAAAAAGCATAGATCTAGGATTAAGCATGAAACAAAGCATGAAAGTTAAATTGCAAATAAAGCATGTGAAAATCTCAAAATCAAGACGATCCAATACCCGATCTATGATCTAGATGTGTCACTCATCTAAATTCCATAGCCAATTCTTAAGATCTAACATGAATTCAAGGTGCTAAGATAAAAAGCATAAAAATGAAGGAAATGCATGAAATAAATGAAATTGCATGAAATTAAACGATCTAGGCCTCGATCTATGATCTAGATGTGTCACTTAACTAGATTCCATAGTTGATTCACAAGATCAAGCACAAATTCTAATACCTAAGGCAAAAAGCATAAAACAAATGAAGAATAAAGTATGAAATTAAAAGAAAGCTTACTAGAATTAAAAAGAGAATCCAAAAGCTTGATTGAAATTGCAAGGAATTAAAAATTCAAGTACTTGAATCCTTCTTGAGCTTACAAACCCAAGACAAAGCTTGAAATTAAATCCAGAGAGAGAAAATTATCCCAAACCCAAGCTTTGGAGGAGGTGGTTTTTTTTACAAAATGAGAGTCAGATTCTATTTATAATAGTTTTAAATGGGGCAAACTAGCCAAAAAGGCTTGAAATTCCTGGGTTTAACCAAAATTGAGCCATGTTGACCTTCCTAGCCACTTGTCTAGCCTTTTGGCACATTTTGGCTCGATTTGGCTCGACCATGGCTAGAGGTGGCTCGGCCATGGCCGAGCCTTGGTGCTGATGGGGGCAAGTGGCCGGCAGGCTGGGCACTTGGCTTGTGGGCGTTGGCATGTTGGCGAGGGCGGGCGAAGGCACGCGCTGATCTGGGCAAGGGCGGGAACTGCTTGGGCGCCAGGAGCTGGGCGCAGGCAGGTGGATGCACGCGGGCATTGCGGGCGGGATCTGTCGAGACGTACGGGCACTGCGCGCCAGGCGCTGCCGAGGAGTGCGAGCGTTGCGCGCCTGCGCACGCGGGGCGTGGCTGGTAGGTGTCTGGAGTCAAATGGGCATGGCTGGGCGTTTCTGGGCAATGCTAGGTGTGAAATGGGCTAGGCTAGGCTACCATTCCAGAATGTTAGCCATTTTTGTAGCCTCTTCTTGGCACCGACTTGGGCACGCCTTGGCATGGCTTGGCATGAACTTTAGCCCTCAATGCCTTTACCTATGGAAATAGAATTTTGATCATAAAAACCCAAGAATTTCACCAATCCTTTAACTAATCGAACCCATTAAACCATATTAAATATAAATAAACAAGAAACACGAAAAACAACAAAAATGAGAAAACCAACGAAAAACCTAATAAGACTCGACTCAAAACGAATAAATACAATATAAAATCCTAATTAAAAACACGAGAAAAACACCACAATTACATGCAAAACAGGCGGCTCGTAGGCGGTGGCCATGGAAGATGGAAGGGATCCAAGTCGAGATTGATTTGGAGACGGATGGGGGTTAGATTTGGGGGACAAGGAAAAATAAGAGAAAAAAATTAAAAGAAATTAAAGGGGAAGGAAGGGCAAAAATAAATTTTCGCCTCCATTTAATATTTATAATTAAATGAAAAATGATAAGAAATTATATAATCATGCCACGCAGCATTTGGGCCCGAATGTGATAAAAATGTACCTTATTTTAAGAATTTGCCAGCACGTAATTTGATGATGGCCAACATCACATACCTTTTGTGGAAAATTGCCAACATAATGTATCAAAAATGAAATTATCCCGAGAGAAAGTAATGAATCCTGCATATCAAGCAATTAGTATTTTCTTTCCAAATCTTGCTCTACAAGACGAAGATCCATCAAACATCTGTTGATTTCTCGTTCTCTTTATCACCTTACACAAACTCACAGGAAAAATTGCATTGTACCACCGAGGCAATCATGGTAAAAGCAAGAAAGCAATAAGAAAAGATGTGGGAAAGAGGGAAGAAGAAGGAAACACAAACAAAGGTTAGTATCATCATCAAATTTTTTATATTTCATTTCTACTTTGGATGTGCCTTAATTGACAGGTTCTAAGTACGGGAAATTTGAAGTCCAGGTTGTTCATATGCGAATCCCCCTTTTTTTGGGAGTTCGATTATATGTGGACTTACATAGCTAAGTATTTGGTTGTTTTGTGCTATGAATATGTATGTATATTGTTATTGAAATCACTGAATAGTTGTTCGATTATATAATTATTTGTTTTGTTTTCTTAAAACTTATTTATTTGGATTTGCCAAGTAAATTGTAGTGTAATACTATTTGTGAGGCATAGTGTTAATAAACTTTATCATATTTTTTGTCAGAATTAACCAAATTAATTTATATGATTGCATTGCTATTTATCTCTATGTACACTACTAAAAAGAAAGTATAATCATAGACTATTTCTATGGACTAGTAATGTTGAATTAGCAAGTAGAGATATTTATAAGGACTTATAATGATGAATGACTCTTTTTATACGAATTTATGTCACCATTGCTAAAAAGAAAGTATAATCATAGACTATTTATATGGATTTAATAATGTTGAATTAGCAAGTATAGATATTTATAAGGACTTATAATGATGAATGACTCTTTTTATACGAATTTATTTCACCATTGCATATTTGGGGGGATGAGAAATAATATTTTTGTGGCATGTTGTTTAACAAAAAAAAATATAAAGACAAATTTAATATTAATAATTAGCATAATACCACAAAATAAACCAAAAGTATTTGGATGATATTCAATCAAGAATCGAATACTTCTCTTTCTAACTAAAAGCAATACGACGTTATTTTAAGCTTCAAATGATATCTTTTGTGCTTACATTTTTAGAAATTTCTCTCTCAATATATATCATTAATGCATCTGAGAGAAAATCATCATCATTTTTGGTGTGTAGCTTAGTATTTACAGTATTCATTGCAGATAATGATTGTAGTGGCAGTAGAAATAAGAAGAGTAAGCACAAGCAAGATCACTTTGAAAACAAGATTATACATAGAAGACTTCTTAGACTTCACCAACCACTTACATAAATATGAAATGATTGAATGACTTTTGTAGTCGGACCCTTTGATTACATTTTACTTGTAATGCTTCAACCACATCTTCAATTGCTCCTTTTCAACTTTTGTAGAATCTTTAACATAAATTTGTTCAACCAACATACACATATCCACAACTTTAAAATGCTTCACACTTTAAAGATTCAAAGAGTTACTAAGAGTGAGCAACTCCATCGCATCATTGCTAAAGCAGCCATGAGTCTCTTGCAATTGTGTATCTATCGTAACATAAAAAAGGACTTTGGACACAATATTCCTAAAGAAGGAGAGCCCCTTGACCCCGATAATGAAGCTCAATGTTTATATCATCTTCATGATGACGGGATCGATATCGTCTATCAATTTATGGAGCTTAAATTAGGAATATCAATATTTTGAACCTTACAAAAATACTTTATATTACAAATGAACCATCCCATTTGTTATCATCCATCTTTTGTAGTAAACTCTTGGTAATTAAAACAAACTCCATTACATTTATAATATCGTAATATTTTCTTTGAAAGGATTGACAAAGAGTATCATTGATCACCATAATTTCTTTCATAAGTTGCAAGATAAACACAAAATCAAAACAAGTCATTGCATCGTAAACGAATGTTGCATCTACAGAAGGAAGACATCATCCAAAATATTAAGCATTACTATGCACAATGGACTGAACATCTTAATTTGGTCAAAAATGATTTCAAATGAGAACTCCAATGTGTAATAAAAACTCGTTGGAAAGTGCAATCTGATTAAGTCCCCGTCATGTCTCGAGCTCACTAATAACAACATCATCAGGATGAACACTTTTTAGTTCATCATTACATTTTAAGAAGTACCAAAAATATTAACTATAAAATTTAATTAATCAAGAATTCAATAATTGGACGTCGAATTTTTTGATGCTGCAACTTAAGCTAGTTGTAATCGATGAGTAATGCAATGAACATAATAAACAATCCTACAATCCTTTATAATCAAAGTTTGAAATCTATTAAACTCACCCCGCATATTACTATCCCCATTATAACCTTGAACTCTAATATTCTGAACATCCAAATTGCAATGAGCTTAAGAAAAATATATAACATTCATTAGAATCAAAGATGGAGTATCGGATACATAAAAAGCGCAAAGAAATGTTCATAAATGAACTCATTACTATCTATAAAACTCAACACTATGGACATTTGCTCTCTTTTTGACTCATAACAAGCTTCATCAACAATTATGCAATAATTGGCATGTCTAATTTCTTTACGAATTGCATTTTTTGCTCTCACCAAAAGCACATGAAGTATTTGTTTTTGGATATCATGAATTGTATGCTTAGCATTTTTGCTATCACCTCCATCCCGTCTATGCTTTTACATCTTAGATCACCACCACCAAATCCCTTCCACCACCAGCACCTCCAACATAGACCCTAGCTATGTCATGTTTTGATTCTCACTCCATCCCCACCATAAGCTCTCAACATCATCACCATAGAGTAAATGGATTTGACTTCCTAATCAGCTGTTGAATTTGAAGGGAATGGCGGTTTTTTGGAGTGGATGGAGAAGGAAATGAAGACATTATTAGCCTAAGTTTCGATGGTGTATCCATTTTTTGGTGAAGGCTCTTCAAAACTCTCATCATCAATATATATATGATGTCTAGTTAGTGAATATCAATTTCGGTCGCTAATTTTTTCTACTTGGGATCAGTTTTTCTCTTTCGTTATTTGATTGAATCTTCTTCTTTGGTCTCAATTTTTTAATTTTTTGTTGTTACATTGAGTTTTATCCTATTTGATTATATATTTCTATTTGGCAAATACTTGGTTGAAATCGGTCTCATACTATGAGATCACTTTTAACCCACCAACTTAAACTGACCCGCCCGCCCAACCCGCATTAACTGATTAACCGACCCGTGCCAATATACTCGTCTCGTCTCGCCCCGCTCGATTGGAAATTAATGAAAAAAAAAGATATTTCACTCTCACAATGAAGAACATAAATCCAAACCGACCACCACTGCCGCAAAAACGTCGTCGATGAAAGACATAATTGCCAGAATCTGGAGATACCCAATCGACGAGTTTATCCCAAATGAATAGAGAGAGAAAGTAGCTAGCCCATGAATCGATTTTTCAGGAATCAAAGAGGATTGTGATATTTTTTGCCCCAATTTTCATTGCAAAACCCTTCAGAGATTCTACGACCAGCGGGTGAATTGCCGCCTGAAATGAGAAATTGATGAACCCAATTCGTATGAAAAGCTCCRAAAATCTGGTGCGCTTCTGTTCTTTTAAATACAATTCGTTTCCGTTTGGATTTTTGCTGATTTTTCATTTTTTATTTTATTCTGAATTTATTTTCATTGATTTAAAAATTTCTGAAAATGGAATCGTTCTCGATTATAGTGACTGGATCAATTCGCAACAGTGCTGTGATTTTGTCTTATTTTTTGTTGAAAACGAGCAGAACTATGTAGAAGGCAGCTATTGTATTTTTTTCTTTATTTTAATTCGGAGGATGCTTGTTTTTCTGTATAATTTAATGGTGGGAGTAAAAAACTGCAGAATTTTAGTTTTCGTTTAATTTACATATCTATGTAATTGTATAATTTACAGGAGGAATTAACAAAACAACGATAGCCAGTTTAGGTATATAAAACTTTTAGACTCTGGTGCTTGTGATCATCTTGATATGGCTTATAATTTATTGTCAGCTGCTTTGGTGCAAAAAGTTATGCATATTTAGCTTTCATGGTTTTCTCAATATTAAACTTATATAGCTATTTGCATGTTTGATCATTGTATAACTGAGATTTAGTTTTGGTTGTTGGATTAAAGATGTTGTTAGGACAAGCATCTCGTTGAGACCTTTTATAAGTTGTTTGATCATTGTATATCATCTAGTTATCTGGAATGAAATAGTCCTTTTATATTTACTTGGGAACTATGACGCTATTTTTTAGTGAAAGCGCACTGTATGCCTATTGCCAATTTGTTAAGCTGCTTTTGTTTTATGCCTGAATATCTTGTGAACAAGCATCTAACTCTATGTTCTCTTAAATGCATTTGCAGGCTAGTGAGTAGCGTTCCAGAAATCATGATCGATGCAAAGATCCTGTTGGAGACACGAGAAATTTTAGGATGTGTATACTACATGCAAGACAAAGATCTTGTCTACAAATTGATTTGCCTGTTCATCTTCAATTCTTTTGTTTCTGCACCCAGAGAGAGAGAAAAAGATGGATCTTCTCTTTGACAAAATGATATTTTGTACTGCTGTAATTTCTGTCTACAAAAGAAGAAATGTTTAGATAACTCAGGGTTAAAGTTTTGTAAGGGCCATCTGATTCATTATTCAATTTCATTTTGAATTTTCATTTATGGTAAAATTTTGCAGTTAGTATTTATTTGTTGAGTGGAGGGTTTCCATCCAGTTTGCTTTAGCCATTTAAATTTGGTCAGTAATCCATGTTTTATCCAACTCAATGCATGAAAGGTAAATATGTTGATTCTTATCTGCTGAGTAATAAAGAAAAATAAATTAAAAAAAAAAAGAAGGAAAGAAGAAAAGGTAAACAATAGGAATTCAAAGTGTGGATTGAATTTAATATGGATTATTATCATTATTTGTTTTTTTTACTATGTTGTAGAAGAGGGGAGGTAGAAAATTAAAGGACGTGAGGAATGAGGGCTGCATAATTTGAAAAAGTATTACAAATATAGTGAAAAGTATCATAATTTGAGTTAAAAGTATTATAATTATATATAAATATTGTATATTATATTCTATGTAGTGAATCACAAATTATAGAAAAAGTATCACAAGATTATTTAAAAGTATTACAAAGTGTATTAAAAGTATCACAAACTAAATTAAAAGTATTACMATTYTTAGGTATAAATACTGTATATTATAGTTTTATACTGTAAATTAAAAGTAACACAAAATATTGTTAAAGTATTACAAAATATTATTAAAGTATCACAAGTTTTTTATACCAATTTTTAAAATAAAACAAAGTTAAGTAATATTTTTAACTCGAGTTGTTTGAGTATCACAAAAGATTGTTAAAGTATCACAAGTTTTTTATACCTATTTTTAAATTAAAGTATAGTTAAGTAACATTTTTTAACTCAAGTTGTTTAAGTATCACAAAATATTGTTAAAGTATCACAAAATATAACTATAGTATTACAAAACATAGTTCGTCTATATTTATATTTAATTTTTTTACGTCTATATATATTTTATACTAAGTATTAGAAAATGTTGTTAAAGTATCACAAAATATAGCTATAGTTCGCTTTGAGTAGTTTCTAACACTCAATCTATGTCTCTGTTTATTCCATATATTTTGACTCTATACTTCACATTTTATGTCTAACATAAATCATGTAGGGTTCTAAATTAATGTAATGTGATAGTGATTGCATGTAACTGTGTCGTCAATAATATATTAATTCAATGAAAACTTTCAATTTTTGTGTTTGGGAATAAATATGAAGGGAGAACTACTTTTTTAATCTATTATATTGTCCACTTTCCAAAAAAGGATCATGATTTGTCCAGTATCAAAATGCATACACTAAGTTGGTAAAATTATCAAAAAAAGGTACAAGATTATCCGATCGGGTTTTTTTGCTAACGTGGCGTGATTCAACAATTTTTTATCATTTTTTAAACATTAAATTAACAAAAAAAACTGAGAAAGAAATCAATTTTGGTCCATTATATTGGCCACATTCCAAAAAAATTACGTGATATTGACCATTATCAAACCACATCTGCTAAGTTTGTCAATTCATCAAAAATTGTCCAAAACAGGTTTGGTCGAGATTTATGCTGACGGGCGTGGTGCTATATTTTTTTATCATTTTTTCAATAATTATAAACATTACAAATATGTTTTTCCCTCTCTTTTATTTTCCGTTTTTCTATTATTATTCCTTTAATCTAATCAATAAAAAATAATTAAGAATCTAAGATAAATATAAAAATATAAAATAAATATTAATAAATTATAAAATAATTATATAAATTTATACTTAGGAAATTATTATTAATAAAAAGAACTAGCTAATACAATTAGATATAAATACAAAACCATAAATATATTATAAGAAATTATAAAACATATATATAATTTTTTATGAATAAAATTAGATTTATTTTTACAAATATCTATTTTAAATAATCTTTTAAAATTCAATTTATATTTTTCTATTTATTTCTAATTTTATTAATTTTTTATTAATTAAAACATTACTAATAATAAAAGATCATAAAAAATTTTATATTTATTTAATAATTTTGTCAGATCTACTTTACATTTTTTATTTATTATTGATTCTTTTAATTTTTATTTAATAAAATATATTAATTTGATTCAAGGAAAAAAGAACGAAGGGCAAATAGGATTTTTTTCGTCAATTTAATGTTTAAAATTAAATAAAAATGATAAGAAAATATAGAATAACGCTACGTCAGAAAAATGCCCCGATCAAGCTTTTTTGGACCATTTTTTATGAATTGGCCAATTTAGCAGATGCGGTTTGATGATGGTCAATGTCACGTACCTTTTTTGGAATGTGATCAATATAATGGATCAAAATTGATTTCTTTCTCAATTTTTTTTATAATATTTAAAAATAAATAAAAATGATATGAAATTATTGAATCACGATACTCAGTAAAAAAGTTCGATCAGGATAATTTTGTATATTTTTTAATAATTTTATCAATTTAATGTAAATATTTTAATAATAAATAATATCATGATTATTTTTGAAAAGTTAACAATATAATAAATTAAAACGTGGATTTTCACATTTCCCTAGATGCAAACAAATACACGTGATAGAGATAGATTAAGAAAAAAAGGATGAGAAACAATTAAATATTACACATGTTGGTGTAGTTAATACTTTAATATATTGCCCGCATATGGCAATTCTGACTCTGGCCACTTGGTATGGTGAACCCCTATATATTTTTAGTTGTTTTAGGGGAAACTAAACTTTACTTTGATACTAAAATTCGCTTTAGTATCATTTGGCTTCAACCGATTGCATGGTGCTGATGTTTTGGGGATTAGCTCTTTTCTAAATGTTATTTATGCAAAAATAGTTTGATTTCGTGTTATTCATCTTTACCGAAAATTTTGGTATTTCTGGAGAGAATTATTAAGGAATTTATACTTGGCAATAATTTTTATTTTGTAATTTGTTTTTTTAAAACACAAAAATAAATTAAGAAATTAGATTTAGAAATATATTGTGTTTCCTATTTTATATTTAAGACTTTATTAGTTTCCTAAATTGTGTTTAGGTTTTGTTTTAGATATTTACCAAGTTTAAGAATTTATGTTTGTCTATTTAAGATAAGGATTCCTAAAGTTTGGACAGGTTTTTTACGCACGGGAAATTCAAGGAAGACACACGACGAGCAAAGTAAGGAAGAACACGAAAAACTACTTGGACCCATGATTAACAAGCTCTTCGAAGGTGCGTGACCAACGGAGAAGAACTTGCCATTCCGGCATCAAGTATTTAGTATCAAGTTTATTGATATTTAGTTTTCATATATTACTTCATATTTGTGTATTGAACGTGAACAAGAAAGTAATATAGTTTTCGGGTTTGTACACCCAAGTTCACAAGTATTTACTTGTGAACTAAATTTGTTATCTCGTGTTCTTATCAATTTATTCCGCTGCATATTTTATATTTTCCTCTGGTCGATGTTGCTAACCAGTGTTGTTAAATATTGACTAACAACATCGTAAATCTGAGAATTATTTTTAAAATCATAGACCTTCAAATTTTACAATTGTCATCTAGAGCGGGCTACTTAACCTCTTAAAAATTGATCCTTATTTTTAGGTGATATGGACGCTCAAGGCAACCCGAGGCCTCCAATCCTTATTGGTGAGAATTATTCTCTCTGGAAACAGAGAATGAGATGGCATTTGAAAAGCATCGACGAGCGTGTTTGAAAAACTGTCCTCATTGGATGGGAAAAGCCACGTGTCACGGATGGCGAGGGCGATACCATCCCCAAAAAGGAGGAAGACTGGACTGCTGATGAAGCAACTGCTGCAAATTGGAACTCCAAATATATCAACACCTTGTGTGGCTATGTAGATGCAAGCTACTACCGTATCATCAAGAATTGCGAGTCAGCAAAGGATGCATGGGACGCACTCCAAAGGGTGTGTGAAGGAACTGCAAGCGTGAAGAAATCCAGATTAAGAATGCTCATATCCACCTTCGAGGCTATGAGAATGGATGAGAAAGAGTCAATCATGGACTACTCCGTAAGATTGTCGGAAATAACAGAAGAGTGCAGAGAGCTTGGTGAGGCCATAACTAATTCCCGTCTTGTAGGAAAATTGCTAAGATCCATTTCAAAGAAATACAGCATGAAGGTGGTGGCCATAGAAGAATCCAAAAATGTTGATAACATCGATTTCAACACCTTAGTTGAAAACCTCAAGCAATATGAGATGGAACACCTTAGCTCCAGCTCGAAAGAGAAGAATGTTGCTTTTTCTTCCGGGTCAATTGCAGTAGATGATGAAGATGACGAGGAGTTTGATTTTAATGGGGTTCTTAAAAAAATAGAGTTGACTACATTCGGAGAAGATGAACTGGCCTTTGTAACTCAACGCTTCAACAATTTCTTGAAGAGGAAGAACAGTCTTGGAAGCACAAATGCAAGGAATAGGCCACAGACATCTACTCCAAAGTTTACTGAATGTACTCTTCCCAGATCTCAGTTCACAACTTCAATTCCCAATATGTCCAGTCCTGCAAAATCACTCAGCGAGATCCAATGCCACGAATGTAAAGGTTGGGGACATTACAAGAATGAGTGTCCCAACACCCTTAGAAAGAAGAGCATGGTCGCTACTGATTTCACCGAGGATGTTAATGATTCCGATGCAACTGATCCTGTTCCAGCCTTATTCACCCATGTTGTGTGGGACGACGATGTCCATGTTGGTTTGCTTGCAGATAACATCGTGTGCTTGAATGCTGAGATCACTAATTATTATGAGGAATACGAGCAGCTGAGTATTGGCCACCAGAAATTGTTTGTCAGTTGGGGAAAACAGGTACTAAAGGTCAAAGATCTCGTAAAAGAAGCTAACCAAAGAAAAGGAGGATCAGCTCGACATTACTGTCCGATTGGAAACGTCTCTCACCAAGAAGGATGCTGAGCTTAAAAAGATGAAAAATGAACTGACCAAAGTTCAAGGAACCATTTCAAATCTGAATAAAGGTAAGGCGAAGGTGGATGAAATCCTGGAGATTAACTTCCCAGAGCCCTCAAAGCATGGAATAGGTTTCAAACCGAGTCAGCCAACGCATGTTCCAAGTCAAGAACAGAAATCTTCCAAACGTCACAAAAGGAGAAGAAGACAGTACTTGTGCCATTATTGTGGAGAACCAGGGTACATTAGGCCCTTTTGCTGAAAGATCATTGGCGAGAGAAGACACTTTCAGAGAACAAGTGTGGCTGATAAATCCCATGTTGGTAACCGCGCTACCAACATCAATACTAACATCAGGTTCAAACAAGTGTGGATCAAGAAAAACAGCATCAAGTGTAATATGGTCCATACCTCCCTGAAGTTTCATATCCCTGAAGCCTACTATTTTGATAGTGCATGCTCGAAGCATATGACAGGCTCAGAGGAACTGCTTTCCAACATTGTCAGATTTCGAGGAGGAAAAGTAAAGTATGGAGGAGGCGCAAATGGTCAAATCATTGGCCAAGGGACTCTCCATGTTCCTGGCATTGTAACACTGGAAAATGTGCTGCTAGTAGAAGGACTTACTGCAAATTTGATCAGCATAAGTCAACTGTGCGATGGAGGTTTTGGCGTCAAATTCAACCCTGAAAAGTGTGAAGTTTATGAGGAGAATGGACAGTGTATTCTCACTTGAAAAAGGACCTCAGATAATTGCTACCAAATTGATAGTGATGCTTTTTGCAGACTGTCCCAATTGAGTGATGCGGAGCTGTGGCATCAAAAGCTTTGACATGTCAACTACAAGATGATGGACAGGTTGGCCAAGGAAGAAGCTGTGAGTGGATTGCCTAAGTTCAACACCAAGATCATTCCGGTGTGTGAGGCATGCCAAAAAGGAAAACAGGCCAGGGTGCCACATCCAGTCCAACAAAGTCTCACTACATCATCTTGCTTTGAATTGCTACACATGGATCTCATGGGACCACTTGAGGTTGAGAGCCTTGGTGGTAAGAGGTATGTTTTCGTTATTGTTGATGATTTTTCTAGATTTACTTGGGTAGAATTTCTAAAAGAAAAATCTGAAACTTTTGAGGCTTTCAAGAAACTTGCAAGAAGTTGTGTGTAAGGTTTAATGTGAAAATTGGTAGGATTAGAACTGATCACAGAAAAGAATTTGAAAACGCTTTTTTTTTCAAAGTACTGCACTTCTGAGGGCATTAGTCATGAATTTTATTCTCCAATTACCCCTCAACAAAATGGCATTGCTGAACGTAAGAATAGAGCTCTAGCAGAGATGACTAGAACTATGCTCATTTCTAATGGCATAGCAAAATGTTTTTGGGCTGAAGCAATGAACACTGCATGTCATATCATAAATAGGGCTTATTTTAGACTAGGTTCATGTGCAACTCCTTATGAATTGTTGATTGGTAAGAAACCGAACTTGAGTTATTTTCATGTGTTTGGCTGTATTTGCTATGTTCTTAATGATAGAAATCATCTAACTAAACTGGACTCGAAAAGTGATTAGTGCATTTTTATGGGATATTCCCAAAATAGTCATGCATATAGGTTGTTTAACCTTAGAACTCGAAGTATGTTTGAGTCAGTTAATGTCAAGTTCGACGATCTAACAAGTGCAGTCAAGCGTGCCGAGGATAATGATCTGGTTTATGATCAAAGTCCTCAAGAAAATGTCATTCCTCCCTCAGTTGATAGTGCAGGTATTGAGAACAAAGATGCAGGTGCTGAATTCAAAGATTTGAGTGATGTTGATAACAATGTTGATACTGGGATACCAACATCAGTACCAACATCGAGCCAAGTTGCAGATTCTGATTCTGATTCAGAAGAAGAAGATCCAGCTGATCCCATTGATCTTCATCAGAGGGATATTCCATTCAAAATCCAGAAAAATGACCCCGTGGGCTAAATTATCGGTGATCTAGATGAAAGGAGTACAAGACGGAGACAAATTAATTTCAAGGAGATGGTCAGGTATGTATGTCTATCTACTAATTGTTCCAAGATTCGTGAGTCTTTGTATCTTTCTAAAATAGAGCCCAAGCGAGTGGAGGATGCACTCAAGGATGAGTTCTAGATTCGGGCAATGTAAGAAGAGCTGGACCAGTTCGCCAAAAATGATGTTTGGGATTTGGTGCCACGACCAGAAAATTCCCATGTGACGGGAACAAAGTTGATATTCAAGAACAAGACTGATGAGGCTGGCAACATTATGAGGAACAAAGCACGACTTGTTGCACAAGGGTATACGCAAATTGAAGGAATCGATTTTGATGAAACTTTTGCCCCTGCTGCCCGCATTGAGTCGGTAAGACTTTTTCTTTCTGTTGCTTGTTATATGAAGATTTCATTGCATCAAATGGACATTAAGAGTGCTTTTTTAAATGGAGTCTTGAGTGAAGAATTGTATGTTGAGCAGCCTAAAGGATTTGTGGATCCTCAAAAACCAAATTTTGTTTTAAAACTGAAAAAGGCTCTTTATGGTTTAAAACAAGCTCCAAGAGCTTGGTATGTAAGGCTAACTCAACATTTGCTTTATTTGAACTTTAGACGAGGGGAAGTTGATAAAATTTTATTCCTTCTTAAATCCAATAAGCACATCTTAATCGTCCAAATTTATGTGGATGATATTATTTTTGGATCCACTAACGAGCAGATGGTCAAGGAGTTTGTTACTCGAATGTCCGATACATTCAAGATGAGCATGTAAAGTAACCTCTCATACTTTCTTGGTTTACAAATCAAACAGCTTGATGACGGTATTTTCCTTTCCCAAACTAAATATGCAAAGAACTTAGTCAAAAAGTTTGGGTTAGAGGGTGAAACTGTCAAGAAAACCCCACTGGGCAAAACTGTGAAGCTGTCTAGAGACGATGTTGGTAAGGGTGTTGATAACACCATGTACAGAAGTATGATAGGGAGTTTGTTGTACTTAACAGCAAGTAGACCAGATATTATGTATAGTGTGTGCTTATGTGCTAGATATCAGTCTAATCCAAAGAGTCTCACTTGAAAGCTGTTAAAAGAATTATTAGATACATTGCTGGTACAACTGAACTAGGAGTGTGGTACACAAAAGATACTGGTACTAAACTTATAGGGTACACTGATAGGAAAAGTACTACTGGGGGATGTTTTATTTTGGGTAATAACCTAATTTCTTGGTACAGCAAAAAACAAAATTGTATTTCTCTTTCTACAGCTGAAGCCGAGTACATTGCAGCTGGAAGTGCGTGCACACAATTACTGTGGATGAACCAGATGATAGAGGGCTACGGTCTGCACAGTAGTATCTTGACGGTGTTGTGTGATAATTTCAGTGCCATTGACATCTCCAAAAATCCAGTCCAGCATTCTTGAATTAAACACATTGACATAAGGTACCACTTTATTCAAGACTTAGTTGAGAGGAAGATTGTTAGCCTCGAACATATTGGAACTGATAATCAGCTAGATGACATCTTCACGAAGGCATTAGATTACGAGACCTTCTCTCGTTTGAGAAGAGATCTCGGTATGTGCATTGTCTAACCAATGTTGGTTTGTGATGTTGTGACACCTCTTATCAACATCAGTCACAACATCTGTATACTTTTGCATGCATTTTTATCTTTCTTTTCATACAGAATCATAATGCATTGAGTTTGATTGAAAGTGCAATAAGGTCCTGTGTTGCAATAAAAATGATGGCAAAAATAACCAACCTCTTCAATTGGGTGATTGTGGGACTTGCCCGCAGAAACTGGCTTTCTCCCAGGTCCAAAAACAAGAGGTGTTTAACAGCAATTGTTGAAGATTAAAAGATTTAAATCTCTTCAAGGATGAAGAAAATCTGGACTCAAAATGCTCCAATCTTTAAAAATCACCTTCTTGAGAGATCTTGACGTAGTCATTAACTTGGGTTAAGGGGTTAGTTTCCATTGACTTCACCTAAGACAATGTTGGTTCGTAATGTTGTTAGTAATAAAAAGCAACATTGGATCAAGTCACTGAAATCTGAATATATTTTTGTATAATCTTTTAGGTCATGAATTTTAGGCATCCCGTAGGACATTCATACTTTGTGAAGATGCCATCTTGCTATGCGTTGTGTTTCGTGTGTTTATGTCTTACTTGAAATCTCTTAATTTTATTTTGAGTTGAGCTAACCAAGTGTTTCAGTGGAGTTAAAATCGGACGGCTGGACAGGTAATAACGAGGTGGATTTGGTGAGTGATAACTTGCATTGCACAAGATAGGTACAACTGTGCTGATGGTTCAATTAATTCAGCTTTGTACTTTCGGCCAATTTTGTAGATTAAGTTGTGCAATTTTTTTATAAAAGAATAAATCATGGGAAGAGATAATGGGATGGTAATGTGATCATGTAGCCTAATTTGAGGGGGAGTGGGTTTTTATAAGAAATAAAAAAAATCATGTTTTGGCCCTAAATTCAGCCGGTGAAGCAATTTAGGGATCTTTTCCTTTTATTTTTACTTTCTCTCTCCTTGTGCAACGGTCATTTTTTTTGGGCATAAAATCCTGAACCCTTTTTTACCGTTTGATCACAATTCGAAAGGCCTCTGCAAATTAATCTCTCAAACCTCCTTATCCCTCTTTAGTCTCTCGATTTTTCTCTATCTCCTTGTGTGATTTTGAGAAATTGCAGGATGGCAAGTTCGCCGCCGCCGTCCTCGTCTGTTCCTGAACTGCCAGAAAATGTTCGTCGCTCCGGCAACCAGGTTCCGGCACCCTATCCTCGAGTTGGTGGTCATGATATTCGCGAGGAAATAGGTGGTGGTAGTTCTTCAAACCCACCGCTATCAACATCGCCACCACCCTCGCTGATGCACGATTCCCGCACTATCATTCTAGTTCCGTCACCGGTTGACGCCACGCCGGAGGCGCAAGTGTTCCCAGGACAGCCTGAGAATGAAATTGACGTGGATAATCCCCCCGATTTGGCGTTTGTGGCTGAAACTTTTGGCCGTGTGGGAAACCCTACTCTAAAGAGGTCTAGGCGCTTGCGCAACATTCCGCCCGGCATTGTGCTGCCCGCAGTCTCGAAAAGCAAGGCAGGGCCGCGTCGCAACGTGCTTATCGAACATATGAACCTCAAGGAGGATAACAATGTGGTGTTCGACCCTGATGATGAAGACTTTGTTCCTGCTGCTCCGGTCAAGGGGTCAGTGCCGACACCTTCTTCTGCCCCGAATTTGCCGGCGAAGAGGTTTACTCGACGAAAACAACTTGTGCGGAAGGCCGACAGGAGATCATGTCAGGCAAAGGTCAAGGTCTCTCCAAATTTCCTCTGCGACTGAGTATTCCTCCCCTCCCTACACCGTGTTGGATTTTATCACCGGTGAGGTGACTAGCTCCGCTAAACTGCCTGCCAATGTTCCCCCCTCCTCTCCGGTTCATGATGCTCAGCCTGAGCTTGCTGATGACTTGTTTGAATATTCCCCTGACTCCTCGTTTGATATGCCTATTCGTGATTTTGTTGTTGCTTGCAAGAAGGATAAGAAGAAAAGGAAGGCTGCTGCGAAGGACGATGTTGCTAGCATGTTGGTACCACTTTACCAACATCGCGTCGTTCCCCGTCTGTTTCGTCCTCCCGAACTACCTCTGTTCCCCTTGCATCTCATACTCCCACGCTGTCTTCTTCGGCTGCCTGTAATCACTCTCAGTCCTCCACGGGTACTAATATTCTGACACCTGAGCTTGAAGATATGGTGCCGTTTTCGGAGAAATTTTTAACTGCTGAGGCTGCCGAGTTTCTGAGCTTAGAGTTCCAGTTGAACTGTTTGAGCGCCACAACTTGATTGCCTACCTCCAGTTTAAAGGTATGTACTCCACAGTTTCTACTGCCGTACCATTTGTCAGAGATATTGTTCTTGAGTTCTATGCAAATTTGCTGCCGTCTGTTGTTGATATGAACTCTGTGAACTATGGAAAAGTGTTTGTGTGTGGTAGAGTGTTTGCTTTCACCCCTGATTTAACTGATGATTTGTTTGGAACTGAACCACATCGGGGTGATTCTACTGTGGATGATTTGGATGATGTTATTTCTTTTATTTCTGGTGGTATGGTGCATTCTTGGTTTGAGCAGTTGCCGAGTACTAGTCTTTCCTCTCTTTATTATATTATGCACAAGGTGTCTATTTGCAACTGGGTCCCTTCGAAGAACACTACGTGTGTTACTCGGCCACTGGCCCAGTTTTTGTACAAGCTTGGCAAGGGTATTAAGTTCAGTTTCGGGCAACATATTTTTGATATATTTACTAATTTTGCCACATCAAGGTCTGCCGCCTCGTTGTATTTTCCCTCTCTTATTTTCAGCTTGTTGAAGAACCAAGGGTTGACGCTTCTTCCAGATGATGTGCTCACTGGTGAGGCTGATTGGTTTGCTTTGCGGGGCCAGCATACTATAGGTGCTAGGGTTATTGATTTACCTTGGCAGGCTCTTTTTCAGGCTGATGTTGTTAGTAATGTTGGGAAGGTTGATCCCAACATGGTCCAAATTTAGGCGCAACTCCTTCGTGCGCATGTGGCTTCCGTTGACTTGCAGATTACTCAGCTACATGCGCTTCGTGGCTCGCTTTTGGAGGCCCTTTCCCTTCCTGGACAAAAAGGGGGAGAAGGAGAAGATGACGCAGACATAGGGGGAGATGATGTTGCTGAAGATGTTGAAGATGTTGCTGCTGATAATGCAGAGGAGGTTGACGCTGCTGCTGATAAAGATGATGCTGAAGATGATGTTGCTGCCAAAGTCTTGGCGAGCCTTGCTCAGGAAAGGAGGAGGAAGCGAATTCGCGCTCGCGATAAGGCTTTGAGGAGAATGATGTGAATGCAGAAGAGGAAGAGGAAGGAAAGTGGTGAAGGAACTTCGACATTCCCTCGTCGTTCGAAGAGGGTTCGAAGTCAATAAGTTCCTTTTTGGTTTGTTCTGTTTTGATAAGTGTGTTTTATGAACAATGTTGGTTTTTAATGTTGGGTTATTTTTAACAACATTGAGTGTTTTGTTTAGGGGGAGTTGTCTAACTTAGGAGGAGTTAGTATTTTTATTTTTCTTTATGTTTGCGTCGTAGTGTTTTGTTCAAAAAGGTAAAAGGGGGAGATTGTTGAGGAACTTATTCTTGGCAATAATTTCTATTTTGTTATTTGCCTTTCTTGGGCACAAAAATAAGTTAAGAAACTAGATTTAGGAATATATTGTGTTTCCTAGTTTATGTTTAAGACTTTATTAGTTTCCTATATTGTATTTAGGTTTTGTTTTAGGTATTTACCAAATTTAGGAATTTATGTTTGTCTATTTAAGACAAGGATTCCTAAAGTTTGGGTAGGTTTTTTACGCACGGAAAATTCAAGGAAGACGCACGACGCAAGCAATGCACGACGAGCAAAGTAAGGAAGAACACGAAGAACTACTTAGAGCCATTGATCGAGATTAACAAGCTCTTCGAAGCTGCGTGACAAACGAAGAAGAATTTGCCATTCCGGCATAAAGTATTTAGTATCAAGTTTATTGATATTTAGTTTTCATATATTACTTCATATTTGTGTATTGAACGTGTACAAGAAAGTAATATAGTTTTCGGGTTTGTACACCAAAGTTCACAAGTATTTACTTGTGAACTAAATTTGTTATCTTGTGTTCTTGTCAATTTATTCCGCTGCATATTTTATATTTTACTCTGGTCGATGTTGCTAACCAGTGTTGTTAAACATTGACTAACAATATCGTAAATATGAGAATTATTCTTAAAACCATAGACCTTCAAATTTTACAAAGATGGTGAAATTTTGTTAATCCATGGTCCGTCGCGACCCTCAAAATTCTATCGCAGAGGATAAATTCCCAAATTGATCAGTTTAAGGTCGGATATTTCGGCTATTCGATTATATAAAATTCAAGTGTAATTTTTTTCTTAGATGTTTAACACCCAAAACATATATATATATATATATATATATATATATATATATATATATATATATAATATATATATATATATATATATATGGGGTGGGTTCAAATAGACCCATGTCATTATATGCGAACCTGCGAACTAGTGTTTTTATTATATACTAGCAGTGTTTTTATTATACAATCGCAGTGCTTTATTATTATTTTTAGTTATATACACCAGTAGTGCTTTTATTATACAATCATAATTCTTTTAAATAAATAAGGAAATACAAAAAAATTTATCCATACATTTAATTAGATCTAAAACTAATAATTAATCATATGTTCACATATAGAAATATGGTTTTTCGAACCTAATCCTATGTATCTAAATATATGTATGTGCGCCGTGTTTATGCGCAAGGAAAAGTGTCATTGCCCTCCTTGTTGAAGTCAACTAAGAATAATAACATTGATATCAGTAAATAAATTACATTCACATTAATTGATGCACTGACATATGTATAAGAATCCACGTAGTTCTTAGAATTTTTCTAGTTATTGTTCTTCTCATAATGCCTAACCTGTATTGCCATGCACAGTGCAAGTATTATGGAACTTAATATAATATTTAATGACTTCTTTTTTTGTTCAATATACACTGCTTATTACATCATCTATTAATTAGACACCTATTTAGAATTTTAGGTTCAATATTTGGATAATTCAATATGTCATTGTTAGTGTGGTTTGGTGATAATAGATTTTTGTACACAACTTATAATTTTTTGGGAGACTTTCCCTCTTTACCGTTGTGCGAAAGCCTCATTTGTTGTAGGTGTGAGGTTAGGGGCAGACCTAACCATCTTCATATGTTAGTACAAGGCAGCTTACCATAACAAGTAACCACTAGAATAACAAAAAACTGAAAAAAAAAAAAAAAAAGAAGCATATCCTATCTAATAGTATATTCTCATATTTTATGAGCATTAAAAGTTTATTCTCTTAATCTTTTCTTATCCCGATCAAGAGGAGTTGGATCACGATAATATGCCTCTAAGAAACTCAACCTGAGAAACTCGTTCTCGAGAAACAATGGAGTTAAAATCCGTCATTTTCAAGATATATTTTCAAAAAAATCAAGATCCCGCCACCCCGCAATGAACCACCTCTAGAAGATGGCAAAAAACGAAAAAAGAGGTACCGTATCACTTGTAACTATTGTTCATCATCTTACCAATTTCTAAAAGGAGGAGGATATGAGAATATGCCCAACCATCTCAACAACAAAAACCCCGGCAAAGTCGGTATCGATAAGACTGAAATGAAACTACAAAGAGGCCAGGTAAGTATGAACTCTTCTTCTTTATTTACATATTCCGACCTTACTCATAGAAAGTAATTAGTAAAATTTGTTTCTTCTACATCGTCTACTTTTAACTTTGCCAATGATGATTTATATGAAAATTTCATCCAACTTTCTTTTAATCCCTCGAGTACGAGAGTCCCACGCTCTACTTACTCGTGATATTAAAAAGGTTGTTTGGAATATAAGTTAAATTACGTAATGAATTTGCTAGTTCACCAAACAAAGTATCAATTTGCTCGAATATTTGGAGTGATTATTGGGAACGAAACTCTTACATGGGTGTTACATGTCATTGGGTTGATAATTCATGGACTTTATTTAAATAGTTTTCCATTGAAAATATTATTTAAAATGTGAAAATGTCTTTATTTGATATATTTAAAGAATATAATATAAATTTTGATGGACCTCTTCCTATGAGTACTTCTGGGCGAAAAATTTCTACTAGAAGTGTAATCCTAGTAGAAGTGGTGACGACGAAGATGAAATCAAGGGATATTAGAATTTTTTGGAAAAAAAAAAAATCACGAATGGGGCGTTCGGGTTACTCATTCAATTCTAACCCTCATAGATAACTTGAAGCTTATTTTACAACGAATTTTGAGTATGGAACGTTGGAGAAAAATGAAGCTAACAACGAGTTTGATATATTGAATTGGTGGGCAACGAGAAAATCACTTTATCCCGTTGTTAACATCATTGCGAGGGAGATATTGGTCGTACTCATATTCAGTCGAATAAGCATTCAGTGAAGGTGGGGTACATGCTGGACGAGTGGAGATCCGACATTAGACCTCACAATCTCGAGTATCAAATGTTATTGCATGATTGGGTCAAACGCCGATCGACGGAAATAAAAAAATATTCGTAGTGAAGATGAAGAGATCGAGACGTATTATGATACGAGATCTAGCAACGAGTCGTTAAATGGATGAGTATGATACCCCCGCACCACTGCTTCCGATTCCTAAGGTAAGTAAGGTAAGTGAGAACTACGCGTACTTTGTTTCTCAAGGAAGGGTTACGTAAGCAACTATCTTCAATCATTTTTAACTTCAAATATTTGAAAATAGTTCAAGTCAATTTTCTTTTTTTTTCTCTTTTTTTTTTGAATTTATTAAAAATATTATTTCTACTTTCTCACTTAACTTCAAATTTTAAAATTCTTCTAATATAGTTTTTTTTTAATTTTAACGTCAAATATATTAAATGATTCAATTTCACATTTTTTTAATAACTTCAAAATTTCAAAATATTAGTTCTATTTTCTCACTAACTTCAAAATTTCAAAATTGTTCTATTAGAATTTTTTTTTAACTTCAAATATTTTAAATGGTTCAATTTCACATTTTATTTATTAAATTCAAAATTTTAAAGTATTAGTTCTATTTTCTCATTTGATCTCATACATTTGAAAAAATATATATAATAATTAATGATAAAAATCCTGACTTCAAAAATCTCAGATATTCTAATTAAAATCTATTATTTTAACTTTAAATATTTTAAATAGTAGTTCAAGTGTAGTTTTTCTAATGGTTTTGAATTAAGTCAAGGTGTTATTTATTTCTATTTTTTCACTTATGTAATTATATTTTTTAATAAAAAATAAATAAATAAACATTGGGAAAAGAAGCAAAAAATATTAAATGTTTAAAAAGAATAAGAAAACCGGCCAAATCATCCAAATCGAACTGGAACCAAATTATGAACCGGCAAGTTGCAAACTACCAGAGCCGGCGATTTCATTGTTCGATTCCAACTCGAAATTTCTATCGAAATCAAAATCAAACCAGCAGTTTTAACCAGTACGAAGGTGTCTAACTAATATCAAAATGGAGTAACAAAGCATATCCTTGTCAAAAGTGATTGTGAAAGAGAGATAAAGTTGAGAGAGACCAACCTTTGCCCACCATTAACCTCAATACATCAATACAGCTATCATTAGAATATTATACAACTTTTTCTTTTGTTTGTTTCTTCATGCTCACGTGACTAGTACTTTTTCTTTTTCTTTTGTTATGATGATAGAAATTCCATCATAGAATTATCTTTTAATTTAACAACTTGTGGTCATCTTTTCGAAGTCTAGACCGCCAAACTTCTAGTACTTTTTTTGTCCACATAAAATCTGCTTCAAATCACAATGGAAAAATATTTCAAACTCAGAGAACTCGAGGATTTGATTATTTGTGGAGGAGTTATACTGAAAGTGGCATTTGGAATCCTATTTAACAATCCAATTTTACATGTTTCATTTTGTTTATAGTTTGCAATATTAGTTCTGATAAAAAAAAAAATTGGAAAAATTGTCAAATAGTACCCAAGTGAGGTACATTTGTCAATTAATCCTCCATCCAATTTTAAGTCAAATAGTACCTACTTTTTATCAAATAGTTCAAAATTGTGATATGAATATACCACAATACCCTTACTATTAAAATAACTAATAATAATAATAATAAAAAAAATAAAATGGGTCCACCACCTGCTGCCACCACACTGCCGCCACCTGCGGCCGCCCTCCACCCGCCGCCGCCGCCACCCGGTCGCCGGAAAATTTTCCGGCGAGAATTTTAATATTTTTTTTTGCCCATCTAATATAAAGTTAGCCGCCGCCCGACGACCGGAAAATTTTTCGGCCGCCGGATTTTTTTTTTCATTTTTTTATAGATACACCGTTGCTCATAAATCAATACCTTATCGTGTGTTAACGAATGTAGCAGGGTATCTAGGCTTTCTCATGTGAAAAACTAGCACATTGCATTACAAATACTAGCATCTTGGTTAGTGTATTAGTTTTTGGACAGAAGAGTATTGGTTATTGTGTTCGGGAGTATTGGTTTCTTGCAGTGTAAAAAAAACCTAATACTTCTTACAACGTCACCTACCACTTAAGAAAGAAATACAGAGCAGAAAGAAGAGAAAAAGAAAGAAGCAAAGGAGCTAAGTTATTCATGTTAAACACCAACACATGTCATTAGGTTTGAAAATACATTGTATTACAAATATCGATACGTCGCAGCACAAGAACCAACACATTGGTATGCACAAACTAATACCATCCACATTTTACATTTCAGAACTTGCAAAACACTACAACAATTGTACGTGCAGAGACCTAACATGTCAAAGGCTAAAAAATTCACAAATACTTCCTACTCCTCTACTTCCTAGAAAACGCACAAGAACCAAGACATGTTTTTCTGCCCATGGCCAACTCCTCTACTTCCTGGAATTGGAGAAATCGAGTACATCTTTCTCCAACTGATTCTTCATGTGATTGACATCACTCAAGAGAAGTGTTGCACAATACTTGGCTCTCAACAAACGTCTCTCATCACGCTACAAAAACACACACACAAAAAATAAATTTACCTATCCTTTTCAAATTAAAAGCGGAACTTATGTATAACAAGTGTACTTACTTTTTTCAAATTTGGATTTTCATAGGGATGTCCCCTAAAAAATTCCATGTGATTCATAAGGAAGATACCACAGTCCCTTACGCATTTGAAATCACTATTCTCCCTTACAGGCCAAGAATCATCTGGTAAAATTAAAAAAAAAAAAAAACAAATACTTCAGAGCATAAACACACATACTACACAAACAGAAAACAAAATACTTCATAGCACAAAAACACATACTCCACATATAGAAAACCAATACTTCAGAGCACAAACACACATACTCCACAAACAGAAAATGAAATACTTCATAGCACAAACACACATACTTCACAAACAGAAAATCAATACTTCATAGCACAAACACACATACTCCACAAATAGAAAACCAATACTTCATAGCACAAACACACATACTCCACAAATAGAAAACCAATACTTCATAACACAAAAACACATACACCATAAACAGAAAACCAATACTTCATAGTACAAAAATACATACTCCACAAACAGAAAACCAATACATCATAAATATAGAAAGTGATTAAGACTTGATGGAGTTTTCACCTGGAATTCCAGCCGACGCCGCTTCCTCGCTACTGTACAGTTCTTCAACTGCCGCTTTTGTCTCAGCATCCATTTTATATCCCGGTTCGGGCGTCAAAAGTTCAAAGCATAATTGAAGACCTAACAAGACCATTATTATGTATCTAAGCAAAAAAAAGCTTTTAAGTTTCAGAGATGCTCGGAGGGATATTTAARGATTTTAAAGATAACCAAGTGTTTGTTTATAAAATTAGGCCAAATCTAAAGAATATTTAATCTAATCATCACATAATTCAACTAAAAAAAATTGAAATGAAAATAGAGAAATCAAGATAACCATTACCTACAGAGGGGTTTCCCAAAATCTCCAGCTGTGGGGCCGAATCCCTCACAATCAACCCTCTCTCTTTGACTCTCGATTCAAACCCTTCTGGCAATGGAGCTCTTCGAACATGACCTTCAAAAACATCTCCTTTGTCCGCATCTCTCAACACCCAAACAAACTTCTGCTCACTATTCTCCAAACCAAAAGCTATCTCAAAGATTTGCTCATTAGATAAAGACGACGTCGACCCGAACGAAACAAATACGACCGAATTAAGTTCCTGTTTGTCCAGCCACTCCAAGATTTTATCATCACCCTTTTTCTCGAATTTCTCCAAAACTGGATTAAATGGACCATCAGATGAAGGCGATGAATGCGATGAAGGCGAATTAGGTTTGATTCATAGATTGCGAGAGGAATAATTAAGTTTTGACGGGAAGTAAGACCAAATTGGTAATTGTACGATTGTGCATGGAGTACTTGGCATTTTCTAAAACTAGTTGGGGTATTTGACAAACATATTTTTCTAGGGGTAGTATTTGGCAATTTCCCCTAAAAAAATATCACGAATCCACTGATGAGAATCAATTATGTACTCTTAGCCTCAAAATTGAGCAAAAGATAAACCGAAGAAAATTTCTGGTAGGCTTAAAAGTGGCGAGACACATTCTACCCCAAACTGTATGTCATTTTGTATTCCAAGTACATATCTTAAAAATACTGATACCCACCTAGTTTAACCTATTACTATATTTGTTTAACCTATTACTAAACTAGGCGTGTATCAAATACACACCAGTATTGTCACTAGGAACATCATCAATTCTCAGTGATGATTTTGGAAATAAATAAATTCAAAACACAAACGAACCAATAAATACACACATACCCATCATGACACAGGCAATCACATTCACATTCTCTATTTAAGATCATCTCATCAGTCATTCACTCATTTCAAACACCTCAAAAATCACAACTTCACACCCAAATAAGCAGCTAATTCATTAACCAATGGAACAACCAGAAGCTGAAGTTGCTGTGATCATGGTTCCATTCGCAGCTCAAGGCCATCTCAATCAGCTCCTCCAGCTCTCCTGCCTTGTATCTTCCTCCTACAAAATCCCCGTCTACTACGTCACCTCCCCTATCTTCACCCGCCAAGCCAAGTCCCGCATCAACGGCCTAAACCCTCTCGACGTCGAAAAAATCCATTTCCATGAAATCCCGACCCCACAGTTCGACTCCCCACCTCCGGACCCCAAATTGCTGCACAAATTCCCCACACAGCTCCTACCGGCCTGGTACGCGTCACTAAACCTACGCGAACCTTTTGCCGGTTTCTTAAAAGAGATGTCCGTGAGATTCAAGAGAGTGGTCGTGATTCACGATCCCGCGATGGATGTGGTCGTCCAGGACATCGCGTCCATCTCAAATGCAGAGTCCTACGCGTTCAACTGTATATCTGCATATTCTCACATATCTATCCTTCACCATGGTCTACAACTTCCGGTCTCCGTAGAACTCCCTAAAGAGTTGCCCTCTTTTGATGGATGCCTACCGGATGAGCTCAATTACTTGGCAGCCATAAAATCCGATTACTTGGCAGCCTTAAAATCCGAGCCGTTGAATCTTAGATCTGGAGATCTATACAACACCTGCAGATCAATAGAAGCGCCTTATATGGATATACTAGAAAACAAAGAGATTTCCGGAAATAGGAAGGTATGGGCAATAGGTCCAATACTACCTACCAAATCACTATCTTCCGGTAATCGCCACAACCCCAAATGCTTAGAATGGCTCGATAAACACGAGCCAAATTCCGTAATCTACGTATCGTTCGGCACCACGGTCTCGCTCGAGGAGGAGCAAATCAAAGAGCTGGCACTAGGACTCGAGCAGAGCAAGGTGAAGTTCCTCTTGGTGCTAAGAGATGCGGATAAAGGCAATGTGTTCGACGGTAAAGTCAGACAAATTGAATTGCCGGAAGGGTTCGAGGAGAGAGTAGAGGGAATCGGGATGGTGGAGAGGGACTGGGCCCCACAGCCTCAGATACTGGCCCACCCGTCGACCGGCGGGTTTATGAGTCACTGCGGGTGGAACTCTTGTGTAGAGAGCATTAGAATGGGTGTGCCGATAGCGGCATGGCCGATGCATTCGGACCAACCGGCAAACACTGTGCTGGTAACTGATATACTGAAAATGGGGCTGGTTGTGAGGGAGTGGAAACAGAGGATGGAGCTAGTGAGAGCTTCGAGTGTGGTGAGTGTTGTGAGGAGGTTGATGGCTTCGGAGGAAGGGAACGGGATACGGAAGAGGGCGGAGGAGGTTAGGGATATAGTGGGACGGGCGACTCAGGATGGTGGCGTTTCTCGAGCCGAGATGGACTCGTTCGTTGCTCATATCAGCAGATGATAAAAGAATTATAAATAATTAAATGATGATCAACTGGTTGCATATAATTCAACCAAGTTAATTAATGTTTGCTGGGATTTTTTACTCCCACTCTACGTGTTTTTACCGGCCTGGCATAGAAGATACGTGATCTAGTTTTTTAGTTTTGTTGAATTCCGAGGTAAATGATAATCTTCCGCCTTGTTAACATATATCACACCCAAAGACTCTTTCTTCAAATCAAGTTGTTACCACTCCTGTTCCACTGTATATATTGGATCATAGTTCCCATCAAGTTCATCATTCCTCAAAAGAATAACACTATATAATTAAAACATTAATAAAAATATTAATAATGATAATTAAACTGGTCTCCGACAACACTTATTTCATTACAATACGTCAAGAATAGGAATTTCTTAATAGTACTGGTGAGCAAAGTTTTCTTAGATTATGTAGCTTTCTAGAAAACTAATGGTTGAGGAAATGTTTGAATTAGATAAAACCAATTTAACTAGTTCAAAGGGTGACTAGCATTTTAGAGACTTATGTAGTGTTCACCCCACCATATCTTCTGAATAGATTTTTTTGAATACAAGAAATTATAACAATTCAAAAAAGAAAGCATTATAAATATATGATCACAGAGTACGAAAAATTAAGGCTCACGGAGTTTCTCGACATGTCGGCACAGAGCTTTCGAAAAAGTTATTGTAAGATAGANCTCCCCTATCTTCACCCGCCAAGCCAAGTCCCGCATCAACGGCCTAAACCCTCTCGACGTCGAAAAAATCCATTTCCATGAAATCCCGACCCCACAGTTCGACTCCCCACCTCCGGACCCCAAATTGCTGCACAAATTCCCCACACAGCTCCTACCGGCCTGGTACGCGTCACTAAACCTACGCGAACCTTTTGCCGGTTTCTTAAAAGAGATGTCCGTGAGATTCAAGAGAGTGGTCGTGATTCACGATCCCGCGATGGATGTGGTCGTCCAGGACATCGCGTCCATCTCAAATGCAGAGTCCTACGCGTTCAACTGTATATCTGCATATTCTCACATATCTATCCTTCACCATGGTCTACAACTTCCGGTCTCCGTAGAACTCCCTAAAGAGTTGCCCTCTTTTGATGGATGCCTACCGGATGAGCTCAATTACTTGGCAGCCATAAAATCCGATTACTTGGCAGCCTTAAAATCCGAGCCGTTGAATCTTAGATCTGGAGATCTATACAACACCTGCAGATCAATAGAAGCGCCTTATATGGATATACTAGAAAACAAAGAGATTTCCGGAAATAGGAAGGTATGGGCAATAGGTCCAATACTACCTACCAAATCACTATCTTCCGGTAATCGCCACAACCCCAAATGCTTAGAATGGCTCGATAAACACGAGCCAAATTCCGTAATCTACGTATCGTTCGGCACCACGGTCTCGCTCGAGGAGGAGCAAATCAAAGAGCTGGCACTAGGACTCGAGCAGAGCAAGGTGAAGTTCCTCTTGGTGCTAAGAGATGCGGATAAAGGCAATGTGTTCGACGGTAAAGTCAGACAAATTGAATTGCCGGAAGGGTTCGAGGAGAGAGTAGAGGGAATCGGGATGGTGGAGAGGGACTGGGCCCCACAGCCTCAGATACTGGCCCACCCGTCGACCGGCGGGTTTATGAGTCACTGCGGGTGGAACTCTTGTGTAGAGAGCATTAGAATGGGTGTGCCGATAGCGGCATGGCCGATGCATTCGGACCAACCGGCAAACACTGTGCTGGTAACTGATATACTGAAAATGGGGCTGGTTGTGAGGGAGTGGAAACAGAGGATGGAGCTAGTGAGAGCTTCGAGTGTGGTGAGTGTTGTGAGGAGGTTGATGGCTTCGGAGGAAGGGAACGGGATACGGAAGAGGGCGGAGGAGGTTAGGGATATAGTGGGACGGGCGACTCAGGATGGTGGCGTTTCTCGAGCCGAGATGGACTCGTTCGTTGCTCATATCAGCAGATGATAAAAGAATTATAAATAATTAAATGATGATCAACTGGTTGCATATAATTCAACCAAGTTAATTAATGTTTGCTGGGATTTTTTACTCCCACTCTACGTGTTTTTACCGGCCTGGCATAGAAGATACGTGATCTAGTTTTTTAGTTTTGTTGAATTCCGAGGTAAATGATAATCTTCCGCCTTGTTAACATATATCACACCCAAAGACTCTTTCTTCAAATCAAGTTGTTACCACTCCTGTTCCACTGTATATATTGGATCATAGTTCCCATCAAGTTCATCATTCCTCAAAAGAATAACACTATATAATTAAAACATTAATAAAAATATTAATAATGATAATTAAACTGGTCTCCGACAACACTTATTTCATTACAATACGTCAAGAATAGGAATTTCTTAATAGTACTGGTGAGCAAAGTTTTCTTAGATTATGTAGCTTTCTAGAAAACTAATGGTTGAGGAAATGTTTGAATTAGATAAAACCAATTTAACTAGTTCAAAGGGTGACTAGCATTTTAGAGACTTATGTAGTGTTCACCCCACCATATCTTCTGAATAGATTTTTTTGAATACAAGAAATTATAACAATTCAAAAAAGAAAGCATTATAAATATATGATCACAGAGTACGAAAAATTAAGGCTCACGGAGTTTCTCGACATGTCGGCACAGAGCTTTCGAAAAAGTTATTGTAAGATAGATCCATTTTGCTGCAAAAATGTAATATAAATTGYATATMTAAAAGCCAGAAATATAAGGATTGATGAATGAGTATATAGAAATAAAAAAATGTTAATAAATTTAGTCATACAGTTTTYTATTTCTGATCACGATCCATTTCGAAATCAGCCTGGTGAGAAAGTTACTAGTCAAATACCTAACCATTACAATGAAAAAACCAAACTTCAATGTTTCAGATACACATGCATTTAGAGAATTTCGTAGAAAGACTAATATARCCTCGAGAAAGTTAGACTGAATAGTGTCGAGTTACATACATATTTTCWAGTTTCGACAGACCACAAGATTTGGAACCAGTCGCACCAACTTGTCGAAACTTAGATACCCGATGATATACATAATAATCGACTTTATTAGAAAAAGACGGAAATAAGTTAAATAAATAAATAATTAATCTAAATATGAAAATAAAGGAATTATAATCAAGGGTTTACGGAGTCTTCAATTCAAGAAAATCTTCCAGGTAATGATGTATTTGGTCCGAGATATTACTACTCGTTAACATCCTGCACTACTACAGAAATAGGCACTAGTACAGAAAACACATTCTATAACAGACGATCTAGAACGGATATTTCGTCTACCTTTTAGAATATCTGTCCGGTGGYATTTTTGTAAATAAATCCRTAATCYTAKAAMGTATTTTAAAATGTACGTTCCGAACATTTTGAGAMTGACAACATTTAGAAGGTATTTTTTAWTATACGTTCTARTAYGTGTCATATCTAGAACGTTTATTTAAGTACCTTCTGAAACGGTCTAAATAAGGCATAAATAATAAAATATCCCAGAACGTATAAATAATAATACCTTCTAGTAGATTAAAAATCACAGAACGTATTATTATTTATACCTTCTAGCTATCAAATACCTTAATTAAATAATTAAATAATTGGATTGGAATTTCAGTGGCCACACAAATTAAATCTCACCCTTTCTCTCTCCCGTACCCACGACGCGTCTCTCCCTACCCTAAATCGTCGCCCGCCGCTCGCCAACTCATCGCCCGTCGCCCGCCGCCCGCGAACCCGTCGCCTGCCAACCACCGCCCAAAACCTCCTGCCACTATCACCTCCGCAAATTCCTCTCCTCCTTCCCTATGACGGTTTCTTCCCTAAAATCAAAATTCAAACAAGAATCGGCCACAAATTCCTCTCCTCCTTCTCGATGACGGCGACTCTGGTGCTTGGCGGTTGGGCGATTCTCCACATCATCGGCTTCGGCAATCAACGACGACGACAAGGGTGTAGGCGATGCAAATCTCCTCTCCTTCGACTCGCCGATGAGCAGCAGCTCTCCGCCTTCTCTGGCGTCGACATGGCGGCTAGATTTTGGGCACTTGCATCTCCGTTGGGGGTACGGTTGATGGAAAGGATCCGAAGGACTTGCAGCAGGAGATTCTTAACGGTGATGTGGAGATTCCTCAGGATTGAAGGTTTTGAAGCTCAATTTCTAGAGTTTTGGAAATTTTACCTTTAGCTTTTTGATTTGTACCTTTTCTGTTTTGGTTAATTGATTGCCTGGGCCTTTGCAAGTCGAGGGATTATTCGTCGGAGTCCAATTGAGGTCTTTACTGGCGTCGGCGGTGGTGAGGGCGAACGTGGCCACTGCTGCGGCGACGATGAAGAGGCGGAGAAGGTGAGATTTCGCAACCACTCATATTTTGGGGGATTTTCTCGTGCGAAGACTTCATTAGCTCACCCATGTAAGTAAATTTAATCTCATCTAGACTTTAAATGATTTTTCCTTTTCCTTTTCTTTTTTAATTTCAGGTTTTAAAATCAATTTTATGTTCTTCTTTAAAATTTTGTTTTAAAATGGTTCAGCGTGATTGCGTGAAGTGCCGAAGGGCATAGCTCTTCCCTTAGATTCTCACGCGGAATGTTAGCAGTTCAATTTCAGGTTCCTTGTTTTCCAATCATTTATTTTTACAATAGAGAAAACAAAATCAGATTTCGAGCATTTCTTGTTGTTTTAACCTTGGTCTGTGCTAATCAGATTTCGGGTGGGTTCTTGAATAATGGCGAAAAAATGGCTGAAATTGTTGAAAAGGGTGAGTTTTGGAAACAGCCTGATGGGATGGGGTATAGGCCTTGTTTGGATTTCAGCCAAAAGTATAACTTATTTTGGTTGAAGTGATGTCTGATTTTTCTAGGGTTTTTATTTTTGTTTGAAGTGATGTCTGATTTTTATTTTTATTTTTGGATTATTTAAGGACCGAGTATGATAGAGGAGTAAACACATTCTCCCCAGAGGGCCGATTGTTTCAAAGTTGAATATGCGATTGAGGCTATCAAGGTTATTTTTATACTGATCTACATGTCCAGAAATTGTTCTTTAGTTATACATTTTGTGGATTTTGCTTTTACATTAATAGTTTTTTTTTTTTCCAATTCTTTTTTAGTTGGGTTCGACTGCAATTGGGATTAAGACTAAGGAAGGAGTAGTTCTTGCTGTTGAGAAGCGCATTACGTCGCCACTTTTGGTATGCTTTTAAACCATTTTCTTTTAATTTCATTATTTAAGGGTTTGTTATATTAAAAAACTAAATTCATGTCCAATTTCGTATTAGTGGGTTTTGGTTTCTGAACTTGTTTTGCCTGTCATTTTTAGTTTCTGCAACTTTGTAGAGCTTGTTTAGTTGTTCGGTTATAAATGTGAGTGATTAAGATATGTAAGGTGATGAGTTTCATATATTTACGGGTTGAGGCATTTGACATTAGGATCTTATCATTAACTATGATATTGTTCTTTATTTTCTGCAATTATGGTCACTTAGAAAGTTTTGTTGCATGTTTTGAATAAGTTTACATGTTTTTTTAACCGTCTGCAGGAGCCAAGCAGTGTTGAGAAAATTATGGAAATTGATGCACATATCGGTTGTGCCATGAGCG
>BMAC01000148.1:1318263-1333794 GCA_014905375.1 Phtheirospermum japonicum | reverse complement strand
ATTGTGCTTTCAAAGAACAATGTAGTGCTCTTTGTAAACGTTGATATATGTCCAAAATACCATTTTTAATTAATTAATACATTTTTTTACATTATTACCATGCTGACATGTCATGATCTCAACCATCAAGATTATTCAATCTAATGGTCAAGATGAGTCCCTAGGTTCACATATAATGACGGGTTCTCATTGAACCCGAACCTATATATATATATATATATATATATATATATATATATATATATATATATGTGTGTGTGTGTGTGTTGTGTGTGTGTGTGTGGTGTGTGTGTGTGTGTGTGTGTGTGTGTGTATATATATATATATATATATATATATATACTAAATTGAACGGGATTGCTTTTAAATTACTATATATTGAGTTTACGGTGAACGTTGTTAATAATGATAAATAAACTCTAATATTTATATATTTAATAAAATATTGTTCATAAGTATATTTTTAACATTTGATATATTATAAGATTATTATATAGCAGTATAATTGATAAATATATTTTTTACAAACATATTGGAACTTCTTTTATGTTTCATCTCATGTTTGTGCATATACAACGTCTTTGACTTCTTCTTTTTTATTTGGACATTATTACGTGTTTCGTATGTTTTTTTGTTATTTTGTACTCCCTCCGTTTTAAAATAAGTGTCGTTTTAGAGATTCAATTTTATTACAAATTAAGTGTCGTTTTAGAATTTTTTTACCACTTTATTCCAGTTTTATCCCCTTTATTTTAAGAAATGTAAATATGTTTATGGTAATAGAATAACTAAAGGGAAAGAATGGAAGTAATTAAATGAGATTATTATTAATTAATTGAGGATATGTTGATCAAATATTATGTTCCTTAATTTTAAACCAAAATTCTAAAACGACACTTATTAAGAAACGGAGGGAGTAAGATTTAGAGCTTATTTGGGCTCAAAAGAGCACAAGGATAATAATTATCGAGAATTGAGAAAATGACATGGGTTACATACTTTTCAAAAAGAAATTCCACTTTTAATTTTCATTCCTTTTATCACTGATTTAATTCTAATTTTACGTTATGAGCTAGTTGTTTTCTCATTGCTACCAAACTAGAGTTGGAATGTTATTTTTAGGAAACTAACAATATTTTAGGGAGTGATTTTAGGGAATAATTTTATTAACTATATTTAGGGAATAATTTTATTAACTATATTTCTTCTTCTTCTTCATTTTTTATGTCTTGCGATAGCTTTTAATCAATGTCAGAATAAATAGTGTGTTAATTTTGAGATATTTATAATCTATTTAAGGGAATTAATTATTTCTCCTCATTTTATTTATGGTTATATAATTGTGAATTTACCTCAAATTAAGCGAACGAATTATCACACCATATTTTTTCATCTCTTTTCTTTCAATTTCTCTCTTCGAAATTTTCAATTACTTTTCTTTCGATTCTCTCTCCGAATTATCCTCTCATATTAATTCGAGTAATCTTCATCATCTTCAAATTGAGATCAAGATCTCCTTTTCCAGAAACCCCGCGCCTTGCTTTTCTACCTGGAGGCCTTGCTCAACAGAGCGATGTTCGAGGATTTCGAATTGGCCGGGTTCCAAAAGAGCGGCCCAAATCCGATCGACCGCTGCGTGGTCTTAGATTTTATTGTTATTGTACTCTTCTTGATTGTGTTAAATTGAGGGTGATTAAGTTGGTTTGAATTTTTGGACAATTGGGGATGATTAAGAATGTAGGGTGTAAAAGAGGAAGAGCTACTGTACTTGATTTTGGTGATGAGTAAAAATGTTTGGATTTATGTTGGTTGTCTTTTTATCTGAATGGATTAACTCTTCAGTAATTCAATTCGAGTTTTTGTATATTTTAGATGTTTCACCCGTTTATTAATGGTTGACTTTCAGATATGTATATTATTCGGTTTATTTAAAATTTTCTAATGAATATGAGCCATGCATCTTCTCAGTACGGGTTGTACATCTTCTGTCTACTATCTATTTATTTTCTTGTTGCTAACTACTTATCTTTTGTTAGTTGTCTGTTTATATTCGATTTGCCATTTTGACTGATGCTTGTTCTATAAGTTTCGACATAATAGCCTTGTAGCTTCTTTAGTCCGATGGTTTGGTATCTTCGAATCATGTTGTGATTTTCATGATTTTGTTATAAGCTTTTACCTAAAATATTTATGTTGATGTTTGGTTTATGTATATTTGACCTGTAAGATTAGTTATGTTGATGTTTGGTTTACTTCAAGTTGACTTGTAATTTAGTTATAAGTTTTATTTATACGATTTATGTTGATGTTGAATTTATAAGCCTCTCGGGTCCTCAAATTTGATTTGGTTGATATGTAGTTAATTTTCTATTTATTCGTGTGCACTTTTATTTTTCAAATAATTTCATAAAATGGTTGTTGTTTGGTTGAAATTGTATTTCTTAGTAATTAAATTTTGTTCATCTACAATTATAAATATAAATCAACAATAAATAAAATAATAAAAAATCATGGTATAAGATAGATATATGAAAATTACTTAAATATAAAATAAACGATTACTGCACGAACAAAATAAAAAATGTGTAATGAACATATTTACTATTACGTATCTAAGAATAATTATAATAAAATAAATAGTATAGTATGATATTTGTTCATTCAGGTCTTAAATCAAAAAGAAATAATAAATAAATAAACTGAGAAATAAAAAAGAAATATTCTTTTTACTCTCAATATTTTTCATCAACATTTTCGTGGATTGTATTGTGATTCATTTATTAGAAATAAACTAGTTATTACAGTTTGTAAATCAACCATAGATCAACTTTAACTATGAGATCCATAAAATAGTTTTTTACCATATTCATTTATCAAAGTGTGAATTTCATCTGTAAATCAATAATAAATCAAATTTATTTACCTAAATTCGATAGTTAATGTTTAAATAATTTTAATATCAATTACCATAAATATAAATTGCAAACAACTCAAACATACGGGGGCACCATAGAAAATTAAATCACAAGCATATGATAATTATGATTATTTAATTTAATTAAAGGAGTGATTTAAGAAAAGGTATAATTGTATATGGAGAGAGAATGAATTATTTTAGGAGCTTACTTCTAAGTCTAATCCCTCCCGTCTTGTATCTCCCGATAAGATTTATGGTGATTGTTTAATTTAATTAAAAGAGTGATTTAAGGAAAAGTGTAATTATATATGGAAAGAGAATGAATTATTTTAGGAGACTTTCAATCCTAACCCCTCTGGTCTTGTGTCTTCTAATAAGATTTATGGTGGTTATTTAATTTAACTAAATGAGTGATTTATGGATAAGTGTAGGAGAGAGAATGAATTAACTTAAGAAATAACTTACAAACCTAACTCATGTATTGTTGGAATTTATTATGGTTGGTTAAGTATTTTTGAGATCTTTACTATGCAGCTAAAAATAGAATCAACACATACAAATTATGTATCCATGTCATTTTCTCTTGAGAATTCGACCAAAACTAAGGAAAAGAAGAATCCAACAAGCCACAATTAGAGTCGGCCTATACAGCCCATGAGTCCACGGAGCCCAAAGACTCACTATCGACCTTATTAACGGTCAATAATGAGGTCGCTACTGGGTTGGATTTTCACATCAACCACTATCGACCCGGTTATCGGTCGATAGTGCGGTTGATAATGGGTTAAAAGATGTTACAAAACGGCTGGATATCAGAGTTAGTGACTGAGATTCACTTTTCACATTATATAATATGTCCCAAAAGATGTCCAATAGGGGGGCAACCCATCATACGAAATCGTACACCATAGATAGTATATCTTTGAGAGATTGAGGAGAAATTTAAAGAAGAAACTACAAAAGGCAGTACGATCGAAGGATCCACACGCTTCAAGGGTTTAATCTTCCTTTATCTTTTCATTATGAAAATTAAGTGTTTAATGAGATGCTTTGATTGAGTTTACAAATATGTTTGGCTAATTTTCCCTTATTTTTGGGTTTAGAATAATGATCATTGAATAATGTTATGATATTTATTTCAATTAAAGTATGATCCTTTTACTATTTTCGTGTTTGATTTCATGATCATGAGTGATAAACAATTATTTTGGTTTTTTATGTTTTAATTGATTGACAGCCTTTTCAAAACTAATAGCTTGATAAATAATAACTCGAAAGACGAGGTTTATCAATAGGTTTTCAAACAAGAAACACATTAATCAACAATACTGAGAGTTCTGAGATTAATATTGAAGTCGTACACCCCTTCAAACAAGTTTTAAATGTCGTATAAGTTTAAACCTTTTGAAGTTATAAGTATGATTTCAAATGGACACATTTTTTCACACTTCGAATCTATGATTTTATCACTTCGAGAGAAGGATTAAACTACTATTGTAATTGGCATATAGTGAATTGAACCACAGTATACTTGATTGATTATAATGGAATGACATTAGGAGATCCTTGTGAAAACCAAACTGCGGAACACTCTAAATTATTTGTGTTATCTAAAAAATCATACAAATTATGTTAGTCTTTATTTAAGTTCTAATTTTAAATAGTTTATAATCATTGTTTGTAATATCCAAATCCATTTTCTATCATTTAGATAAATAATTATATTATCTAGATTATATTACTTGTTCACATTACACCATATATGGTCCTTGTGGGATTCGACCTAGCTCATCTTATACTACATCTACACCATATACTTGTAGTTAGGCAGAGTATACAAACAATTAGGTTTTTATACTCGAACCAGTCCATAGTCAAAATGGGAAGCGATCAATTTTTTGGCGCCGTTGTCGGGGACAATTGGATTATAATATAATGATAAATTAGTTTTAGTTTAAATTATGGCGATGCCACTGTTCGACATGAACGAACAAATCAAGAAACTACAATTGCGGTTTCAAGAAATGCAAGTCCAATTTTAACTACCAGCACCACCACAACCATCCATTCGAGAAATGCTTTTAGCAAAAGTAAATCAAGTGTACGTAGAATCGATTGTTTTAGCAATTCAACATGGCAACTTTGAGTCTTTCACGGGCTTGATTTCATTGGTTCAACAAAATCAATTCGGTGGAGGGTGTAAGTGAAGACCCAAATGCACATTTGGTTCAATCTCTTGAGATTTGTGGAATAGTCAAGATGAATGATGTTGCAGATGACCCGATAAAGCTTCATTTATTTACTTTTTCTCTAAAGGACAAAGCGAAAACAATACTTTGGGCTATGGAGGCATCGGAACATGGGCTCAACTGTGTTAAAGGTTCCTATGCAAGTATTTTCCACCAAGAAAAACATTGAAATTTAAAAGTGAGATTTCTCAATTTCACCAATATGATGGCGAGCAATTTCTTGAAGTGTGGGAGAGGTTTAGAGAGATATTGAGAAAAAGCCACCAACACAGTTTCCTTGATGATAAACAAGTTTGTTACTTCTATAATGGAAAAGTGGACAAACAAAGGTGAGCGTGGACGCCTCGTCGGGTGGAGCATTTTATCAAGAACCACTGTTAAGGCTATACATATTTTGGAAGAAATGGCACAGGATGATTAACAATGTCCATTAGAATGTCCCACGTGGAGGAAACATGCATCAACAAATAAAAATGAATCGATGATCATGTTTCCATCTTACATGGGAGACATGATGATGTCCCAAGACTCAGAAGCACTCAAGTACCAAGGAAGCCACAAAATGTCTAAGGATGTGAATTTCATGAATTTCAACAACAATTATAGAGGCAACCAAAGCTATCTAGGGATGAGGGTAGCTAATGAGAGCAAGAAGCTGAGCATGGATGAGATATTCACATGATTCTTATGAGAAACAAAATCTCATTTTGAAAGAATTAGTACCTATATGACATCTCTTGAGACACAAATATCACAGTTGGTGAACATCATCAGACACCAACATCAACAAAAGCAAGTGCCGGTTGAGGAAGAAAGTGTACTGCAAGAACAATGTAATGTCATTCATTTAAGGAGTGGTACCACGTCTGAGGGCCCGAAAGTACCGGGTTTTAATCCTAAAAGAATTTTGAAAGAAGTAAAGAAATGAGCCCGGGAATTAATTGAAGAGAAAGAACTACAAGTTGAGAATGAAAAAGGGGCTAAGAAGCTAAAATCTAATTGTAACTCGCTTATCTCTTCTACATTGTTACCTTTTCCATAAATATTACTAAAGAAAAACTTGGAAAATCAAATTGCTATTTCTTTAGATATTTTTCAAGAAAATGATACTAATATACCTCTTGTTAATACTTTGCAGCAAATGCCCAACTACGCAAAGTTCTTAAAAGAAGTGATTGCGAAGATGAGGAAGTTTGGAGAGTATGAAACAGTGAGTCTCACCGAAGAGTGTAGTGCGTTAAATCAAAAGAGACTTCTTCTTATATAGACCTAGGAAGCTTTACGATTTCTTGTGTTATGGGGGGAAGTTTGTTTGAGAATCCTCTTAGTGATTTGGGAGCAAGTATAAATTTAATGCCTTTGTCAGTTTTCAACAAAATTAGAAATTGGTAGTATAAAGCAGTTCAAATGGCAGATAGGTTTTTTTCATATCCGAAAAGTATAGTAGAAGGTGTACTTGTGCAGGTGAACGAGTTGATATTCCTGAAGGATTTCGTGGTCTTGTACATGGAGGAAGATAAGGATGTTCCGTTGATACTTGGAAGACCATTTTTAGCCACAGGAAGAGCACTCATTAACGTACGAAAAGAAGAACTCATATTACGTGTTAATGATGAGATTGTTGTTTTTAACATATATCGTGCTATGAAATCTCATGATGATAATATTCAAAAAAACGGAAAGATTGTAAAATGATAGACATTGTTGACATTTGTGTTAATAATGAATCGATTACATCTTCAACTATGAATTCATTAGAATCTTGATTACACGAATCTCTATTTTCAAGTTTCATTAGAGACTTAAATAATGATGTCATTGATTGTCTGAATGATTTGGGTGTTTTACAGGAATTATCAAGGAAAGATGTAATGTTCTTGGGATTAATGAGAGATAAAGTAGACGAGAAACTGGAGCCAAAATAAAAAGTGGAAAAGAAAAACTCCATTGACTTGAAGACATTGCCGGATCATTTGATATATGCTTTTCTTGGTGAGAATAATGCATACCCGCTAATCTCGACTTATCTTTCTGAGTTTGAGCTTGATAGGTTATTAAGACTGTTGAGAAAATATAAATATATATAAGATGGTTGATCGAAGATTTCTTAGCACTCTAAGAAATCGTCTCCGCAATAGTACGAAGTCGATTGTAGAGTGGTAAGTTTTCCCGAATCGTGTCTCTCGAGGATAGATGTTATCGTCGGTCGGTATTTTTGCTTAATCTCTTGTTAATCTAAATTAAACTAATCTACTCCTAAGAAAGTATTAAGTCATTGGTTTGGTTTGAGTTTTTGAAAGTTAACCAACTTAGACAAGAATTGAAAGAGATTAAAATGAAAATAATAAAAATGAGGGTTTAGGGTGTTCGGTTCATCTCCACGATCAATCGGTTTTTGCCGAGCACTTAATCCACGATTCGGGGTTTTCAATCCCAAATGTCGATCAAGTTTTGGGGTCGTCAATCCCAATCCTCGGGTTTGTCAATCCCGAGTCTCAACAAGCTCCGATTAATGGCTTTAAACGAACTTAGACCCTAAACCCATAATTTCTAAACTAATTACATCAAATGTAAATTAAAGCTTGCTTGAAAGTAATTAATTTTAATGACATTAATTTAACTCTAATTAAAAGCCTTAAATAAATAAAAACTAGTAGATCAAGAAAAGCTTGCAATTAAAAGAGAAGACATGGAGGGAAAATCAAAGCATTTGAAATTGAGAAGAGTCAAAGGCTTTTAAATAGAACAAGACAAATTACCAAAGAGGAAGTCCCATTTTGTTTTTGACAACAAAGTGTTTGTTTAACTAAAAGAGGTAAGAAGCTTGAAAATGAAAGAGTTTTGAAAGAACAAGAACAGACTAAAATCTTGAAATGAGAAATTGAAGAACAATGAAAAGAAAACAACACAAACCAAAGCTTAATAACCAACACAACAATAAGAACAAAGCATAACAATGAAGGGAAAGAAAACTACCAATTGCATTAAACACCAAACAAGAACTTCAAATGTATATTACAACCTTCAAAAGCAAATCCAAATCTTCAACACAATTAAAGCCACAAATGAAGGAGTTGTCACCCTCTCCAACACTTGCTAAAAACTACTAAACCTAACTAAACTAACTACTAAGCTAGCTAAACTACACTAACTAAGGATTTAAGCTAGGGTTTTAATGGCAAGGAAATGTAGAGGCTTGGAGGATATGGAACTAGTCCAAAACCACCAAGGAAGAGTTGGATAACATTGGGGAAAGCTGGGCCTATATATACCAAGTCGCAAGGGCAAAATCGTCAAAATGGGATAAAATTTACGAACTGGGCTGCGACTCAGTCGATCGACTGAATTCCTTTCGATCGAGTGCTTCATCAAAAATGGCCAAACTCTCTGTCAAGCAGTCGATTTCGAGAGGTCCAGTCGATCGACTGAATGCCAGTTGATCGACTGGTACGGCTGCTCCCGACTTGGTTTCTCGTTTCTGCTCTAAACGTCTGCCAGCTGTCGCTCCTCGTTCGCGCTGTGTTCCCTTGCTTTTCCGTTCTAATCCGAGTCGAGTGGGATGCCCTGTGCATGCGCGGGACCGCTTTGGTCATCCTACGTCCATAAATACAAAAAATGAGTAAAAATATACGAAAACTAATAAAAACCGCACAAAAGCTACAAAAACCTAAAACTAACAAAATAGACCAAAACTACTCCTAATACCCATAAATGCAAGCAAAATACATGCAAACGCGACACAAAAAGGTAACAAAAATGCGTACAAAAAAGTACAAATCAATGGTCGATGGAGGACTTGATAGGTATTAGTTCGTCTATTTGTATTATAAAATTTTGTTAGAAGATGTGTATAAACCTTGTGTACAAAATCAAAGACGATTAAATCCAATCATGCGAGAAGTAGTGAGAAAAGAAGTTCTCAAATGGTTTGATGATGGGATTATATTTATGATATTTGATAGTTATTGGGTAAGTTCTTTCCAAGTTTTAACTAAGAAAGGTGGGGTTACAGTGATCAAAGATTATAAGGATGAGTTGATAGTTATAGTTACCGGGTGGAGAGTTTGTATTGATTATCAAAAAATAAATGTGGAAACTCGGAAATATCATTTTTCTCTCCCTTTTATTGATCAAATGCTTGATGGAATGGCAAGTTATGAGTACTATTACTTCTTGATGGTTATTTGGGTCACAATCAAATCATGATTGCTCCCTAGGATCAAGAAAATACCACATTTACGTGTACCTATAATACTTTTGCTTCCGTCGCATGTCATTCAGTTTATGTAATACCTATTTTAAAGATGCATGATGGCTATTTTCCATGATTTAATTGAATATGTGATGTAAGTAATATGAATGATTTTTTAGTTTTTGGTTCATCTTTTGATCATTGCTTGGAAAATCTAACAAAAGTATTGTAGATATGTGAGGAGACCAATTTGATCCTCAATTGGGAGAAATACCATTTTTGTGGTACGTGATGGTACAATATTGGGTCATCGAGTGTCTTCTGTATGTTTAAAAGTTGGTCGGGCAAAGATAGTGGCTATCGAGAAACTACCTCCCCCAAAAAATGAGAAGGGAGTGAGAAGCTTCTTAGGACATGGAATAATTTATAGGAGGTTTTTCGAAAATTACTAAACCTCTATGTCATTTACTTAAAAGGTATTGCATTTGATTCTTTTGATAAGTATGTAGTCATTTGAGACTTTGAAGAAAGTATTGGTAAGTGCTCCGGTGCTCGTAGCTCCCGATTGGTCATAATCGTTAGAGTTAATGTGTGATGAAAAGAGACACAAGTTCTCTAGGACGATTTACTATGAAAGTATAACTCTCGACTCCGCACAATCCAGTTACACCACTATGGAAAGAAAAATGTTAGTTGTGGTGTATGCCTTTGACAAATATAGATCCTATTTGATAGGAACGAAAAAAACAGTTTATACGGATCATGTGGCCATTATACATTTATTTGTAAAGGGAGAAGCAAAACCGATCTCTTACTTCAAGAGATTGAGTTAGAAATAAGAGATCGAAGCGGATGTGAAAATGTAGTGACAAACCATCTCTCCCAATAGAGAGTCCAACAAAAGCTGAAAAGGTACCCATCAATGAAAACTCTCATGAGGGCGGACAGAATTCTCCTCCTCCCTTATCCTTCTGGAACTATGTATTCCTTACTGCACATTGCCATTCCTTGCTCATTTTCCCTCGCTCATTCCCTTTCTTACAGTCATCTGATAGCACGATCTGGTGACCTGTTGCTCTGATATTATTTTGCCCACCTTATCTCCTGTCGGGTATTTTATGCTCATGTGGTAGGTGTAAGTAACCAAATGGAATTCGTTAAGAGTAGGTCGCCCCAATATAACATTGTAAGCTAAGTTTCCTTTGATGACACTAGTGCGGAAACAGCTTTTAAGAACGCCTGTTTCTGCAGATTAAGAACGCCCTGCTGAGGCGTTCTGTATGGAGCTGTTCTTGAAAGTCTGACATTTAAGAACGCCTCAGCAGGGCGTTCTTGAATGTCAGACTTTCAAGAACGTTTTTCAGAGACGTTCTTAAAAAAAATTTCAGCCGTTCTAGAAAGTCAGTTTTGCAGGTTTCGCCCGTTCTGGAATTGTACTTTCCAGAACGTTCTTTTTTAAGACGTTCTGGAAAATATACTTTCAAGAACGTCCATTTTTTAGGCGTTCTTAAAAGTACACTTTTGAGAACGCCTAAAAAATGGACGTTCTCGAAAGTATATTTTTCAGAACGTCTTAAAAAAGGACGTTCTGCAAAATGTACTTTCGAGAACGCCTAAGAAATGGACGTTCTGGAAAGTACACTTTTGAGAACATCTTAAAAAGGGGCGTTCTTGAAAGTATACTTTCGAGAACGCCTCTATAAAAGGCGTTCTGGAAAGTATACTTTTCAGAACGGGTTTTTGAATAACCGTTCTAGAAATAAAAAATTTTAAAAAAAATTAAAGCAGGCCAAAAAATACATCAAATTTCATTACAGATTTACTTTCCATTACAGATTTACTTTTCCAGGTCTGCTCATACAATTTTATTACCTATTTAATTCACAAAACACATTTCATTTATATAATCTAAAGATCAAACAACACATGACATTATTCACTATTATACACAATTACCAAATATGAAGATGCTCTTAGAAAAAAATAAACTTAGAAAAACAATAAAACTATTTGTTGACTACTAAAATTATAATACTACTGCACCATTAATGTACAACATTGTTCCATCTATCCTTAGCAAAGCACCATAAACACACAACACACACATGCATGCACCATATATACTATACAGCGCTAAAACCATATTATTCCGCAGTGTGTGAGAGTTAGAGATAATCTGTATAGACGAACCAGATATGGGATTCCCATCTTCAAGTTCTCCRGTAGAARGCGACCMCTCGATACTCCGAGAGCGGGGCCCACGCCTGCTCTTCTTCACGTGAGGCTGCTGTTGTGGCACCGGATTACTCGCCGGCAACTGCGCCTTGTAAATTCCCAATTCTACCCCGCTGCCGCCTGGAACCTCTGGCGCGGACAGGTTCAACCAAAATTTAGCGGGCTGCCTGGTGAACAAGTTTAGAGCTAATTGCAAAATCGTACCTGAGTGACTAAGTCATATAGAAAATAAGGTACTTAATACCAGATTTAATATGAAGAATTCATATTCATGATATAAAACTATCAAATTTCAACTTATAACTTCGAGTTTCAGAATCCATAATCCAGAAATAAATCAAAATTTTCATATAATTTCAACATTAATAGTTATGCTAATATTCTCGTTACGATTCCAAATCAACCTTATCAAATTATATTCTACTAACTCTATGCATCTTCGCATAAGAATAAATTGGGGTAAGTATTTCTTTAATTTATGCAACATATATATTCAACTAAGCACTCAATATAAATCTATTTTTTAATTAGACAGGGGACACAGCAGTGAAACAAAATATGGAGAAAATAAACCGAATAAGAAAAAACATATACAGGAAAAAAAAGTTATATCATAAAATATAAATTGGCAACCAAATAAGGCATTAATTATGAACAAGTTTTTTAAGTTTTAAAGTTATAACAAAAATTGCTCTGCAAGGAATTACATCGCACACACATTATTCGAGTCAGCTCTTTCTAGCATAATTCAATAACACACATTCCTTTATAGAGAGTCTTCCAATGTTAATAATCCATAAATATAGCCACATATAAATTGCATATGTAACAACACAGTCAGAGAGGCATATCTATACACAGGCATATAAATAAACATAGCTATGGAGAGCAAAATTACCTGTGGAACACATCAATGGGCTGATTAAGCTCGCTGAATTTAATGTCATCCAATGACGTTTGATCACTTGACAATTTCTAATACCTCGACTGGTTACTCATTTCTTCCGCCATTCCTCAAGAGATCCTTACAAAAAATTGAAAGTTAAAACCATATTTATCAAAAGCATAGTTACAACTGGAAGAATGAGAGTATTGGTAAAATAGCTGTACAAGAACACAAAATCAAATTTATTAGGAAAAGCGGCCTGAGGAACTACGAAACCCTGATAAAAGAGTGCAGAGAAAACATCACAAACACTGTAAGCTGCTATGGTAAACCAAGGAAACTTCTTAGGCATATCATGTTTAACTAATCATCTAATAGCCTAATAATAACCAAAAACAAAGAAAGCAATCTTCATTATCACTGCAAAATAAAACAGAGTACAAACTTTCAGGACTAAAGAGAGAATGAACAGAACATTTTCCCATCAAGAGTAGCATCCATACTAGTGGTACACAGAGGGCAGAAAAATTCCCCATTTTAAAAACTGGCACATAGTACTAATTCAAAACACTAGTTTCACAAAGCAGCAAACCAACTAACCTTTCCCATGTAGCACAGTAGAAAGGAACAACTGATATAACCCAGAACCAAAAAGCATTCCGCCCACACATTGCAGTGCTTCCAAAGGCAAACGACTCAAACTATAAAGAAATTCTAAATTAATCTTCACTAATCACTCTGAAATAAAATAAACAAATAAGTAAAATTCAACAACATACCACACACGCAAGAGCATCACATCCTGCAATTTTTTGGGGGCACGGTAATTTATGAGATCATTGTCAGGACAGAGCTAAATAAATGAAAAAAATGATGAACAAGGAAAAAAAAATATAATTTTCATCAACAGCATGATCAAAAAGTTCACCCAATGGACTAGATGAACTTGTTCTTCTAGCTTGTTTTCCATCAACTGCATCAAATGTCTAGCATAATTTTTGAAAGGAAAATAGAGATGATAAGGATGGGCTGACAACTCACAATCAACTACTTCTGAAAGAAATTTCTAAATTTGGTTATGCAAAGAGATTTAGAACAGAATTTGACTTAAGACATTCAACCAAAACACCCCATAATTTCTGACATCCTGTTATATATATCTAAGTTCTACCACAAAACAATAGCAAATAGATGTCAAAAACAGAACTAAAGGAACTTGAGCATACTTGATACAAGAAGAGCAACAATCCATGCGCAAAATGAACCCATCTTGGTGGAGGTGAGTCCAACTGAGGTGAATATATCTATAGAAGGAGTTTAGACAGACAGATAAAGGGTTGAAATAAATCTCCAAAAAAGACAACAATGGAGAGAAGGTTTTCAAACTTAGCAAGAGCAGTAAAGGACTCTTACCCTTATAAACGTTTAATTAAATATTGAAAGAATCCAAAGATCAATATATTGCAAATATAGTGATACGGAATAAGCTTAAAAAAAGGTGAAACACAGCTTCCGACGCTTTTTAGAACTTCAAACTTTAATATAAGCATTATATGGACAGACCTCTCACTACAAAAGGAGTGTGTGTGTGTGTGAGAGAGAGAGAGAGAGAGTTCACTCACATATCCAAGTAATGCAGACGTAACCAAAAACATGAACCCCATAAGTGTAATCTGTACATGAAACACATCAAAATAAGGCATGGCCGTATGAGCAAATAGGCTGAGGCGAAATATACCTATTACCAAAGAGGAGAAATATGAAGAATACTTACCCCGTTGGGTCTGTCTCCAGTCCATGCACAAAGGGAAACAAAAATAAATTATTGACCAATCAAGGAACATCAGAACTGTTCAAAATATCATTTAGAAAAATTAYAAGCTTGTGGTTTTAGAATRGAGAGCATTCCAATCAATATCTTCAACAGCCCTGCTACCAGTTTCCTCAAAGGTTCTGCTAAGCACTAAGGCACTAGATCTTCTTGTGTACAACTTACCAGGTCCCACATCTTTCGCTCTAAAGTTATTTTTTCCTGCTCGGTTTCCATGTCCCTTGTCAAAACGTTTTGATCGATCTTCACGCCGTTTCTTCTCCTCTGGAGAATCTGCGACTGCAGTTGCAGCGGAATAATATTTTGTCAAACTTTGCTCCTTGTCACTATCGCTAGAAGTTTCACCATCATCAGCCGCCTTGAAGTCTTCACCAAGACGCTGCCTCTTAGCAGGTCTAGTAACATTCTTACTGAAACTTTTCTGAAATGGGAAAGGAAATCTGGAGCCTGAATTGTCATTATTCTCTGTTTTTCCACCAGAAACCTGCAAACATATATGAATGCATTTGGTCACTCAGAACCATGGTCAGCACTCAACTCATTTGAAGACCAAGAGAATTTAAATAAAATCAAGTCGAGCACAGTTTATGAAAAATAACAGCATTTTCTCCATTACACTTCAGGTGATTCCATAGATCATTGCGCCAAAAACCAAATAAGAAATTCAGTTTTGCAGCCCATTTCACCCTCAATATATTGAAATTTTCAAATGCATCAATCAATACTAATAAGCTAAAGTAATTAAGAATGTCAATAACGGGTAGAATCAACTTAATAGTTAAGTGAATGTCAGTATAAAAGTTACCAATCGTAAATGTGAAAAACATTCTATGCAACCCAATAGGCGGGCGTTAATCCAAAGATAAACACTACTAAATAACATGGAAACTGGGGATAATTGGAATTTATGTGCTACCTTGTCCCTAATTCGAATGTAAAATAAGGATAAGGCTAAGTTAGCTTCCCTAACTTCACTTTCACCCAAATTCTCTTCTGCATCAATAATCCTAGATAAAATTTATCAAAAGAAACATAAGAATGAGAGAAAATCAACACGAGGAATACCATATTGCCATAAGTCACATTCTTCAGTAGATAATAACTTTCTCAGTTTATAATCCATAAATCTCACAACGCATCTCCAAAAAATATTAAATCGACTGGTTATGTGGTACTAACAGATCAATTAGCTTATGTAATGTAAAACTCACTTCTCTTTGA
>BMAC01000148.1:1284489-1318120 GCA_014905375.1 Phtheirospermum japonicum | reverse complement strand
AACATCTAATCATATGCTAAACTTCACGTACAAAGATATTTTCACCATATTACCTGCTTAGGCTGACCATTTTTGCCACCTATAGTTGTCACAATTATGTGGCCAGTCTCAGTCCCATTTCCATCTACTACTGCTGCTTCCATTTCCTGCAACCAAAACAAAATTTTACAATAATAAAATATGAATCAAAGAAAATAAACAAAGTTTTCCCAAACGAACCTTTTCCACTTTCTCGTCCTTGATTTTCATCTAATTGATTTCATCAGGAAGTTTGTCCACGAGCATCGCATCACATTTCGGCTCCTCAGCCGCAACACCAACCGTAGCCATACTCCGAAAGGCAAAAATCTCACACACTTAGAAATTGAGCTCGAAAGTATGACACTCCTCAGCTTTCAAACCCTAACACCAACCAAAAAATRAAAAAATAAAATTAAACAAAAATAAGCAAATCAGAAACAACATTCCACCAAATTAATCTTCCAAAAAAATGTATCACCAACAAATAAAAATAGGGTAACAATTCATGAAGAAATTCACGGAAAAACATACCCTGTAGCTGCGGATCAGTCATGTTTTGCAAACATTGATATTTTAGATAAGCACGGAATTGCATAAAAAATGAAAGTAAAGGTGAAAACAGTACGGTGAGAAGCTTGCGACCTTCAAAGAGCTTTCGTTTTCCAAGCTTTGACTAGTGTAGATCGTAGACCCTCTGTCTCTCTCTAGACTATACAATTATTTCTCTGTAAATGCTCTCTGTGTCTGATGTGAAGTGAAATTTCTAGCGGACCCCAAAGGATTTAATTAAAATTAGGGTTTCTTGGTTCAATACCTTATTGGTGGACGAGAGGATGGGTGGATCTGGAGAGAGGAGGACGAACTAGTGCCGGCGCTAGATCATAGGAACATCTCGGCGCTCATGTCGGCTCACGGCTGCAAGGTGTTCGCCGAGATATTGTTGGCGAATCCGGACACGACGGAGATGTTCGAGAGCAACGTGGAGAGCGGGCTGACGATTTCCAGACCTAGCGACGACGCGATGAAGGGTTTCATGCCCAAATTCAAAAACCTAACCACCTCTGGTAAGCAATCGATGCTGGAGTACCACGAGATTCTGATTTACGAGTCGATGTCCGGCTTGAAGTCCAGAAACAGATAGACGAACTCATTGGCCACCGACGGTGTTAGAAATTTCAATTCCATGGTGCAAAATGATGGTGCCGACGTGACAATTATGATGAAAATTGTGACGGAAAAGAGGGGCTCTGAATAGTGGAAAAGCCAGAGTAGATTTCGTGGTGATGGGGATTGGGGATCTGGATATGACGGGATATGGGTAGAGGAGATGAAGTAGGGCAAAATTAAAATTTTATTAACTTATTTTTTAATTCATAAAATAATATGTTACTAGAAAGTCTTTTTTAAGACGTTCTTAATATCGAATATACAAGAACGRCATTTTTTAAGACTTTCTCGATATTTAACATACGRGAACGTMATTYTTAAAGACGTTTTCGATATTTAAACATACGAGAACGTCGTTTTAACGACGTTCTGGATATCTAACATACGAGAACGTCTTTTTAACGACGTTCTGGATATCCAGTATACAAAAAYGTCTTTGAAAAAGACGTTCTCGTATGTGACACTTTTATTACAAAAATGCCACCGCCTAACATTTAAGAACGCCGCCTCCTGAGGCGTTCTTAAATCCCTGTTCTTGAATCCTGTTTTTGTACTAGTGTGATTAAAAATGGATGTCAGTGCTCTAGGCTGTCCTGGAGATTGCGTCGCGGTGGGCATTTTCTGCACGCGTCGGGATTTTGTAAAAGGCAGCTTTTCGAGATCGCTTGACCAGGGCTTCGCCTTTGAGGCTGAGTTGGATGCTGCAATAATTGCGGTCGAGGAGGCTGATCAGAGAGGTTGGAGATGGATTTGGATGGAATCCGACTCGACTCATGTGGTGGAGCTGTTTGTGAAGCGTAGTCTAGATATCCCTTGGCGCTTCCTGGCTCGTTGGCGTTGGGTTCTTTTTATCACTATCTCGATCGAGTTCATGATTTCACATGTTTATCGAGAAGGCAATCGCGCTGCTGATGCGCTTTCCAAATCCGATTCTCCTTGGTACGACTGGTTTACGACTCCTCCAGGATTCCTCTTAGATCTGGTGAACGATGATATTTTGGGTTAAGCGGTGTTCCATTCATCACGATAAGGTTTTCAGCTTCTCGGATGGCAGTTTAATCTCGGTTCGGCAGAGGATCTTAGTATTGCTGCTTTATAGATCACGACTGCTTGTTGTACCCTATTTTTACTTTTAGCCAGTTTGTGACTTTTAGCATTTTATTCGTTCCTTTTACTACTGGCGTGAGGAGGGTACTATTTCCTCTACGAGTGTTTTTCCCATAAGGGTGAATTTACCTCGCGAGGTTTTAAGGAGGCCCGAACAGATGCCTTTAGTAAATTTGTACGAACAATTTTCTCCTTTTTTAATATATGTTTAGCACAAAATAGCAAACCAACCCCTTTTTCACATTTTTCATGACACAGACCAGTTATAGGCCCCACTTTATTGTTCTCAAGTATCTTTTAGAACACTGTCACTTTACACTCCTCCTTCCCTCAACACACACACACACACACACACACACACCCAAACATACTATTTTAACACCCGTATGTTACATAAATTTATATATAGATAAATGTACAAAATATTCGTGATAATTATAAAATTTCTAATCTATTATCGTTTGAAAGATATCGTATTATCAACCCATGTATTGTACTGATAATCAATCACTATTTATTAACTATTATTTTTCTATTATTAAATAATTTTATATTTTAATATTTAGATTAAATTCGTTAAAGATTTATCTACATTTTAGAATAATTCAAAAGTTGTCACATTCTCAATATATTTCTAATCTCGATTAGTAAATTGTTATTATTAATTTCTTTACTTTAGTTTTTAGTTACATACTTAAAAAAACCTAAAAAAATATCATATTCTTAACATATGTTGTATTATACCAGTGTCTAGTCAATATTCATTAATAATTATATATTTTACGTTTATATTGATTTTTTTAATAATATTTAGTTAAATACATTAACTCGTAATTTACTGACATTTTATATTTGAAATTGTAAGAATAACTTTTTTAACTTTTATTATAAATACTACTTATTTAGAATATTTTCATATTTAAGTATTTATTAATTAACATATCTTATAAGTAATTTAACTTTAAATTAATATAACTAATTTATTCAAATATATATAATTTTATATTTTTATATTAGAAGAATTAAAGGATATATCGAATTAGTCAAAATATATTAAAAAAAATTTATTTTCAAATTCACCAATGAAATGCTGATGCCAGCAGTATCCTGGTTATATTTTTTTAATTTCCTACCCATGTATATTATTTATTTAAGTTATATAAAATATATATTATTTATTTAGTTTCCTAAAAAAATCTATAACTATTTGAATGACTGAAAAATAAAGAAAAGCTTTAAATTATGAAACAGAACGTCTTTTTCCTAATTGGCGGACGGTGCAAGTTGAAGGGCCACAGTTCGAGGTAACAAAGGTTATCTACTCACGTCACACTCAATGGTGATGGTGCAATATTTGAGATACACAAAGAAGAAATTGTAAAACACTAACATGAAAACGAATGAAAATTGATCGGTAGGTTTAAGATAAAGAAAAAGTGGTGTAAGGTCATGCAGCCCCACCAGTTTGTGGATCCATCTGGAACGAAAGAAAATTTGCTTATCAATTCTCAAAAGAGAAAATGCCAACAAGTATTACTTTTTGGAAAAAAAAATCTTTATTTATCTTAGATATTTTGTTATTCATACATTTTTTTTTTAATTCTTTTTCTTTTGTTATGTTGTAAAGTTAATTTTAACTCAATAATATAAGGAACTAGTCAAAATTAATATTGTAGATTTGTAGGTCTATGGTTTTGAAATAAGTCTCAGTAAAACGATGTTGCTTTCGGTGTTACAATCACCGAAACTAACACCAAACAGTTTCAAAGTAATAAACAACAGTTTTAGAAAACAGATGTTAAGAACGACGTTAACAACATCGAAACTAACATCAGACAAAGTTAAAAACGTGCAGCGGAATTGATACGGACCAAAATGTCCATACGTAATATTATTTGATATATGAAATTATTTGTGTTAAGCGACCTCATTTCCTGGAGAAGGTGTTCCTCTGGTAGGTGAGCGATCTGAGTGGTTTCAGTGGAAGAGTAAGCGAGTTGGTTTGTGGAGTAGCGACCTGGAGTATGAGGATGAGTTCTCATATAGGGTCGTGACATCTTGTGGTTTAAGCTGTGTACTTGAGCTCGGTTATGGGCTTTGTGAATATCAAACCTGTGGGCTTAGTGTGAGTGGTTTATGGGGTCCCGGCGGACTATATCGAAAGAATAACAGGCCCAGGCCTATTCTGGTAATTTAATGAGAGGTTTATTGTTTATTCAAACTTAGCATATAGGAAGAATCTTAATTCTAAGTCAGTTATGATATTTATGGAATTATGGTAGGAGAAGGTAACCCTGACTTGGGGAGGACTTCTCTTGTCTCTATAAAAGGGATGCATACCTCTCTTTATTTTCTAAGTTGGAGTTGTTTTATGATGGATTGATCTAACTTAAGCATCGGAGGACCTAACTTAAACATACCTCTCTTCAAGTTATCTCTCGCACTATCTAACTTAAGTATCGGAGGACTTTCGTCGGGGCCGCCCCCCGCCTTGCTGAAGGTGCTGTTTTGCAGGACCGGCGAGGTCGCTAGGAGGTTTGTTGAAGGCTTGACAGGTCGCGGTGACGTATTCAGAATCTGCTTCAGGTCGCTGATCTCTATCTTGAGGTTAGTACCCCCTATATTTGGTAACCCAACTTTTTAGACTTATCAAATTGGCGCCGTCTGTGGGAAAGAGGGACATCGAGTCCTTGAGCGAAAGACGTGAGATACACAATTTTCGTAAGTCTAAAATCTGATTGCGCAATAAATTTGAAAAATTGTTTTCTAACGATTCAACCGTTGGATCGTGTTGAAATCTTACAAAACCTCGAGAACCTTTTGAATTACGTTTTGAACGGTGAAGATTGGATTTTGAGGTGTGAGGGAATATATACCAAATTTCGAGTGAAGCAGATTTTATTTTTTGAAAATTCTGAGCAGCGTTTTTCAAAATACGATTGTGCATAATATAACCGTTGGATGAGGCCAAAAATTTGATATATTTTTCTAAACATATTGACGTTCAATATGAACGGCGGAGATTTGAGTTTGATTTCGTAAATATTTTATAATTAATTTTGAATAGGGCTGATCCTATTTCCCGAAAATTGTTTGTCTACCTTCTTTTGAAAATTAAGTTATGCACAATTTAGTTATTGAATGAAGTTGAGTTTTGGGTATAATAATTACGATATATAGTGGTCAGATATGAATAGTGGTGGAGATCAGGTTTTGAATATTTGTGAGCACGAGTAAGGGTTGTGATGCTTGCGTCTTATTTATTGATTATTTTTATGATCATATACTAACGGACTAAGTAAGGTCTATTTGTTGAGCTTGTATTAATATTAGTTTTTGAGGGTTACTCTACGTGTTGCCTGGGCTTAACCCGGGAATGGTCAACGCAAACAAACGTGATGAGGTCGCGTGTCCAAATATTCGAGGTCGATTTATTTTGTTGCTCGGAGTCTAAGATAATGAGGTCGCGTATCAACCGAACGCAACAAAAATTGAGATAAGTATTTATTTTCTTTTAGATGCGTTTAAGGAGGAAGGTATGGTATGATTATATAATGTATATGGTTAGTTGTTGTAAATTGGATTATTTGATTTATTATTGAGAATTGGCATCTGATTAGGTGGTTCTTTATGGCTTAATTGAATATATTAATAGGATATGTGGATATGTGTTAGTTTAAAAAATTACGTGTGTACTGTACTTGTGAGTATCAAGTTATTTTGTCCAAATGTTGGTATATCAGGAGGTTTATTGGAATTGGTAAGATAGAGTAGAGATGATATATTATGTGTTAATTAAGTATTTTAAAAAAGGGGGAATTGCCAAATACTCCCCCTAGAAAAATGTCTTTGTCAAATACCCCAACTAGTTTTAGAAAATGCCAAGTACTCCAGACACAACTGTATAATTACTAATTTAACCTTGCTTCCCATCAAACTCAGTTATTCTCTCCTCCAACACCAATCTCTCACAATTACCGTCGCCGCCAATCTGAAAATTCATTCCTGCAATACCATTTTGCTAAATCTTCTCTCTCCTCCTCTATTGTAATCGTCGGATCTGTGCTTTCTTTGAAAAGGTAAGCTCATCACCCGAATAACATTTTTGATTATTAGATCTGTTAATGCCGCATTAATCCATGTTTAGATCTGTAACATTTTCGTGTTTCACGTTTCTTTTTTCTGCGTATGAGCTGTAGATGTGTTGTATAGAGTAGAATGTCGGTCGATTTGATGATTTCGCGGTGTGTTATTCATTTTTTTGGAATTTAGTAAATGAAATGTGCTTATTGAATGGTGAATCGCTTGATTTGAGAATGCATCTGAGTTTCGATTCGATGTTTGCTCCCTTGCTTTTTTAGATTCAGATCTTCTTGTTCGTTTTGTGCCAGAAATGAATTGTCGTGATTACCCATTGTGGATCTGCTTGTTTTGTAATAAAGTGTGATTTGATGGCTTATTGGATGCTTGTCGTCGTGTAAAAGATTATAGCATTGTAGATCTCTATTGCATCAGCCTTTAGATGTTCCATCTGTTGCTTTTGGGAAAAAAATGTTTTGTGCTTCATAGACTTCATTTCTTAAATTGATTGCATAGTTTTATCAGATCGTTAATCTTGTGCTTACTCTTCTTTCATAATTGACAAAGATTTTTAAAAAACTTTCTAGTTGCTGAAAAAACTTGTTGCTGCCAATATTTTTCATTATCTTGCATAAATATTATTAAGTGTTTGAGGGGTTTATGATAAATTGATGATTTGCACCATTGCTCGGATATCCTTTTTGTGCTTCTTTTGCTTGGATTTTGTGAAGCTAGGGTTAGGGTTTTATATTCAATTGAAATGTTATTTTAATTTCACCCTTTGTAAAATCCTGTTCAGATTCGCTGAAATTAGCTCTTAATATTGTTTTGAAGTATTGAAGGTGAGTTTGAATCAATTTGATTGGCCTTTTCCAAATTAGAGTGAATCACAGATCCCTATTTCTAGTCAAGGATATGTATAGCAAATTTAGTTGGTTGGCCTTTTCTTCATCAGTAAGCAGTGATTGAGTTGTGTGTGTATTGATTGTTTTATTTGTTTATTTCTATGCATCGCATGCATCTCTTTGTCTGTCAAATGTCTGTACTGGGGTGTGATTCATTTGTTTTTTCTACGAATATGGTTGCTATTGTCGAGAATATGTTCCCAGCGATACGACTGAAAGCCAGAAGTTCTGGTCCGATGAACAAGTGGTCCCCCTGTGTGATCAAATCGAGGCGAACCATAAACGGATGCAAGAACTCACAAGTGCAGTTCCTATGCCTAGCTTTGGACTTTTGACGCCCAAACCGGGATATAAAATGGATGCTGAGACAGAAGCGGCAGTTGAAGAACTGTACAGAAGCGAGGAAGCGGCGTCGGTTGGAATTCCTGGTGAAAGCTCCATCAAGTCTTAATCACTTTCTATATTTATGATGTATTGATTTTCTGTTTGTGGAGTATGTGTTTTTGTGCTAATGAAGTATTGGTTTTCTGTTTGTGGAGTATGTGTGTTTGTGCTATGAAGTATTGGTTTTCTGTTTGTGGAGTATGTGTGTTTGTGCTCTGAAGTATTGGTTTTCTATATGTGGAGTATGTGTTTTTGTGCTCTGAAGTATTGTTTTTCTATATGTGGAGTATGTGTTTTTGTGCTATGAAGTATTTTGTTTTCTGTTTGTGGAGTATGTGTGTTTGTGCTCTGAAGTATTGGTTTTCTGTTTGTGGAGTATGTGTGTTTGTGCTCTGAAGTATTGGTTTTCTATATGTGGAGTATGTGTTTTTGTGCTCTGAAGTATTAGTTTTCTATATGTTTTTCAATTGAAGGCAAATGTATATGTGTGAGTACAATTTCTGATTTGAATTTTTACAGAAAACCCAAATGGCTATTTTCCTTGAAGAGAAAAAACACCCGAAAGCAGGCGATATTGAGCAGTACATTGTTGAAGATGTTCGTTTCGCGTGGAAGGGATGTGCTGGGGCCAATGGGGACTGTGGTATCTTCCTTATGAATCACATGGAATTTTTTAGGGGACATCCCTATGAAAATCCAAATTTGAAAAAAGTAAGTACACTTGTTATACATAAGTTCCGCTTTTAATTTGAAAAGGATAGGTAAATTTTTTTTTTTGTGTGTGTTTTTTGTAGCGTGATGAGAGACGTTTGTTGAGAGCCAAGTATTGTGCAACACTTCTCTTGAGTGATGTCAATCACATGAAGAATCAGTTGGAGAAAGATGTACTCGATTTCTCCAATTCCAGGAAGTAGAGGAGTTGGCCATGGGCAGAAAAACATGTCTTGGTTCTTGTGCGTTTTCTAGGAAGTAGAGAAGTAGGAAGTATTTGTGAATTTTTTAGCCTTTGACATGTTAGGTCTCTGCACGTACAATTGTTGTAGTGTTTTGCAAGTTCTGAAATGTAAAATGTGGATGGTATTAGGTTGTGCATACCAATGTGTTGGTTCTTGTGCTGCGAGGTATCGATATTTGTAATACAATGTATTTCAAACCTAATGACATGTGTTGGTGTTTAACATGAATAGCTTAGCTCCTTTGCTTCTTTCTTTTTCTCTTCTTTCTGCTCTGTATTTCTTTCTTAAGTGGTAGGTGACGTCGTAAGAAGTATTAGGTTTTTTTTACACTGCAAGAAACCAATACTCCCGGACACAATAACCAATACTCTTCTGTCCAGAAACTAATACACTAACCAAGATGCTAGTGTTTGTAATGCAATGTGCTAGTTTTTCACATGAGAAGCCTAGATACCCTGCTACATTCGTTAACACACGATAAGGTATTGATTTATGAGCAACGGTGTATCTATAAAAAAATGTGACCGGAAAAAAAAAATCCGGCGGCCGAAAAATTTTCCGGCCGTCGGGCGGCGGCCGGCGGCTAACTTTATATTAGATGGGCAAAAAAAAAAAATTCTCGCCGGAAAATTTTCCGGCGACCGGGCGGCCGCAGTGTGGTGGACCCATTTTATTTTTATTATTGTTATTATTATTATTATTATTATTATTATTATTATTAGTTATTTTAATAGTAAGGGTATTGTGGTATATTCATATCACAATTTTGGACTATTTGGCAAAAAGTAGGTACTATTTGACTTAAAATTGAATGGAGGATTAATTGACAAATGTACCTCCACTTCGGGTACTATTTGACAATTTCCCCTTTGAAAAACATATTGTATGGAAGAGGTTATAAATACAGTGGTTCAAATAATTTCATGCAAGCCACAAATTCTCACATGGGTTCTTTGCATAAATAATATTTTTCTAAGTTTTGTCATGATGAGATTTATGGATTTGCTCCATCACGCGTCCGTTGTGGAGTATTTGTAATAAAGTTTTTGGAGTTATGATTTATTACTTGTTGAGATATCATCTGCTTAATTCTAGAGACATGTGATGTGGACTATTTGATATGTGATATTGATTATTTGGTATTATATTGAGGGAGTTTCATTTTTGGTGTTACTATTATTTGGGGTTTAATATATATAAAGTTGGTGTACTTTCATTGATAGTAGATTTTTGATCCCATAATTTATGATTCCCATTATTTACCAGGAAAGTGGGTTAATTAGAGATGTGAATTGTGTGCTTATCATAATAGTATATTTTAGAAGGAGACTGCAGGCTGATTGTTATGGGATTTGATAGATTGTGGCATTATTTGCAGGATAAGGTTAATGGGTATATTTATATTTATTATTAGTGCTTTCGCATGTTGTTAATGGTTATAAATTGATGCTTATAGTTGGAGCTTTAAAGAATTGATCAAATCTAGCCTTGTATATGTACACAGTAAATAATGCGAGATGAAAAGATGAAAAGCCACTAACCAATCTTGATATGGGTAAATTGGTCGGCAGATTAGGGATAAGGATGGGGCTCTAATTCTTCTATAATTATTTGGTCTAATATCAGTTGATTTAGATGGTTTATTTTATTATTGTTATTGTATGGGGTTTTGTATTGATGTTGGTTTCGAGGGTTGATTTATTTCGCGTCACGAAACTGAGGCGAGGAGGTTGCGTATGAATCAAACGCAACAAAATCATCAAAAATCAAGGGAACAAGACCGTTGTCCAGTTTGTTCCCCGAACAGGGAGTTGATTCTAAAATTTTAATGGTTTATTATTTCTACAATGTTATTGATAATGATATTATTTATTCAGTGTGATGATCTTTTGCTAGGTACACGGCTTATATAATTAGGAGACCTCCTGGTCGATTTGAGGAGCTAAGTCAAAGTCTCCTAAATATTAATGTGGGTCGGTTAATGAGGTGAATGGGCCTGGAGGAATTCAAATAAGAAGATAAGTTTTCTATTATTTGGTTTGGTGGACGTATTTTTTATATACATGTTAGCCTGTTTGATTGATTGTATGGGTTCGATCGTATGCGTGTGACATTCAGGTTCTTTTGGTATCACACAATCAATTATGAGTTTGGATGAGGTTTAAAATTTGTAATTAGTAGGATAATTATGTTGGAGCTTTTAATGGAATTTGAGTTCTTGGGTGTATTTGGGTTAATGTGCTACTAATTTTTTTTTGTGGAAAGTGGAAGATGGATTTATGTGGTTTAACACTTGGTTGGGGAGTATTTATTTGATTTTATATGGTTATGAGGATATGCTTATATTTTTAGAGATAATCAAGATTAGTTTTTGACTAAATATTAAGTGTTTATTAACTCCCTAGGGTACTTGGATGAGTAGGATCGTGAAAACACATTAAGAATTGCTTATTCTTGCACATTCCCGTATGAAAATAATGCACTGCCACACTCCAATAAAACGGTCATAAATCACTGTTGGATTATCCGTTTTGAGATCCGATTTTTGCATTGGAAACTAGACTCGTAGTGATTTCCAGTGGTATGTAGTTTGGTCTTTAATTTATTGCCAATCAAAACAGTTTAATCTTCAAAGTTGGTGTATGTGTGCTGAAGATTCTTGTGTCAGATTTGTTTGATCCTATATGGCTTGATGGTGATATGATATTTGTGGTTGTGGGAAAGAAAAATATTTGATTTGCAAAATATTTTATTAACATTTTATTGGCGCGAGTAGAGTAAGGTTGCGATATTCGAATGATATTTTCTATGGTTATGCTAACGGATTTGGGTGCAGGGCCTGTTTAGTTCATATTAACTTAGTGATAAGTTGTGGGTTGCCCGACATGTAACTCGAAGATGGGTAACCCAATGCGAAGAGGTCACCAAAGTTTAAGACCATGTACCAGGTCGCGCGTCCAAACATTGACAAAAAGGTGATCGGGGAACTATGCTACCTAAAAACAAAAAGGTCGCGCAGTTGGATATTCGAGTAGAGGTGAATTTTCTTATGGCATCAATGCGAATACGTATCGGATACGCTCTTTAAACTCTTATGAGAGGGATGATTTTCAATCTTTTGTCTTACTTATTGGTGTGTGGTTAAACATGGGAGAATAGTTGATTTATGCGCTTTAATATGGTCCACTTAAAGTGATAAAATTTCTTTGGGATGATTTAAATGGTTATGGTTTGTAATTCAATTTAAATGGTTAAGATCTGGCCACATATTGAGTTTATGTCGTATTAATGGTTTGGTGGTTTTATGATATGAGTTACGGAGAATACATATAATTAACTCATTACGGTCTCCGCGACCTCCTTACGGTCTCATGCGACCTCATTATGTAGAACAAGGTATGGTTTTATGGTTATGAAAATGTTTAAGCCTCAACGGGCAGAGATTTTATGGGTTTATGGTTAAATCCCGACTCTTTCATTAGGTCGGTGATGGTTTTATGGTTATGGGCTGACGCTTCTATTAGGTCGGCGATGGTGTTTGTGTTTTTGTGGTACGGGAGAAGGTAACTCTGAACCGGAGGGCACTTCTCCCGACCAGGCGAGCTTGTGGAAAGATTGTGTTTGTGGTATGTTGTGTATTTGTGGTATGGGAGAAGGTAACTCTGGACCGGAGGACACTTCTCCTGACCAGGCGAGCTTGTGGAAAGATTGTGTTTGTGGTATGTTGTGTATTTGTGGTATGGGAGAAGGTAACTCTGGACCGGAGGGCACTTCTCCCGACCAGGCGAGATTGTGGAAAGATTGTGTTTGTGGAAAGATGGTGTTTTTGTGGTACGGGAGAAGGTAACTTTGGACCGGAGGGCACTTCTCCCGACCAGGCGAGATTGTGGAAAGATTGTGTTTGTGGAAAGATGGTGTTTTTGTGGTACGGGAGAAGGTAATTCTGGACCGGAGGGCACTTCTCCCGCACAAGAGTTCGTGATGAGAAAGTTATGTTTTGAAAGTGTGTTGTTGTGGCGAGAGAAGGTCACTCTGGACCAGAGGGCACTTCTCCCGCACAAGAGCTCGTTGTGATGTGAAAGTGTGAAGTTGTGTTTTTGTCTGGCGGGAGAAGGTAACTCTAGACCGGAGGGCACTTCTCTCGCATAGAGTTTGTGTTTAGTTGGGGAATTTTCGTGATACATAATAAGTGAAGTTGCGCGAGCTGTTTTGATTCTCAAGTGGTTGTGATTGGAAGTGATATGCTCGACTTACGTGCTTTTCTCATGAATGATTATTTTTATTTTGGGCGAGCTAATATGTTTTATATGCGAGCTGATTTTAGCTCCATTGGATTATTTGTGATTCGTGGTGTGGTTATTTTTGAATCTCATGGTCTTATGAGGATAGGAAATATGAGTATGATTGATTAAGAATTCGTACGACCTATGTGCAAATCAGGTTTATTTGACATTTACTTTTTGTGGATAATCTGGTTGGACTACTTGATTGTATTAACTTGGGGGACTACATAGGCGAGCTCTATTGGGGTGATGTGGCCTGGTTGTTTTGTTTTTCTTGCATTAAATAAACATGGAGGACTGAGTAGTTTTCAGTTCCATGTTATTGTCATATGGTTACAAGTGGGTTGTGTACGGACTAACTATTTTATTCAAACTTGGGAAATTGAATGGTTTTTCTGGGTCATGTGTGATTTGATATGGCTTTTGCTTTATTCGGCATATACTTTATGAGTGTGTTATGGGCTAACACTTTTGTTAGGTTGGTAATGGTTTATATGGAATGGATTGATGCTTTTATTAGATTAGCGATGATTTTTAGGTGCAATGGTTTTCTGACCGACCTAATTTAGGTCGATAATATCTTTATGATTTATGGTTTTATAGGTTTTTGTGCCTTTATGGTTAACGCAATCTTGGGCCTTGATGGGCTATTATGGATTATGATGTGGGGTCATGGCGAGCTAATGAAATGGTTATTGTTATAAGGYGATGCTTAAGTAATGATTATGGTTTGTGGGATGGAATTAATTTCTGACCGACCTGTTTTAGGTCGAGTAAATGACTTATGGTGTTCTGAATTTTCATAAGCATATGATTGTATTTTCTTGTATTATTGTGCTCGGTTATAACTTCAGGCTGCGGAGGAAAGGCTGTATGGTTTTAGGTCGTCAGGTATGGGTCTGGGGACTCGACTTGGGGACTCGTAGGTATGTCTTCTTGGATGATGAGCGAGCTCAGCGAGCTGATCTTTTGGAGGTCGCGGTTTTATGTGGTAAATTCTTATGGGATGATTGATGTTATAGCTCGGTATGTTGAGTTGTGTTATTCTAATTTAGTTTGGTAAGATGGCAGAGTGAATTGTGTGTGTTTATGCTTTATTTGTTAATGATTGCGTTTTTGAAATTATTGAGTCCGAATGTGATTTTAAGTCGATGGATAAAGTTGTGTGGTTTAGGCCATCATATATACAGTTGGGGACTTGGTCTGGGGACTTGCAGATCGTCCCTCGCGAGGTGATCATGCTATCTTAAAAAGAAGCGAGCTCGGTAAGCTGAACTTTTGCAGGTCGCAAGTATACTTGACAATTTACAGTGGGATAATTGGTATGTTAGCAAAAGTTTGTCGAGTTGTGTGATCCTGAAATACGGTCTGGTAAGGTGGAGTAGTGGTTTATTTATGTGCTTGTATTTTATTGCTGATTGTAGTAGTTGTGTTCTTTTAATTCTCTTTTTACATGTCCTACCTGATTTCCTACCTCAATCAGCTAGAACATGGGGGACTAGCTGATACGGACCAAAATGTCCATACGTAATATTATTTGATATATGAGGTTATTTGTGGTAAGCGACCTCATTTCCTGGAGAGGGTGTTCCTCTGGGAGGTGAGCGAGCTGAGTGGTTTCAGTGGAAGAGTAAGCGAGTTGGTTTGTGGAGTAGCGACCTGGAGTATGAGGACGAGTTCTCATATAGGGTCGTGACCTCTTGTGGTTTGAGCTGTCTCGGTTATGGGCTTTGTGAATATCAAGCCTGTGGGCTTAGTGTGAGTGGTTTATGGGGTCCCGGCGGACTATATGGAAAGAATAACAGGCCCAGGCCTATTCTGGTAATTTAATGAGAGGTTTATTGTTTATGGAAACTTAGCATATAGGAAGAATCCTAATTCTAAGTCAGTTATGGTATTTATGGAATTATAGAAGGTAACCCTGACTTGGGGAGGACTTCTCTTGTCTCTATAAAAGGGATACATACCTCTCTTTATTTTCTAAGTTGGAGTTGTTTTATGATGGATTGATCTCTCAAATTATCTCTCGCACTATCTAACTTAAGTATCGGAGGACCTTCGCCGGGGCCGCCCCCCGCCTTGGCTGAAGGTGCTGTTTTGCAGGACCGGCGAGGTCGCTAGGAGGTTCGTTGAAGGCTTGACAGGTCACAGTGACGTATTCAGAATCTGCTTCAGGTCGCTGATCTCTATCTTGAGGTTAGTACCCCCTATATTTGGTAACCCAACTTTTTGTACTTATCAGGAATAAATATAAAAAATAGTTTGAACACAACAATTTAAATTCCGTTCGTAAGTAAAAGTACTTACGAACTTGGGTATACAAACCCGAAAACTATATTACTTTTAAATCGTTTAAGATCAAATACAAATATAAAGTAATATATGAAAAACACTAGTATCAACTCTTGATACTAAAATACTTGTCACCTCGGTATGATCATCTTCTTTGTTGGTTAAGCAATTCCAAAGATCTCCGTGATAAAGATCGTGGCTTCAAGTCTTGTGGAAAAGCTTTTGATGATCTTCTCCGTTGGTTACGCAACTTCGAAGATCTCCTTGAATTGGATTGTTGCCTCATGTCTTTTACTTTCTCGTGTTCTTCTCGTCTTGCGTCGTCTTGCTCTTGATGCGTCTCTCTTTTTCTTTGTGTCGTTAGAAGCCTTGTATGAGAGATGATCTTCTCTTGTGTCCTTGTCTTGTCTTAACTAGACAAGAGTCCTAGAGTCTTAATCTTGGTAAACAAGTCCTAAACACAATCTAGAAAATAAAGTCCTAAACACAATCTAGGAAAAAAATAAAAGAAAAAATTAAAGTCCTAAATCTAGTTCCCTAATCTATTTTGAGCTCAAGAGAGGCAAATAACAAAATAAGAAAATTCCCATAAATAAATCTCCCAACAATCTCCTCCTTTTGCCTTTTTGGACAAAATAACCTAGACGCGCAATAAAAGTTCAAAGGACTAAAAACTCCCCCTAAATAAATACTCATTGTTTAGAACAAAAAAACCACAAATCAATCAATGGCTCGAACCTCATCCGCGTCTCCTACATCTTCTCCCCTTTTTTGTTCTGAAAGCAAAAGAGCCTCAACAAACGATTCACGAAGCACCTGGAGTTAAACAACGTGAGCCTACACCACTGGAGAAGTAAATTGAATGGTGTTAGGACTGGTGTTACCATCACCAGAACCAACACGAGAAGTATATTCTGAAAACAGCTCCTCAGCTTCAGTAGTCAAAAATTTCGTGGAGACTGGTTCCATGTTTTCAATCTCGACGTCTTGACCCGCAGCTTCATCAGAATCATCAGAATTGGAGCTAGGAGATGAGATCAGAGCAACTGTAAGTGATGTCAGGTTTGGTGACGAAACACCAGAACCAACATCGACTTTCTGGGCAGCTTTCGAACTTTTCTTCTTGGACTGGAACGGGGGATCAGAGGTACTTGAATCACCATTGGGTGGATTTTTCTTATGATACATACGCACTGTCTATTTTCGGTGAGGAGTAGTGGACTTGTATAACCTTGGCTTTGCTGGGTGATGAAGAGTTCGACATCCTTCAAGAGATTTGAAGAAACTACAAGGACAAGATCGGGTGCCGTAGGCAGTAAAATTGAGAGAGAAAAAGAGTAAAAAAACTTAACTTCCCAATTTGGATAAAAAGTATGCTGTAGAAGTAGGAAGAGGATAAACAAAGTAAAGTTAAAATAATAACTCCCCCACTCTCACAACTACTTCTTTTAAGACCCAAGATTTTTCTTTCCTTTAAAACAAGCTCCACTCCCCCTTAATGTAGGATACATGATCTCAAACCACTTAACCATTATCTCATTAATTCTGAAATTAAAATTGCATGACTCTACTAGAAAATCAACCGAAATATAGAGATGAATTAATTGAACCATCACCACAGTAGGGTTAATCTTTTGCAAGATGAAATTTCACTCTCCAAATTAATCTCTTTATTACCTGTCCAACCGTCCGGTTACAACTCCACTGAAACACTTGGTTAGCAAGATTCAAAACAAGATTAAGAGAATTCAGGAAAGACACAAGCACAAGCAACAAAACACACAACAATTAGAAAACTTCACAAAGTATGAATGTCCTAATTGATGCCTAAAAATCATGACCTAAAATGGTTAAAAATACAATTTATGGTTTTAGTGACTTGATCAGTGTTATCTTTCATGACTGATGACATTATAAACCAACATTGCTTTAGGTAAAGTCAATGAAAACAGACCCCTTAACCCAAGTTAATGACTACGTCAAAATCACTCAATGAGGTGAAATTTAAAGATCGGCTCATTTTTAATCCAGATTTTCTTCATCTTTCTATAGATTTGAAGAGAAATTGCTTTTCTTCAGCAATTGCTGTTAACACCTCTTGTTTTTGGACCTGGGAGAAAACTAGTTTCTGCGGGAAAGTTACACAATCACCTAATTGAAGAGGTTAGTCTTTTTGTCACCATTTTTATTACAACACATGACCTTATCGCACTTTCAACCAGACCCAATGCATTTGGGTTATGTATGAAAATAAAAATAAAAATGTATGCAAAAGTATACAGATGTTGTGACTGATGTCAGTTTAGGGTGTCACAACATCAAAACCAACATAGACTTAAACAATGCACATACCGAGATCTCTTCTAAAATGAGAGAAGGTCTCTAAATATAATGCCTTTGTGAAGATGTCAGCAAGCTGATTATCTGTTCCTATATGCTCAAGACTAACAATCATCCTCTCAACCAATTCTCGAATAAAGTGGTACCTTATGTCAATGTGTTTGATTCGAGAGTGCTGGACTGGATTTTTTGAGATATCAATGGCACTGGAATTATCACAAAGCACAGTCAATATTCTACTATGTAAACCGTAGTCCTCTATTATTTGGTTCATCCACAATAACTCTGTACAAGCACTTCCAGCTGTAATATACTAGGCTTTAAGAGCATCATCTACACGCTTGGGCTCTGTTTTGACAAGAAACAAAGATTCTCGAAAAAGAGAACAGTTAGTAGACAAGCAAACAAACTTTACCATCGATTCAATGCGAGCTACAGGAGCAAACGTCTCATCTGAATCCGAGTCTGATTCTGGAGCAGCCTGAGTTGGTGTTAAGACTTCACATTTTTTATGGGTGAACATCACATTAAAACCACCATCACACAGTTGGCTTATGCTTATCAAGTTCGCCGTTAAACCTTCCACTAGCAACACATTCTCAAGTTTTGCAATACCATGGACATGAAGGGTTCCTTGGCCAATAATTTGGCCATTTGCACCACCACCATACTTCACCTTTCCTCCATGAAATTTGACAATATTCTAGAGGAGATCTTCCGAGCCGGTCATGTGCTTAGAGCATCCACTATCAAAATACCAGGCTCCAGGGATGTGAGACTTCAGAGAGGAATAGATCATGTTGCATTTGATCTCGTTCTTTTTGACCCAGACCTGCTTAACTCTGGTGTTGATTTTGGTGTTGGGAACACAGAAACCGTCATGGAAACCATCACGGAACTCAGCAGACAGTTTCAACCTTTTAAATTGATGTTGTTTCCCAATAAGCTTCCAGAAGTATGGTAGAATGTGCCCAGGTTCACAACAGTGATGGCACACATATTGTCTTCTTCTCCTTTTACGGCGTTTGGTCGACTTCATATTTTTACTTGAGTCTAGCTTTTGAACAAGTTTGTATCCAATCCCGTGTTTTGAACAATCCGGGATACTCGATTCCAAATTTTCATCAAGCTTTGCCTTACCTTTGTTGAGGTTTGAGAGGGTTTTTGAACTTTCTTCAAATCGATCTTTACTCATTCTAGCTTAGCATCCTTTTTGGTGAGTGACGTTTCTAGACAGACAATTATGTTGAGTTGATCATCCTTTTTCTTGGTCTGTTTGTCCACCTCGTTCATAAGATCCTTGACTTTGAGTACTTGTTTTGCCCAACTAACAAATAATTCCTTATGCTCAATGCTCAGATTCTCGTACTCGTCAAGAGATTCATCAACCTCTGCATCCACAGCGTCCTACAAAATAAGGATCAGTAAACTTAGTACGTCAAGTAACCTGATCTGATACCAATTGTAGGTTTGTAGGTCTATGGTTTTGAAATAAGTCTCAGTAAAACGATGTTGCTTTCGGTGTTACAATCACCAAAACTAACATCAAACAGTTTCAGAGTAATAAACAGCAGTTTTAGAAAACAGATGTTAAGAACGACGTTAACAACATCGAAACTAACATCAGACAAAGTTAAAAACTTGCTGCGGAATAAATATAAAAAATAGTTTGAACACAACAATTTAAATTCCGTTCGTAAGTAAAAGAACTCTGAAATACAAGTATAAAGTAATATATGAAAAACATTAGTATAAACACTTGATACTAAAATACTTGTCGCCTTGGTATGATGATCTTCTTTGTTTGTTACGCAACTCCAAAGATTTCCATGATAAAGATCGTGGCTTCAAGTCTTGTGGCAAAGCTTTTGATGATCTTCTCCGTTGGTTATGCAACTTCGAAGATCTCCTTGAATTGGAACGTTGCCTCAAGTCTTTTACTTGCTCGTGTTCTTCTCGTCTTGCGTCGTCTTGCTCTTGCTGCTTCTCTCATTTTCTTTGCGTCGTTATAAGCCTTGTATGAGAGATGATCTTCTCTTGTGTCCTTGTCTTGTCTTAAATAGACAAGAGTCCTAGAGTCCTAAACTTGGTAAACAAGTTAAACAAGTCTTAAACACAATCTAGGAAAAAAATAAAAAGGAAAAAAATAAAGTCCTAAATCTAGTTCCCGAATTTATGTTGAGCCCAAGAAAGGCAAATAACAAAATAAGAAAATCCCCATAAATAAATTTCCCAACAAATATTACAACATAAAAAAAAGAAAACAAAATTAATATTACACTATTTTTGGAATATGTTAAATATATTTAAAGTAGTTATTATATATATAGCTTTTAGGGAAAAAAACTTTTTTCCCCCCAAAATATTTTGATTTTCACAGTTTACCATACGAACTTTTTTTTAGGATAAACCACCGTCTGAACTATGCATTTTTTGCAACTTACCCCCTGAAATCAGAATTTTGGTAGTTTTGGATACCAAGTCCGGTTTGTTAAGGGTTTTTATGGTAACTTCACTGCTTATTTCTAATCCTCCCCCCTTTCTCTACCCTAATCTACCATTTCTACAATGATAACAGCACGACAGTTCTTTAAGCCGCGAAATATCGTTGCTGATCTTCTTCGCCATGGAGAGGAGGTTCGTCGTGCCGTTATCATTGTAGAAATGGTAGATTAGGGCGGAGATAGGGGGAGGATTATAAATAAGGAGTGAAGTTACTAGAAAAAACCTTAAAAAACCGGATTTGGTATCCAAAACCACCAAAATTTTGATTTCAAGGGGTAAGTTGCAAAAAATGAATAGTTCAGATGGTGGATTGTCCCAAAAAAAAGTTCGTATGGTAAACTGTAAAAATCGAAATAGTATGGGGGGCAAAAGTTTTTTTCCCTAATTTTTATGAGTTCATTATATATTTTAAGAGGGTATTCTGATGAAACTTTCAAACATTATGTTAATGTTGGTATGATATTTTAGAGCAATTTAAGAATTAACACAATGTTTTAAAATTGCATCTGAAGACATTAAGTTAAAACATGTGGTGAACTTATAAAATTTTTAGGTGCCAATGTCCACCCGTCCACTCGAATCAATCACCAAAAAAAATTGAAAAAGCCACCGAAAACTACTGATGGACAGCTACCCGTCGGTAAAAGGCCGTTACCGATGAATTTTTTGACGGCACTAATTGCCGACGGACATGGCTCCTCAGTATATGGCTCTGTCGGAAAGTTCTCAAAAAGTTGGCGGGAGTAAAGCCCGCCCAATATGCCGACAGCCTAAGTTCGTCGGCAAGTTTTCTTTTTTAAAAAAAAAATCAGATTTTATTTGCGGACGGAAATGTAGCCGTCGGCAACGCCGGATTTTATTTACCGTCTGGAGCGAATTCAATAGCTGCGGATTCTCTTGCAGCAACASCACATTCGAGAACACCGTAAGCTACTCAGACCAATAAATAGAGTTGAAGCTATAGTTAAAGCCATTAGTAGAAAACTGAAATAACTAGTTATAGATGAGAGAGGGACGAGCAAGTGACATATTGGGAAAAAATAGGTAGGCCTTTTCTGAGCGGTCATTTAGAGGCCTTGTTAGCGACCCATCATTCTTCCCTAAGTTGTCAGAGTCCGATTAGACTCCAAGTTTGACATGGTTGCCTTTTCACTGATTTCCCATTTATCCCAAATGAAATGAATTCTAAAAAAGAATAAGGAGTCTTTCTGACAAAACCGATCTACCGAAATCACGATCATGAGCAAATATATAAATATACTCCTGAAAAATAAGTGGATATACGAAGTCATGTTGTTGAGTTTACCAATGAAAATTTGTCTGTCGGTAAACTTAATAATACTGCAGCCCCGCTGCAGTTTCTGTCATTTACTACAGCAACCTAAACAAAATAAAAATCGCGAGAGAGAAGAGAGGAGTTGCTGTCACCGCCACACGCCGGAACACTGCCACCGTCATATATTAAGGTATGTTAGCCTTTTAATTCAAAGGAAAATTCCCATTTAGTTATATATCATAGAACCCAAATCTCATAAAATCCTACGAATCTTTTTATTTCCATCTAAGAAAAATGCATACCATATAGTCCGTGCTAAGTAGTATAATGACAATTCTGCCCCCAAAAAACTGAACAGATAAAAACCCCTCGCCGATGGAAAGAAAACCAGATTGAGATATCTGCATGGTGATAGAGCATGATTCATGCAATCAATTTTCACGGCCCTCGCCAATCGCCATGCAATCAATTTTCACTCCACATTAATCGCAAATAAGCTATCATTCTCTGGATGAGATTTTAAATTACAAAATATCAAATGATTTTTATATTCCCGACATCATACAAGTTGATAACAAATAATTCTAATTGTTGTTGTTTGCAAATGGACATTGATGGTAAGGCATCTATTCTTCTGAATATTTTTTTTTGGAAAATTTTTGTTCTTCTCCTTTTCAGTTTTCAGAATATTTTATGTCAAGTTTCGAATTGCAAAAAAGATAGTTTTCTGAATCTTTCGAATTGCAGCAGATTTTTGATTTCTTTTTAATTGCACCAGAATTCTCAGAATATTTTATTTCAAGTTTTGAAAGATAGTTTCGAATTCTCAAATTCTTTTGAATTGAAGAAGTATAATTTCGAATAGTTTCGAATTGCAGCGGATAGTTTTGACAAATCTTTTTCATGAAAATTAGTTCACCTTTTCAATTTTCAAAATTTTTTTTGCTGCTTTCGAATTGCAACAAATAGTTTGCAAAAGATAGTTTTCAAAACTGTTTCGAACGACATATTTTCGAATTGCAATAGATATTATGAATACAAACAGATTATAAACTACTCACCTAGAGAGTTTCGAATCGCATCAGATAGTTTTCACGAAATCTTTTTTTCGTGAAAATCATTTCACCTTTTTTACAAACTAATTATAAATTACTCGTCTAGAGAGTTTCGAATCGCAGCATATAGTTTTCACGAAATCTTTTTTCGTGAAAATCATTTCACCTTTTCTACAAACTAATTATAAACTACTCGTATAGAAAGTTTTAAATCATTTGAACACAGACTTTGATATGTATTGAAAATAAGAATTAGTTTTTTTGGTGAACTTATTTTGTCAGAGTATTTTTTTTATACTATATAGCAATTTTTTTGAGTGAACTAGTTCAAATTTATTACAAACAAATTCCAAACTACTAGTTTTAAATTAGAAGTAGGTGCTGACTAACCTAGGGCCCTGTGAAGTGATGATGCCCTTCACTTTGTTCATGCTGTATAATAGTAGTAACAAGGCACTTGTTAGTTAGTTTCAAGTCTTTTTTTTTTTTTCCATACAAAAATTTAACTCTAAAATTATTTGGTATAGAACTGAAGCATTAGATTGTAGGTCTAATGGAACTATAGACTGAGCTGCATCTTGGAATATGGCTTAATTCTTTTATCTATTGCATAACATGTCTTGCAAGAATTGGTCAATTCTGTGTTTAGCCATCAGTACTATGATATATAAGTAAAGTTATTCGGGTCTTCAAATACAATTATGTTCATGTTATAGTCCTACTTGGAGAATGACCCCTTGTGGCAAAAGTAGTTTTTTAATTTCCAAATCGACACTTACCATCGGTTTTTAATTTGCAGTCCACCCTACCTTTTTAAGATAATTTTCATTTTTTAGAGTGTTATGTCATTCCGCACGTATTTTCAAGGTATTTTTTTTATTCCAGTTTATACAGTGGTTTAGAATATAGTTGCCATATTTTTTCAAACTGAATCCCAACTATTCGACCATGTAGTTTGTAAGTATTCAACTACAACCTTATTACCTAATGCGAAGTACTTATTTCTTGTAGTAGTTTAGAATAGTGGTATTTTGGTGAGTGTAGTTGCGAATTTTTTAAAATTAGTTTGTAATTATCTTTCAACTATCGTCCCATTGTAAGTAGTTTTTGCTATTTAATTTATAATGTAGTTTATAATAATCCAACATTTTTTATATATTGATGTAGATTTGACCGACTACGGAGGTATCATTGTTCTATGTAATTATGCTGGCGAGATGCTCGTAGTTGATGCAGAGACCGGATTCTCTTTCGATGACCTTGTTCTAAAAGTCCAAGCAAATTGGTGTGAACTAGAGACTCTGAATATGAAAATGCATTATTACATTCCAGAATATCCAATGTGCGTCCTTGGCAATGAGTTTGATTTCAAAGCGATGGTTAATATTTTGATATCATTTGGGTTTGTTCGAGTTAGAGTCGATATTTCAAGCAATTTCATTCAAACCGGAGCCTAGTCCGCTTCAAATTATTCAAATGATGAGGACATTCTATCAACCTTGGTCCCGAGCCACACTAAGATATTATTAACTGTTGATTGGTACAGAGAGGTATCAACCGTTAGACAAAAGTACGAAGGTGGGGTCACAGAATTCAGGATTACATTACGTAAGGGGTCAAAAGTTGCACCGAACCACTTCAGTGAACACTTCACATTTTATATGTAGTACTAGTTTGTTATTTTCATGTGAGTAGTTGCAGTTTGTTCATAAATTTTTATTGTAGTTCATAATTATATTCATCTCATTTTATAAAGGTAGTTCGTAATTATTTAACAGAGTAGTTCGTAATTATTTAATAGAGTAGTTCGTAATTACATTTTATAAAGTTGACAGAGTTGGCAGAGGTAGTTCGTAATTATATTCATCTCATTTTATAATGTTGGCAGAGTTTGCAATCTAAATTAAGTAGTTTGCAACTTTCAACATGTTAGTTCGTAATTACTCATGCCACAGTATTTCATACATCTTTGTCATGCAGCTGATACAAATATTTTCACAGATGCTAATCTAGTTTGTAATTATATACATGACTAAACAAAAGTAGTTCGCAATTATATTTTTATCTGTTTATAATTCTGGCAGAGTTTGCAATACGAACTAAGTAGTTTGTAATTTTTTTAAGAGTAGTTCATAATACTCATGTAATAGTATTACAGAGTAGTTTGACTAAACCAAATTAGTTCGCAGTTTTTTCACAAAACAAAGAGGCATATCTGAGTATGGAATTACACAATGTAAATTACATATCCCAGTATGCGAATTAAGTAGTATAGAATTACAGAATGTAAACTACTAATTCAGAATGCAAACAATGATATATATCTAAAATACAATCCCCATATCACAATAGTTCCAAATATGACATAGTATTCAAGTATTTCTGAACTGACACAATTTGTCATAATGAAACAAGACAATTCAAAAAGACCAGAGCTTTTGAACGACAAGAGGGAAAAATGGTAAATTGAATTAGACTGCAACAAAATATATTATTTTGAAATGTCTCCAACTAAAACCAATTCATCAAGTCTGTATGCAATCAAAAAATCCCCTCAGAATACCATCGTTTTAAATGTATAAAATAATACCAACCTACAAGTCACTCTCATCGAGGAAAAATAAAAATGTTATACATCAGATTCGACGGCATATCGTACTTCTTAATTTTATTACAAACTAGGGCTAACTATTGATTCAATGACTTCAACCTTGAACCTATTCATGACATCACTGTCAAAGTACACGGGAAACTCTTGGTTCAACACTACATGCTTCATGAGGTAGCATGAAAACATCGCACAGTCACTCCTGTGGAGTTCACACAAACATTTTTTATCATTGAAAAAAATGTTGTTTACATAATTTCAATTAAAAATTATTCAGATCCTGATTTTCTTACGTCTACCCTTGTGAAGGTAACCCATTAACCGGGATAACATGTAGTTCACATTGTTGTGTTGAGAGCTAGAGGTTTACTTTTGCATTTTTCCCCGACTTAGCATCAATGATCGTCTTCTGCATTCACGAAAAACATAACAGTTTGACCGATTTCAAATTTTAAAAACTACTTTTTAAAATTGAAGAGAGTAGTTTTTAATGTTTTAGAAGTAGTTTTGAATTTAGGAACGTTAATTTATTTTCAAAACTAAAGATTCGGTTCCACTCTATTTATTCAAGAGTAGTTTCATATATTTGAATCAGTAGTTTTGATTTTTTTAAAACTAGTTTAATAATTTTAAGAGTAGTTTTAAATCTGTTTGTAAAATTGAATAAAGTAGTTTAAATGTTTCAGAAGTAGTTTTGAATTTGTGAACGTTAATTTATTTTCAAAACTGAAGATTCGGTTCCACTCTATTTATTCAAAAGTAGTTTCATAAATCTGAATTAGTAGTTTTGTTTTTTACAAACAGTCTGTAAATCTAATATAAGTAGTTTCATATATTTGAATCAGTAGTTTAAAGGATGAAAATATAATAAAGAAATTAATGTTCCATACATTTGGCTTTGTCTTCCGGAGGCGTATCGGGGTGGAATATGTTCAATGATCTGACGAACTCCCCAAAATCTAACACTCCTTCGTGTTTGGAGTCGAACATATCGAACATCTATTAGATTAGAAACGAAACAAGAAAAAAATGGTTATAATACTTGATAAAGAGATATATAAATCATGAGCATTTTTGTACTATATGGGAGTTTTTGCTAACACTTTTGTTTTTTAGAGAAAGTGATTACACGAGGTTGAATTTAGTTGTAAATATTAAAATATAATATATTTTTTCCCGCTAAAAGCTGATAATTAATTTGTTCTGGGTTTTTGTAAACACTCCCTATTATGAGATATATATAATTTACAACACTGTCTCCGAAAAGAGACTGCTCCTTGCTATTCACAAACAGTCCAAGATTAAACTCCTCCTGTATAAATCTAAACTACAGATTCTAAACTACTGACTCAATACAAACTACCTCAGCCACATATTCCAAACTACGTGTTCAATTCCGAATTACATAAGATACAGTTCCAAACTACTGAGTAGTTTGTATTTACAAAATGACAGAGTAGTTTTAATTATCCAAACTACTCATCCAAACTACCACACTTACATATTGAAAACTACTTATCCAAACTACTTATTCAACATGCAATTTTCAACAAAGTAGTTTGTAATTAAGAAATGACATTTTCAAATTACATGCCATCGATGAGCACAACGACAAATGCTATTTACGCAAGCTATAAATCTAAACTATAGATTCTAAATCCCTGACTCAATACAAAACTATATCAGCCACATATTCCAAACTACTTGTTCAATTTTGAACATACAATTCCAGACTACTGAGTAGATTGTATTTACAAACTGACAGAGTAGTTTGTAATGATCCAAACTAACACATATACATATTGAAAACTAATTATCCAAACTACTTATCCAACATGCAATTTTCAACAAAGTAGTTTGTAATTAAGAAATGACATTTTCAAATTACATGTCATCGACGAGCACAACGACAAATGCTATTTACTCAAGCTATAAATCTAAACTACATATTCAAACTACTGACTCAATTTCAAACTACATCAGCCACATATTCCAAACTACTTGTTCAAATCCGAAATACATAACATACAATTCCATAATTCTGATTCAATTCCAAAATACCTAAACTACAAATCTAAACTACTTATTCAATGATTAAAAGTTAAATTATGTAATACTCTAAAAATAATCAACTAGTCTTTCAAAATGAGGAAGGAATCACTCAAAAAAGGTAGTGCTTATTCTCACTATAGATTTAGGCGATTTTTCATTAATTGAAAGCTAGATAGCCGAGTAGTTTACAATCTGTTTGTAAAATAAGAGAACTTTAATCCACTCAATTGACAATTAAAATACCACCAACAAACGTTACCAACTACAAACACACAAACTCAAGACTACAGTTCAAATAAATTACAAATAATGAAATCATTTAATACTTTGATAGTTGAAAGCACACAGACTATTGACAGAAAGTGTTCGGTAATGCTAAGTTACACACACGCACAAAATGAATTCAACACAAAATAATTACAAACTAATTGAAAAACAAGAAAAAAAAACTACTAATGAGAAACAATTATAAAACTTACTTGGTTCGTGGATTCTTCTTCGCCCTCCTCGACATATGGACATGATTATTTATAACTGAACTATTCAACTACAAATTGAAGAGATTTTGCAAATATTTATTCTCCCAGAATCACTTCGCGTAGCCCTTCCACATTCAACTACAAATTGAAGAGATTTTGAAATTATTTATTCGCCCAGAATCAGTTAGCGTAGCCCTTCCACAGGCGCAGGGTATATGATTTTATTTGGAGCGAAGCAGTGTTTGCGATTCCTATCAATTATTCAACTTGTTTGCGCAGACTTAGCAACTTGGAATGCGAATATACAGTATCAATTTCGGCAGAGGAAGGGATTTCATTTGGACCGGAGATTCCATCGGATCAGTTTCGAATTCTCCTTTCCAGTTTCAATTTCCGCTGGGTAAGGGACTTGATTTGGACTGAGGTTTCAATCTGAATCAATTCGAGATTATCCTTTCCTGTTTCAAATTGCGCAGGGTGAGGGGTTTGATTTTGACGGAGGGTTCAAAAGATTCAGTTTGGAATTCTCATATGCAGTCTGGGTTGGCAAGGTTGGATCCAGAGAGAAAAAAAACTTGGATTTCACTTCAATTACGGGTAATTGAAAAGAAAGATAATATTCAATTTCACTAGCGTGTCATATGGGTACAATCTCAGAGGGTAATATTGTCTACACTTAGCATCTTATGATTTTTAGGGAATTTAAAATTTGATAGAACTAGTAGGGAATTTTTTTTATCTCTTTTGGAGTAGTTGGGAATCTTCCCTTGATTCAAATTGATTTTTTTCTTAATTTAGGGTATTGATTTAATTTGATTTGTAATTCAGTTTAGTAATTAGGGTTTGATTCAATTAATAATTTATGATTTTAAGTTACGATTGAGTTGTTGAATTATGCTTTAATTTAGGGTTAGGAATTAGTTTTTGAAAAATTTAACTGGGGGTTCAGTTTAGGAATTTAGGCTTGACTTATGCAGCTGTGAATGATTTTAGGTTTAGGGTTTGATTTAATTGAATTTAGGGCTGGAAGTTCTTTTTTTGAATTTTCTATTTTTTATATTTAAAATTTATATTCATTATTTATTTCATTTTTGAAATTTATTTTAATTGTGTAAAATAATTAAATTAACTAAAAAAGATTTTAAATTTTCTAATTTTTTTAATTTTCTGTTTATTTTTTATTTTTTAAAACCTGTTTTCTTAAATAAAATATATCCTGTTTCAAATTAATTATTAACAGAATATCAAAATCTTTTTTTAAGTTAAAATCTATTTTTAATTTTATTTTATAACTATTATCGTATCTAATTGGATAATTAATGTCATAGTTTAAGGGTAAATTAATTCATATTTATAAAATTAGGGTACAATCGTATTTAACTAGAAATGTATAGTATTTTCTATTGATATTTTATTTGTGGCCCGGATCTTTAGGATAATTGTAGATATTATAAGGCACCTTTTATAGTATTGTTTTTTTAATTGACGCTCGTCCACTTTATATTTAGCATACCCATTAAATCATTGAAAAGTTTTATAATATTTCTCAATGTACAATACTCTATGTATTTTATGTCATCAGATCATTCCATTACATAAAAATTGAAATGATTCAATGATTAAAAAAATGAGGTATAGTACATTGGGGCCCTGTACTAAATCATTATTCATTTTCTTACACTTTTTAACAGTATAAATAACAGCATATGTATAAATATGATCAATCTTACCACAGAGTTTAGCAATTAATCGATCATAATTATTAAAAACTTATATGTTAACTGTTTGTGTAATCTTATGTTGAGTAAATTTCGAAAACTCAAAGACTTATTTAGGAAATATTGGAAAATATAAATGGAGGATTTTTATTTTTATATTTGGAGTACATAATGGTGGATTTGCAATCTATATAATATGAAGTAATTTAAAAAAGTTATATCTAATAATATGCTCAGTGTGCATTTTTATTTTATTATTTTCATTATAGGGCAACTAGGTCCATGCTAATATAGTTGTAAAAAAAAAAAAAAGAAATTGGTATAAATTATGAAAACGAAAAGGCAATCAATCAATCCACCAATCATGCTTCCCAGTGCTCAGTAATCTAGAAAACCTGTCTGTCTGTTCAATCGACCAATGCACCAACTTTGCATCGCTCAATCATTCACCAACGTGTCCTATCAAAATTTAACCATCCAAACCTTATTACGATTACCCACGATCAGTAGCAAGCGTAGCAGTGGAATAGCATGTAATCTCGATACAAAAAGTAGACATGACATTTATGTTTGTATAAAAGTAGAGGCAGAAAAGAAACTGTAGAAAAGAGAGGCGGAGAAAGATTATAATTTTTATTAAATAAGGGGCCCTTTATATAGGGTATCAATTACATCGTTCGATAATTATATAAGGTTAAATTATACTTAAATTATTCTCGTACTTAATTTGTTGATAAAGACACACTAAATGTGTAATTTCTTTAATACTCCCTCTTGTGTCGAGTCAACAAGTAAAATGGTGCATGAGTAGTTGTCTCATTAAAAACCTTTGTCAAGTAACAAAACCCAATGGGAAAAATAAAACTTGATCGAAGGGAAAAAGAGTACAACGCACCTAATGATAACATCTCTTCCCTGATACGTACATCTATCAAGAGAGCTCATAAAGTTTTCGCATACCTATACTCTTCACATGTTTCTCAAATATGACTTGAGGCAGTGATTTGGTAAACATATCAGCCACATTTTCTTCGGAGGTCACTTGAGTAATTTGAATCTTGAGGAATGCCTGTTGTTGCTGATTATAGAAAAACTTTTGTAATATATGCTTCGTGTTATCACCTTTGATGTAGCCCAATTTCATCTGTTCAATGCAAGCCGCATTATCTTCATAAATACAAGTAGGCTCTTCAGTGGTAGACCTCAAACCACTAGTCCCTCGAATATGTGTGATGATAGACCTTAACCATACACACTCGCGAACTGCCTCATGAAGAGAAATGATCTCTGAGTGATTTGCAGAGGTAGCTACAAGAGCTTGTTTGGTTGATCTCTAGGATATCACTGTGTTCCCCATGGTAAATACATAACCAGTTTGAGAACGTCTTTTATGTGGGTCTGAGAGATATCCAGCATCAACAAAGCCAACCAAAACATTATTAGGTGTTTCAGTGTAGGGGTGACACTCCCGCCTTTGACATTTTCTTTAGGGGTTACAAATTCATCTGTGGCCCCTCTCGTATTTCTATAAGGGAAGAACAAACCCATGTCAACGGTTCCTTTTAGATATCAAAATATGCTCTTGATCCCATTCCGATGACACCGCGTTGGTCCTGAGCTAAATCTTTCTAATAAGTTCACTGAGAATGAAACATCTGGTCGTGTGCATTGAGCTAAGTACAATAATACTCCTATTGCACTTAGATAGGGAATTTCAGCTCCCAATAGCTCTTCGTCATCTTCATTTGGATGAAATGGATCTTTCTTTACATCCAATTTCCGACCGATCATGGGAGTGCTAACAGGGTGCACTTTATCCATATTAAATCGCCTGAGCATCTTTTGGATATATGCAGATTGGTGGATTAGTATTCCACAAGCTCAGTGTTCTAGTTCGATGCCTAGACAAAATCGAGTTTTCCCAAGATCTTTCATCTCAAATTCAGATTTCAAATAGCTAGAGGTTTCTCTTATTTCATCAAGAGTACCTATTATGTTCATATCATCGACATACACAGCTACAATTGCAAATTCGAACTTGTTTTCTTTATAAAATGCAGGGGCATAGTTCATCGTTCTTATATCCTTTCCCAATCAAGAATTCACTTAAACAGGTATACCACATCGGTCCAAATTGTTTTAATCCATAAAGTGAGCGCTTCAATCTAATCGCAAACGCACCCCATGGTTTAGAGTCACTTGACTTGGGTAATTGAAGGCCTAGAGGAACTTTCATATATATCTCTGAATCAAGATCCCCATAGAGATATGCTGTAACCACATTCATGAGCTGCATTTCCAATCCTTCGGATGCTACTAAGCTAATTAAATAGCGAAACATAATAGCATCCATTATAGGAGAGTACGTCTCTTCGAAGTCAATTCCAGGGCGTTGTGAGAAATCTTGTGCTACAAGACGAGCTTTGTATCTCAGGACTTCATTTTTCTCATTACGCTTTCTGACAAAAAGCAATTTATGTCCTACAGGCTTTACACTTGGCGGGATTAGCACTACCGGGCAAAAATACATGTCATTTTGCCAGATAATCAAGTTCTGCCTGGATTGCTTCTTTCCATTTAGGCCAATTTGCTCTTTGTTGACATTCAACATAGAGCGTGATTTGATATCATCGCGCCCTATGACTTTTTGAGCAACAGTGTATGCAAATACATCATCAATTTGCGTAGAAGATCTTTCTATCAACTCATACGCACTTTCATAATCTATTGAGATTTCTTTGTTCTCTGGAATCATATCAAACATCGGAGCATCCTCCAGTGATGATTCATGGATATAACTATAATCAGAGATAATCTCATGAGAGGGATTCTCTTCATTGATTATTAATGGATTAGGTTGTGCCGCACCTACCCTTTTTTTCCTTGGGTGGGTGTCGATCGAACCAGGTGGCTTCCCCCTTTTTCTTTTGGGAGCCACGGCCTCAACCAAACCTCCACTGTGTGTGGTTGCAGCGTCTCTTTCTGTGGCGCTGTGCCCCTTATTGGGAACTTCTAACCTTGCAGGCACATTTGCAGCCGGTATATGTGATCTTGTCACTTTAGCGATATCAGCAAACACACCAGGCATCAAATCTTCAACGTTCTGAAGATCGATTATTCTTTTTACTTCACTTTCACATTTTGAAGTGCGGGAATCAAAATAAGACAGAGTGGAGACAGAACATAACAATTCATGTCGTTCCCTTAGAAATCCTTTTTCTTATCTCCCCCTAACAACGGGAAGACTGTCTCATCAAAGTGACAATCCGCAAATCGAGCAGTGAATAGATCGCCTGTCAAGGGTTCTAAATAGCGGATAATTGTTGGAGATTCATATCTAACATAAATTCTTAATCGTCTTTGAGGACCCATTTTTGTGCGCTGTGGGGCACAATCGGCACATATACTGCACAACCAAATATGCGTAAATGGGAAATGTCAGGCTCATATCCAGTTACCAACTGGTACGTAGAAAATGGTTGGCTAGTAGTGGGTCTAAAATGAATAAGTAGGACTGCATGAAATATGGCATAACCCCATGCAGAAATAGGCATGTTGGTGCGCATAACCAATGCCCGAGCCACCATTTATAATCTTTTGATGGTGGCTTCTGCGAGACCGTTTTGTGTACGAGATGTTCTACATCAATCCCGATTGACATACAATAATCATAAAATGCTTTTGATGTGAACTCTCCAACGTTATCAAGCCTTATAGACTTGATAGGATAATCGGGGTGGTGAGCCCTTATACGTATAATTTGTGCTAGGTGTTTTGCAAAGGCAGCATTTCTTGTGGACAATAGTGCGACATGGGACCAGCGTGTCGAAGCATCTACCAGAACCATAAAATAACTAAATGGTCCGCATTCTGGATGAATAGGTCCACAAATATCACCTTAGATTCTTTGTAAGAATGGAATGTTTTGTTTTGTATCTATAGCATAGGAAGGTCTCGATCCTATTCTTGCTAAAGAGCAGGCTTTGCAAAACGAGTGATGTGCCTTTGAGACAGATATTGGGGTGGAGTAAGATGTAGGTAATGCATCTCGAGCTTCAGAAGTTATTAGCTGCACTTGTGCAGCAGTAGTACCGACATTGTGGAGTGCATTGCGGTTATATCCCACTTTATGAGTCACTCGAAAGAAAGGATGTCCGTGTGAGTTTTTCAAAATACGGATCATCATGTCACGACCAGGTTGTCCAAGACGGTCATGCAAAAGCCTGTATGAGTCAGTGTCACGTAGTTCGTTATTGGTGACGGCATAAGATTCAATAATCCGTATAGTGGTGAGTTATAACCCACTATATTGACTCATTAGTTTCTCTAAGATGCGTTTTCTTCCACATTCATTAGAGGTAATATATATATATATATATATATATATATATATATATATATAT
>BMAC01000148.1:1255151-1266209 GCA_014905375.1 Phtheirospermum japonicum | reverse complement strand
CAAGTTCTGCTAGCACTGCCTCTAGTCTTTCAAAAGTATCCAAGAAATAAACAAAATTAAAATCTCCAATGATGAAAAAGGGATCAAAACCAAATTCAATGTGATTAGAACAAACTACAATAGATTGTCACCAAACATAAGAAACACAGGAAGCTTTCATGAATCTTGACATATAATTCTTAGAAAAAAGATAATTGTTGCTATCAACTTCTTTTAAAATCAAAGACCATACCATAGCTATAACTAATAGCAGTAAACTCCCATCACTTAGAAAGCTACACCATTTGTGTTTATCCACAAATAATAAGTAGTCAGCAAGAAAATTTGGCATGTTAGCACAAATTATGGCACGCAATTATGATTAAATGCGCAAGGCCATAAGTTTCTTGCAGGTTTACACGAAATAGGGCAGCCAACCTAAACAAGGAACAACTATAGCCATATATACATAATTAAACCATAAAAACAACAACTAAAATTCAAAAGTCGATCTACTTCAGCTACTACTGCAGACCAAAAGAACAAAATGAGAAGAAATGTCTTACTTCACTGATCAGCCTTCACAACATATAGTAAGTAACCTACAATTACAACCAAAAAAAGGTCTTTTAATCTTATTACGCTGCCTTGACGACCTTGTAAATAACAAGAATAAATAGGTTGTTGTTTACCTGGTAAACACAATTGATGACCTTGTATAATTTCATTTTTCCTGTAAATGATGCCATTTTCTTCTTCTTCTTCTTTATTTATTTCCCCCCTTACAAAAAAAACAAAAGGCAGAAAAACAGGATTTAACTAAAATTTGACAGCAAGTAAAACAAAGATATACTGTAAAATCAAGATTAATTACAAAATAAAAATAAAAATTGAAGATAAACGAGATTCGACTTTCAGCAGCATAACCAAGATCAATAATCAAATAAATCTGAAACAAAATTATCCAAAAGGAAAAGAAAAATCCCCAAAAGCTTCAAGAAAAATTCTGCAATTTCACAAGCCAAAGAGTTGTGTTCGCGAGAGAGCAAAAACAGTACAAATATTCATACAGCGATTGTCTGATGAAACCAGATAATCTACCATGCAGAAATCTTATGTTCATGAAATAGCAGCCATTTCTCAGAAAATTCCCATTCACGAAATAATAAATAATTAATTAAATAAAATCAAACAATTAGCTTTCAACTCCATCAATTTCAAACCCCATAGTTTATAAAACAACATGGGCAATAAATTATCATCAATGAACATTTTCAGAACGTGAATCAAATAAGAAAACATATTAGACAAGTTAGAGTGTTGGGACCTCTAATTGGGCATCGCCGACGTAATTCGAGTGAATGGGTGGATGGGTCCGTAGAGTAGCTCAAAACTGTTGAAGATCTCGACGGTGCGGCCGCGCTGGACGCGATGACGCATCCGAATACGCGAGGCGGAGGAGGAGAAGAGAGGGACGAGGAGTCTCCGCCGTCGGTTCCGGCGTGAGGCGGAAGGGACTGGGACTTGACCCGAGTGTAATGATCAGAGATGTTGACGATGACAAGAGGGTGGAGCTTGAACGTTAGGCCGCTGCTCGAAGACGATGCCATATTTTTGTGAGATTTTGATGCTAAATCGTTCTCTGCTCTCTTGTTTCTGCGAGATTAGGGTTAGGGTTATGAGGTAGAAGGTTTTGGGGGATTGTTTGGGGATTGAGATTGATTCCTTGAGGATGTCGGGGATGATGAGGAATTGGAGCTCTTCGTCCACCAGATCCATTGCCGCGAAGTGAAATTGAATGAGAAATTGAGGTTGTAGTCGCAGATCCGACGGAGGAGAGTGAAATTGCATTTTGACCGAAAAGGGTGCTCAGGTTTTTTTGATTTATATTTATATTTATCATTATTATTTCTTTAGTTTAATATTTATTGTTTTTTTAGTTTAATATTATTTATTTTTTTAGTTTAATATTTAATGTAGATCGATGGATGAGACACGGATCAACGGTTGAAACAACTTGCTTGAGCAAGACGAGGATCGATGACATGGCGGACTAGTTTTTACGGCGGTTCTAATGGAACCGCCGTTAAATGCTATCACATTCTACGGCGGTTCTTATATAACCGGCGTAGAATGTGCGAGTTTTACGGCTGTTATCACATACCCGCCGTAGAGTGTCTAAGTGTTTACGTTGGTTGTTTGTGAACCGATGTTAAAATTAACTGGCCTCCAAATTTTACGGCGGTTGTTAAAAAACCGCCGTAAAAATGTGTCACTTTTACGGCGGTTCTTAGTAAACCGCCGTTAAAATAAGCTGATATCCAATTTTAACGTCGGTTCTGAGGGAACCGCCGTAAAATAACCTTTTTAACGGCGGTTTTACCCACAACCTCCGTTAAAAGTATTTTTAAGGTGGTTTTCAGTAAACCGCCTTTAATTAACAGCCTTAAAAAGCAGTTTCTATAGTAGTGAGAACTCTGTCCAACCGAATGAAGAACTGATGGAGATCTCATTAGAGGAAGATCGCCCGGAGTATACCACGAGGGTGGGGACCCTAATGCCTGAGACGCTGAGGGACGAGCTGATCAGGCTGTTGAGAGAGTTTTGGGATGTATTTGCGTTCGGAGATGGAGAGTTAACTGGGGTGTCACCGGAGGTCGCACAACATCATTTAAATGCGGATCCGGAGGCGAGGTCGATGAAGCAAAAGAGGAGACATTTTGGGCCAGAGCTGGATAAAGTAATCGAAGAGGAAGTGCAGAAATTGTTGAAAGCCGGTCACATAAGGGAGATTCAATTCCCTGAGTATTTGTATAATGTTGTGATGGTGCCAAAACTGGCTCCAAAGTGGAGGATGTGTGTGGATTTTTGCGATCTAAATAAAGCTTGCCCGAAGGATCATTATCCTTTGCCGCGAATTGATCAGTTGGTGGACTCTACCTCAGGGTGCGAGTTGTTGAGTATGATGGATGCTTCACAGGGGTACCACCAAATACCTCTTGCAAAGGAAGATCAACCCAAAGTGAGTTTTGTTACTTCTACGGGTCGTATTATTTTGTATCCATGCCCTTTGGCTTGAAGAATGCAGGAGCGACCTATCAGAGGTTGGTGGACCGTATGTTTAAAGACCTACTGGGGTCCACCATGGAGGTTTATGTCGATGATATGCTGGTTAAGAGCAAGAGAGCAGAATCCCATGTGGAAGATTTGAGGAAGACATTCGTTGTATTAAGACAGTACGGGATGAAACTCAATCCAAAGAAGTGTGCATTTGGTGTACGGTTTGGGAAGTCTTTGGGTTATATTGTGACAGAGCTAGGAGTTGAAGTTAACCCAGAAAAGGTGCAAGTTTTTTTGGAGATGCCACATCCTCGCACGGTGCGTGAGGTTCAGGTGCTTACAGGTCGGATTGCAAGTCTTATTCGTTTCATTTCTAGGTCGGTGGAGAGGGGCATCCCATTTTTTAGGGCACTTCGGAAGGGATCCAAGTTTGAGTGGACAAAAGAAGCTGCGGATGCATTTGAAGAGTTAAAGAAGTACTTGGCGGAGATACCACTATTAACCAAGCCAATGCCGGGAGAGGATTTGATCTTATTCATATCCGTAGGGGAGGTCGCAGTAAGTTCTGTGTTGATCAGAGAAGAAGGGGGCACGCAAAAGCCTATCTATTACATTAGCAGGATGCTGCGGGGGGCTGAGTTGAAGTATACCGAGCTGGAGAAAGGAGGTTTTGCGTGTATTTGTACAGCTAGGAAGTTGAGACTCTATTTCTTGAGTCACAAGGTGAAGGTACGTACTAACCTAGCTCTCAAGCAGGTTTTGGGCAATCCGAGTGTGTCAGGATGATTGGTGAAGTGGGATGTAGAGTTGAGTGAATATGATGTGGTTTATGAGCCAAGGGTGGCTATCAAGGCGCAAGTGTTAGCAGGTTTTTTACAAGAGATGACGAGGCCAGCTGACGTGGATAAAGAGGTGAAAGCATGGACCCTATATACAGATGGTTCGACTATGGCATTGGGAGCAGGGCTGGGTATTGTGTTGACCAGCCCAGAAGGGGAGAATTTGGAGTTCGCGATCAAGTTAGGATTTAAAGCATCCAATAATGAGACAGAGTACGAAGCTGTGTTGCAGGGTATTAAAATGGCGAGCGATCTGGGGGCACGAAGATTATGGGCGTATACAGACTCCCAGCTGATAGCTTGTCAATTCGATGGTTCTTTCGAAGCTAAGGAAGAGCGGATGGCGGTGTATTTGAATAAGTTACGCGAAGAAGCAACACGTTTGATGAATTCAAGCTGGAACATTTACCGCGAGCTGAAAACACCCATGCCGATCATCTCGCTCGAATAGCACGAGCCCTGGGGACTTGTGATACTCGAAAAATCACATTAATGGAGCTGGGTCACAGTAGCGTGGAAAAGGGTAAAGAGGTTATGGAACTTGAAGTAAAAGATGAATGGTGTGATCATGCGAAGGGAAAGGCGTTAGTGGGCATAACGTTGCGGGCTGGTTTCTTTTGGCCAGGGATGAAAGCTATGGCTAGTGAGCTGGTTCGAACATGTAAACAATATCAAATGCATGCTCCGGTTATTCATATACTGGCTGAGGAGATGATGGTTATGAGCTCGCCCTGCCCATTCGCATAGTGGGGAGTTGATATTGTGGATCCTTTTCCAAAGACCCCAAGCAAGAAAGAGAACTTAGTGGTGGTGATTGACTACTTTACGAAGTGGGTGGAGGCCGAAGCGGTCACAGGGATAAGTGATCAGCACATAATGGATTTTATTTTTGATAACATATTTTGCAGGTTTGGGGTACCACGAGTGTTAGTGTCGGACAAAGAGACTCAGTTTAATGGCAGGAAAATGCAGAGGTGGTGCAGGGAGATGGGGATGAAGCAGCGATTTGCTTCTGTGGCCCATCCGCAGACTAATGGGCAAGTGGAGGTTACTAATCGAATAATGGTGCAGGGACTTAAGTTGCGATTAGAGAAAGCGGGCGGGCTTTGGGAAGAAGAGCTCGCGTCGGTCCTGTGGGCTTATCAAACGACTCCCCGAACTTCCACGGGAGAGTCGCCATTTAGCTTGGTTTATGGAATGGACGCGGTCATTCCGGCAGAGATAGTTGGAGGTTCGCAATGTTTGACAGCATTTAATGTGGAAGAGAATGAGAGACTGGCTCGAGGAGCGATCGAGATAATTGATGAAATACGGGAGAAAGTTGTAGCTCGGGTTGAACACTATAAACAGAGAATACAAGCTGCTTTTAATAAGCAAGTGAAGCATCGCTGTTTTCAGGTCGGCGATCTGGTATGGAGGAGGGCTGATGCATTGCGGATGACTAAGAAGTTGGAACCGAACTGGGTTGGGCCATTTAAGGTGATAAAAGTGTTGCGGGGAGGAGCATATATACTTGAAGATGCAACTGGAAAGGTCTTGCCTCGAAGCTGGAAAGTGTGTCACTTGAAAAAGTATTATGCGTAGAGAGTGGATTGCGGAAGAAGGTAACTCTGGACCGGAGGGCACTTCTCTCGCATAAGAGTTAGTTGGGGCGGAGAGTGTGTTATGTGATGGAAAGTTGTGATAAAGAGATTGTTTTGAGTGAAGTTATGTTTTTGTGGTGGGAGAAGGTAACTCTTGACCGGAGGGCACTTCTCCCGACCAGGCGATCTTGTGGAAAGTTTGTGAAGTTGTGTTTTTGTGTTGGGAGAAGGTAACTCTGGACTGGAGGGCACTTCTCCCGACCAGGCGATCTTGTGAAAAGTTTGTGAAGTTGTGTTTTTGTGACGGGAGAAGGTAACTCTGGACCGGAGGGCACTTCTCCCGTATGAGGTTAATGTTGAGAAGTTGTGAAATAGTGTGAAGAGTTTGTGGTTTTTAAGGTTGTGTTTTTGTGGCGGGAGAAGGTAACTCTGGACCGAAGGGCACTTCTCCCGCAGGATGTTTGAGAAGTTGAGTAATATAATGAATAAAGTTGTGCGTGCTATTTTGTTCTTTATGGTTAAGTGGTTGTGATGTTTAGCTTACATGTTTTCTGAATAAGTATTTTTATGCAAACTAATATGTTCTAAGCGTTGATTAATTGCATTGCTTATGGGTTATGATCTGACTAGGATCTTACGATCCCAGGGTGGAAAGTGCGGTTGCTCGTATTTTTTATGTGACCTATCTTAGCTTGAAAGTTAGTTTTATGATTGGTTGCTTTTGAGAATTTTTATTGCAGGGTTGTGTATTGAGAGTTAAAGAACTGTGCAGATAATGAACGTAAATTAGAGTACTAGCAGGAATAATAAATTATTTGTACAAGTTGCGAGCAGAGAGATGATAAATGTTTTAGGCAGTTTTTTCGGTAGCAGAGGTCGCAGCAGGGGGTTTTGTGATATTGGCTCAGACTCGGGAAGCAGGTCATCCAATGGCGTCTCTAGTTTAGCGTGTAACCCAATTGATAAGACAGCTTGGCTCTGACAAGATAACCACCACTTCGTGTCAATTGGTTGGATCCAGTCGCCCTTAAAGCTGCTGAAGGGAGTTAATTTGTCGATGAGGGCTTTGACGTTGGGTGTGTAGGAGACGTTCAGCGCAGCGACCTCATCTTTGATCATGCTAGCCGCCTTAAAGATCCATTGTGAGGCACCACCAACCATAAATTCAAAGTAAATGGAAGATTTCTCGTAAGCCTCCACCAACTCCTGCCGATAAGCATCAATGAACTTCCTGCCGATCGCACTGGTGAGAAAGGTCCGTCGACCTTCAGATATGCCTTCCTCGCGAGTTGATTTTATTTGTTTGATTTGCATCTTTTTGTACATATTTTCATTATCGTTTTTGTTTCACGTTGCGTGTTTTTCGCTTGCTTTTTGTTGCTTTAGGAGTCGGGTTGGCCGTTTTTYGTATTTCTAGATTTTCTTAGTTTTTGTACGTTTTGTTATTAATTTTCGTAGATTTTCACGTTTCCGTTTTTCTTGGCCGTAGGACGTCCAAGYRGGGCCCACGCTCGTTTGRGATCGTTGATACTCGACTCGGGAATGGACGGRCAAAGCAAGAAAGCGCAGCGGACGAGGTTCGACAAACCGGCGGACGCGAAAAGAACGAGAAATCGAGCCGGGCGCTGGAATCCAGTCGACCGACTGAACATTCAGTCGATCGACTGACCTTGAAGTCGATCGACTGGCCCGCTAAAATCGACTGGATTCCAGCGAGTTTTGGAAGTTTTTGACATGGCAGTCGATCGACTGCCTACTTGGCCGATCGACTGCTGTCGATCGACTGGGCCCTCYGGAGATCGACCAAWTTACAGGGCTTCAGGCCGTTTTTGACATCGCAGTCKATCGACTGCCGACACGATCGATCGACTGCCAGTSGATCGACTGCTTTTTCTCAGTCGATCGACTGAAAAGCAGCAATTTTGAAGATTTAAGCAATCAGACGTCTTTTCAAATGGCAACTTGCATCAGAGGCCTTCTTCCCCAGGAAGCTCCTCCAAAAACCAGAAAAAGCACTTTTTCATCTTTTTGCTTATTTTTAATTTCCATAAATTCTAATAATTAGAGATAGATTAGTTAAGTTTAGATCTTAGCTAGTTAGTGATCAAGCTTTGTTTTAGCTATCTTTTGTGAAGAATCATCCAGCTTTCAAGCTTTCCTCCTTCAAGCTTTTGTAATCACATACATTTGGTAATATCCTTCTATAATCTAGTTTTATTTTCATGTTATTCCTTTTTAATATTGTGTTGTATTTTGGATCATTAGTTTAGTGTTTCTTTTGCTTAACAAACTTTCARTTTCATTTTCTAGCTTTCTAGCTTTTGAACTTATATTTTTAAGTTATAAAGTTATAATCAAATTCTAAGCTTGTAAAAGTTTATTAAGATCTTCCTTTTTAAACCCTTAATTAATGTTAAGTACTTTGTTGACTTATTCAAATAAGTTGACTTTAATTTTCCCTCCATTTTCCTAATTTCAAATAATTAAGTTTTTATAGTTAATTAGTTTAAATTGATYGTTTTTAATATAAGCTTTAATTTCCTTTAAATGTTTTAATGTTTTTAAATCTTAAGTTTCAATTTAAATCCTAGTTATAAAAACCGAACAATGACTATCGCTTTCTTAGTTTAAATTAGTTTAAGCAAAACCGACGATAAGAACGATAAAGAAAACCGAAGGCCGATCACATCCATCCTCGAGAGACACGACTCGGGACAACTTTCCGCTTCTACGATCGACTCCGTACTATTGCGGAGACGATTTCTAGAGCGTCGAGAAATCATCGATCAAATTTTGGCGTCGTTGCCGGGGATGGATTAAGGCCAATGGCATTCTCAATTATTCTTATTGTCGTCGTAAATAGTAGTTAGTTATTTATTTTACATTCGATACGCGTAATCTTTTTGTCGCTTGTTGTCTGTGCAGGGTGGGTCCCACATCCCGTTCTCTCCGCTATAATCGAGAAACGAACGATGGAAACCCTGCTCGAAAGCCCGATTCTTCCCGCCCACACTCTGAACGATCGAAAGACGCCTCCGCCGCTTGATTGATTCAGCCGAGAATGGCAAACTACCGAGCTAGTTTGCCATACGACAACCCTTACATCCAAATTCCCGAATATCCAAATCCATATACCGATCCCAAATATGACGACCCGTATGCTTCGATCGGTAAAGAGTGGATCTACTCTTCCGATCATTATGACCCAAACCCTCCACATTCACCTCCATTCTCATACCCCCACAACCCGAGCATAGATCCTTATGCACCGACTCGTGCTCTTTTTAACCCGAGTTTGGACGATCTATATGTTCCCCTCGCCCTTCCATCTTCTTACCCCCATTTTGAATCGTATGCTCCATAGATTTATAATTCCCATTCTTCGAGCTATGATCCTTACAACCTACCCTCGAGCTATGATTCTTTCAATCTATCCGCCTCGAGCTCGTATAAACCGAGCGATGACCCTTATACCTCACTCTTTCAAGATTCGTCTACGTCCCCACTCCCAGACGTGGAGTCTCTCTTAGCCGAGCTCGTTGGAAGCCTCGATCGCATGGAGACCCACGCTAAGCAAATGGCCAACGACGTGAGTGAGCTTAACAAACCGTGCCTCGACGAGATTCCCTTCTTTGATGGGGTGGTGCCCATGGTCGTTGATGATAATTCGAGATTCGACGATCTTTCGGAAATTGAGCGCTATGAGGTAGATATAGAGAACGAGGAGAATGGGTCGGAAAACAACGTCACCCCTCTCGGGTATTGTGAAGAGGTTGTAGTGGAAAGTGAGGAGGTGTTATCTTCGGGATCGCCGATGGCACTTGGATTATCGAGCTTACCTGCTATAGGCGAGGAAGATGCAGTTTTACCGGCCTTGGAGGATGTGGAGCTGATCGAGCCTCTTTCGCCTCCACCCGAAACTTTGCCACTACTTAACCAAGAAAAGGTGGAAGAGGAGGAGGAATATGTGCTGGGTCCTACTCTCTCGTGCCCGACTACGACTATTTCTAAAGTCGAGAGAACGGGGACGACGGTTGGGGAGACGAAGAAGCACGCCGACCCATATTTGGATGATCACGTCTGGGTGATCAACTACTCACACTTACGACCACCGAAGCAAGCCCACGTTCTAGATTTCTCGATCTTCCGGCTTGCACTACGCGCCCGCCTTGGTGATACTGATCACCCGGTGTGTCTACTCGAGAACACCAAGGCGTGGCATGATCGTCACCTATTTTTGGATCCTGGATAACATTTTCGTATAATCGTCGAGCGAACGACGTAAACCAAACGCGCTACGTGGGAGGCAAACCACGACTCTCTAACTCTCTTCTCTTCTTGTTTTTCTTTTAATTTAATGTATATTCCATCTCTGAATAGTATTAATGGAAATTTTGGGGTTTATGTAGGTCCAGTCCTGAAGTTTTGGGAGAAAACAGGAGAAAAATCGGAGTGGACTGCTGGAATTCAGTCGATCGACTGCATATCTAGTCGATCGACTGGAATGCCTGTCGATCGACTGCACAATCGACTGATGTGATCAAATCGACTGGATTCCAGGGGTTTTAAGCTTTTTGCAAGAGCAGTCGATCGACTGGTCATTTGATGATCGACAGCCGATCGATTGACTGGCTCCCGATCGACTGAATTGACGGAATCGACTGGATTACAGGGACTTTCGTACTTTTTGACGAGAGCAGTCGATCGACTGTCGGCAACCGATCGACCGCAGTCGATCGACCGAGAAGAGCAGTCGATCGACTGCCCCGACCAGCGGGCTTATAAATAGCAGTCGATCTGGCTCATTCGGGCACCAACCAACAAAATCGACAGAAAAAAAAGGGGAGCAGAAAAATAAAAAAGAAAAGAGAAAAATAGCCGAAAATAAGAAAAGAAAAGGAGAGAAAAGATTTTGGTCGATCGAAAAGGCCTAACTACGCGGGAGTTCTCAGTTTTTCATTCTTCTCCTTTCAAAATTCGCCTTGGGGATTGTCCGATTCCTCGTTCCTTTTTCGAACCAAATTCGAGGTACTTCGCTTRTTCAATATCTTTGGGAACTTGGCAATTGATTGGTTGTGTTTGGGTAGGATTTGGGAGCCTTTCTCTTTGAATTCTTCTTTCAAAAATCTCGCCCACAAAGTGCTCGACATATTGCCCCAAAGAACTTTCAATTTTTATTTTCATCGTTTCTCCGTCGTTTTTCGTTCGTTTTGCTTTTTGAGCCCTCCCTACTACAAATTCGACCACATTCTTCCCGTTTTCACCTTATACAATGGTTGACCACTCCGACGATGAAAATATTGTCGGTCTTCCCCAATACCCCGATATCGCCGGAAATTACGGTGCCCCATTCCCCATCTATTCTACTTACGAGGGGGAACTTTTCCAAAATCTTTCCCAGCGACATTTCGCTACCCCTCGAACTTATATTTTTAAGTTATAAAGTTATAATCAATTTCTAAGCTTGTAAAAGTTTATTAAGATCTTCCTTTTTAAACCCTTAATTAATGTTAAGTACTTTGTTGACTTATTCAAATAAGTTGACTTTAATTTTCCCTCCATTTTCCTAATTTCAAATAATTAAGTTTTTATAGTTA
>BMAC01000148.1:1216618-1242652 GCA_014905375.1 Phtheirospermum japonicum | reverse complement strand
TATATATATATAAACATATATAAACTTGACAGACAAACAGATATATATAAACTTGACAAATAACAGATGTACATAAACAGGGGAAATTCCATAGGAGGCCTTAATTTAATGAAATTGTCTCATAATAAGGCTTGAATTTTAAGTTCTCACAATTGAAAACTCTAATTTTCAAAATGTCTCAATTGAGGGCTTATATTTATATTTTGATTCTCACTTGAAATCCTAATTTTAAAAAAGTTTCAATTGAGGGCTCATATTTACATTTTGATTCCCACTTGAAGGCCTCTGTTAACCTTGATTAAGTAAATTTAATGTTATTACTAATCCCCCAAGCTTGCAATTTTTATCTTTTTTTTTTCATGAACTTTATATTACCAAATACCATCAATAAATAAAAAAAATCTAAAAAAGGACTCCATTAAACTAGCTGCTATGAATACGAGCTAAACCATAGTTATGTAAGTGTGTTGACGTGTCAATTAATCCCAAACCATGGTTAAATTAATCTTTTTATTTATTTATGATGGTATTTGACAAATATAAACTCCATAAAATAAAATAAAATAAAAATTGCATTCTTTTGGGATTAGTTGTGTCATCATCATTTTACTTAATCAAGGTTAACAAAGGCCTTCAAGTGAGAATCAAAATGTAAATATGAGTCTTCAATTGAAACATTTTTAAAATTAGGCCTTCAAGTGGGAATCAAAATTTAAATATGAGCCCTCAATTGAAACTTTTTGAAAATTAGAGCCTTCAGTTGAGAGAACTTAAAATTCAGGCCTTATTATGACACAATTTCGTTAAATCGGGCCCTCTCATTGAATTTCCCCTACATAAACATATATAAACTTGACAGAACCCAAACAACAGATAGATATAAACATATATAAACTTGACAGATTTACGGCCAAAACCCAAATAAACTTGCAAGAATTGCAAACTAACAATTTTGATTTTTTTTTACATAAGATTAAATTGCCCAACAAGATATATATAAGATTAGAGATATAAAAGTACAATGAAGGCAACAGAGCAGATATATACAATTATGATTAACGCAAAAGCACAAGAACTAAACAAAAATATCCCCTCCTTTTTTTTTCAACAAATATAATCATATATCTCAGTGGATATTGAAAATACCTTTCAATATAGATACGATTCGTTTTGAGAGAAATAGAATGGTCAAGAATTCTTTTGTGAGTTCCTTCGTCCTTCTTTGCTTTTTCTGAGAGAGTAGAGAGAGCTGATTCGTGCTGATAACGTGTAAAAGTAAAGGCAGAAGAGGAACTGAAGAAAATAGAGGCGGAGAAAGATTATGGTTCTCATTAATCAAGGGGCCTTTTATATAGGGTACCAATTACACAGTTTGATAATTACATAAAGCTAAAGAATATCTAAGTTACCCTCGTACTTAACTTGTTGGTAAAGACACACTAAATATGTAATTCCTTTAACAATTTGTACTTTATTCGTCTCATTTTATCTGTGTTAAGAAATAAAGAAATAATAAAAATTATATTTTGAAAACTTAAATTCAACAGATAAAATATTTTACAAACTGCAAACAGATAAAACGAGACGAACAAAGTATCATCATTTAACCTTGTAAGTGTATTTGTAAACATTATCAATTCTCAATTACATCTTTTTCTACATTCTGCTATCCATATTTTAAGAAAGCATACTTGTTTGCACACTTCAGGCATGTATATATATATATATATATATATATTTTATTGTAAGGTTTTTTAAAAATGTATATTGTACATGCATGAAAAGGTCGACAGACTATTTGCGTTTGGTGGATACTGTTGTGAGTAGTGAACTTGCGCACATCATGTACTAAAGTCTAAAACTCGACTTTGTATACTTCAACTAACTTATCAGACTCCAATTTCTTCAGCCTGAACTCATCGATAATTTTATTAGCCTCAGTCAATTCCTCAATCGTCTTAACAGCATCCGATTTCTCATGTTTCAAATTCTCGATCTCTAAGATCATTTTTACAATCATCATGTCCGAACATCTAAGAAATGATGATTGTAAAAATGAGTTTAGATATCGAGGATTTGAAGCACGAGAAATCGGATACTGTTAAGACAATTGAGAAATTGAATGAGTTATCGATGAGTTGAGGCTGAGGAAATTGGAGTCTGATAAGTTAGCTGAAGTGTACAAATTCGGGCTTGAGAATTTAGTAAACGATGTGCACAAGCACACTGCTCAAAACAATATCCACCAATCGCAAATAGTCTGTCGGCTTTTCCATGCATGTACAATATATATTTTTATATATATTTTTTATTACCGATGGACATGTAAGCCATTGGTAAATATAAATTATATTTTATTTACTGATGAACGTGGAGGCCGTTGGCATTGTTATTATTATTTTGATTTCTTTAAATTATTCTGAGGGGACTAATATCCGTAGGCAAATAAAAAAAAAAAAAAAGGAATCCCGATGGTAGCTTACCGGTGGCAATGTCAGTTGGAAAAGCCATTTGGCACTTGCTGACGGCTCAAGTAATCTGTCGGCAAGTGAAATTACCAATAAAGGTTTTGTTTTGAATGTGGATTTTGGTGTTTTTTATCGTATTTTTTAATTAGGGTTTAGTGTCATTTTTAGTGGTTTCAAGTCGAGTTTTGTTAGATTATTCATTTTGTTTTCTCAGTTTCTTGTTTTTAGTGTTTCTTTTTGATTTTATACTTTAATTTGGTTAAATGGGTTCAATTAATTTTGAGGTTTGGTGTAATTCTTGGGTTTTTATGTTCAAAATTCTCATTTCATAGGTGGCTCAAGGAATGGAATTCAAGCCAAGGCATTGAGGCCCAAAACTCAAGCCAAGACGTGCCAAAATCTGTTGTCAAGAGCAAGCTCCTAAATGGCCAAACATTCTGGAATGATAGCCAAGTCTTGCCATGGCAAGCCAAGACTCATGCCAAGCCTTGACGCACGCCAACATTCGAGCCAAGCTCCACCCCGTGCGCGCACCCTTCCCAGCAATGCCCAACACGCTGCGCGCGCCTGTGGCACTCCTGTGCACCCACGGACCGGCCTGCTAACAGCGCCCGCGCGCATGCCCAACCCGTCGCCAGTTCCCGTTCCAAGCCGGTGGCCAAGCGCCTCGTCAAGCCCCCGTGCTAGCGCTTGCCTACTTGATTCAAGCTTTTGTGTACCTACTTTATAAATATTTGCCAAACCATTTAAAGCTTTCTCACAAGAGTACGAGATCGCGTGTAGGTTGGTAAGCTAAACTTAGTCGATTCTCGAGGAACGACCAATCGGAGTCTCAGATGTTTGTTTAATCACAAGTAACACATGAACATGTATAATCGGGGGGGGGGGGGGGGGATGATTTATTTGTTTTGTTTAATAATTAAAAACTTGAAAGTAATATTAAATAATTTAAACTAATTATCTTGAACTATTTAATCAACTATAAATCAAAAAGTATAATCAACTAAGAATTCGTAGAGTAAAAATAATTATTAGCATGAACGAAACTAAATAGCATGAATTAAATTACTAGCATGAACGAAATTGAAACCAAATCACCAAGCATGAACGAAAGCATAAATGAATTTTAAAGATGAGAAATTATGTACTAGATTATCCAAAGTATCCAAGGTATCAAGCATCAATAATACGAATTCCGAAAACTAAAGAACAATTATCTAAAAGCATGAATTAACGAACAATTAATCTAGAAAGCGATAAAAAGTTTAGAGTACTTATTAGAACTAGGAAGAGCAGTAAATTCTCCAGCTATTCCGGAGAAAAATTGTAGATCTTGTCCGAAGAATGAGTCACGTGCTAACGAATGGAGCTTGGGACTTGCGATTCTTGTATCTTCGATCTTGATCTTCTAGATATGTATCGGGCAATGGAAATGAGCCTCCTCTATGTCTAAGAACTGTAGGAATATGTGTGTTGTCCTTCAAGACGGATTAGAAGGGGGTATTTATAGTTTTTCCAAGTCTTGGAGCACAAGTTTCCTTTTAAAAATGAATCTGGGCCCGATAACGGTGAGCTTACCGGTGAGAGTTACCGCTAACCCTACCATTAACTTCTCGCTATGTGTTTCTGTCCTTCTTTAGCGGTTATGGTAGCAGTCAAGGGGACCGTTAAGCTTGCCGCTAAACTCTACTGTCTCTCTCTAACGGCGGTACTAGCGGTCAGATTACCGTTAACCTGGTTTGGGAGCTTTCTGTCCTCCTTAGCGGTTGGAATAACGGTTGGGTAACCGCTAAGTCCACCGCTAACTCTTCCTGGATCTTTCTATCGCCCCTTAACGGATGTACTAGCGGTAGTAAGACCACTAGGGGTTAGGGGTATAGGTAGCAATAAGAGTTACCGCTAACCTTACCGTTAAGTGGTAAAAATCGCTACTTCTTCGCCGAATAGCTCGTTCTCGTCTCTCGATCGTCGAACTCCATCTATTAAGTGATGAGCTCTTTCGGGAACTTAGCTATATAGGGAAAAACAGAGAATAATCACCCGTTTTCAATAATGATGATCAAAATGCGGTAAAATAAGCTGGAGATAAGAAAATACGAAAATAAGCTTAATCTATCCAACTTATACCAAAATTAACAATAAAAACTAACTGAAGTACTAATAAAAATAGGGGAAAATTCATGTTAATCAATTACTCCACGCTTTATTGGTTTGTTCGTCCTCGAACAAACGATAATTTCAAAGAATAACAAGAATGAAAATAAGTTAAAGCAAGGAGTCGTGTTGTGCTACATAAGTAATTTTGAAAATATAGATAACTGCAACGCAAACTCAAACACTCAACCCTTATTACATTGTTGCCCAAAAATAAAATCATGCGTCCTCTTAATGGGTAATATATATATGTACGCTCAAAAGCACTAGATATTTTTTTTATGGGGATGTGTTTACACTTAAATCATCGAAATACATGTACAATAAACAAGAACTAAAAAATCAAAAAATTCTCCATCGCGTTTAAGTGTGTAACTAATAAAGAATTGGAAAAGGTCTTTGCGGATTGTAATGTAGGCTCTTTGGATGGGTATGCAATAAGTCGTGTGGCTAACTCACGATCTAACGTGATCAATAACTCACCCCAACTACTCTAAACATGAATCAATGTGCTTCACCTCATTCAAAAGAAACCTCACTTAACTCTCATAATGTAGCCTTTAAACTTAGGTTATTTCTCAACTCGCAACCCAAAACCGACTACTGAACAAACCACTTAACAATTTAGAAGCTCATGAAACGCTTCTTCTTTCAAACTCAACTCTTGCCTCTTAAACATTAGGCGTTCATAAGAAATAAATAACAAAACACGAGCCTTTATAAGCAAGGCAACAACTCAACAAGATTCACCATCCTCTTTATTCATTTTTTTTGAAGTATGGTGATCCTTAACACTTATTTCAAATTTTTCATAAATCCCTGATCGAAACTTCAAAACACAAATAACCAATAAAAATAACTAACTTTTACCCCACGTTATTAATGACGTAAAAGTTGACTAAAAAACACTCATGGCTATAGGAGATGGATTATTTAGCTATGATTGTCTCATTCGAAATTTATAGTGGCTAATACATATGGATATGGCCGGAATAAGGGTGATTTATGTGCCTTAATGTCATGTCCAAAGCTAACTACACATTGTGATTTCAAAGAGATCTAAAAACAGAACTCACTCAAGTACATGCAAAGATGATAAATGCTCAGGCTACTCACTGACTTTTGCATGAAAAGTTTAGATTGACGCTGTTTTTAAGGTTCTGTGAAATCATTTGCGTCCAAGTACCATTTTACAATATATAAATAATAATTTTGAAAAGTTTTATGCACATATACACGCTCAAAGACAAAACCCTCAAATCATTCATAGTTAATTTTGATAGGTAATCCAGACAAACTCAAATAAGCGCAGGAATACCAGTTTATCACAAGATGTTACTAATTATTACAGGCCATACGAATTCAAATTGCACTCATATACGAATTAAAAATCATACTCGACCCTTCCCCTCCCTAATAATCTTGTAATCTCCGGATTGCCATAAGCACAAATAAAGATTAAAAGAGGAAAGGAAAAAGGAAAAACGTGTCGAAGTCGTGCAATCGGTCGTCATCTCGAATCTCATGAATTGAATTTGCCTGATTAAAACTACAAAAACAAAACAAACTAACAAAGAAAATAAATAACAATAAAAATAAAAATTAAAAGCAATAAAGATAAAATGCTTCTTCAACAACCAATCGTCTCTCAAGGGCCCGGTGGCATGTGATAGTAGGGACCCTGATACGGAATGATATCCATCGAATCAGGAGGGGGTGGAGTAGGTGGACAATGGCTCATCATATCCATTTAGAATTGTGAAATAGCTCGCGATTCCCCTCGCTCGCCTCACGTGCCTTACGAGCTTCCTCGTGAGCCAGTCGAGCCTCCTCATGCGTGGAACGTGCCTCTTCAAAGGCGAATTGCGCGTCCACCCTCACCGAGTGGGCATCATACTCGACGCCAGAAAGCCGGTCATATACATTCGCCTTGAATCCTTCGTAATCGGCCAAAAAAGCGTCAAAATCGGGTTGCCTATAACGTGATGACTTGCCCACCGTTTCATAATCAGGCTCCTCATGAAGCCCAGTGTCTGCCCCATCAACCTCCTCAGTCACTTCTCTATCCTAATCCTCATCATCTTCATTGTCCTCGTCCCTCTCGCCATACGTCCACAGCTTCGTCACTGGTACCTTTTCCCCTCTCGGTTTCCCTGGAAATCGAACCATTCTCGATGCGAGTGCTAATGGCTGATAGACATGCTCAATGTTGTCGCTCCTCAACGAGTATCCACACATCTCAGTGAGGCTTGTAATGAAGGTGTCGTGTGACATCGGGACAGGCCTCTCCTTACTTATTTTCTTTACATTCTTCAAACTTCGAATCATCAGGGCATAGATTTGAACCGGTTTCCCCTTCATCATGCACCACAGTGCATACATCTCATCTTTATTCACCAATGTTAGCTCCTCCTTGCTGAGTACACAGCGCGAGAGGAAACGATAGGCGGCATAAAGAGCGTTATCTTGGACCATGTTGAGGGGGTATTGCTGGTTCCTCCCCTCGACTCCCGAGAGCTTAATCTCTTCCCAGAATCATCGCTCATTATACGTGGGGTTGCGTTCGTGCAGAGTCATCCGAACATCAATGTTGAAGTAGGCCTCAATTACGTTGGCAGTGAAATTAAACTCTTTTCCTCCAAAATGATACGTCAATGTGTAGTTGGCCATTATCTCGAAAGACGTGTAAAACTCAAGCATCAGTTGCTCGTAGGCCAGGACTCGAATTTGAGCCCATTGGACACAGTTGAGGGCTTTGACGTAGCCCACTAATTTCTCGGAGAATGGATTGTTACCCACGGCTTGGGCGAGCCAGTAGTCTATATCCACAATCATCAGATTGATAATTATCCAGTTCGTCAAGGATTTGTATAACTAGATCTCATCGTCGAACACCTTGAACTTGGCCTTCAATGCTTTCTTCATATTTTTCCATTTCTTGTTTGATGACGACGACATGGTGTTGTAATGTAGTAACTAATGGCCGGAATGCATCTGGAAATGGTCGGAATGCGACCTCGAATGGTGTCACAAAACTACCCGCTAGACCATACCGCTAACACTTAGCGGTCAGAGATAACGGTTAGGGCTACCGCTAGCCCTTACCGCTAAGTATTCTATCGGTAAGGGCTGTCGAGTCTCTTGAGCGCGCCTCAGGATTCTCTCCTTGGCATTAGGTCTAACATAATCTTCCTCGTACTCATTTTTCTGATCAAAGTTATTTTTGTCATAACTAATGTCTTGATTATCAAGCCGTTCATCCACGCGTCCACGTCTGGAGGGAGGTCTTTTGTAATTTTCAGCACGTTTATTATGCTGACCATCTCTATCATCATGTTGGTTCTCCATATTCTGCTGGAGGTCTTCCTAATAAGCTCTGGGTTGTATCGGGCCTCTGTAGCGAATTGGCTCGCTGCTGTATTCATCTCTATTGTGACGTGGAGGGGATTTGGGTGGCTCATTACCGGTATTTTTGTTATGAACAGAATGCGCTCCTAAATTTTTTCAGGAATCTCGTCGCAAACAAAGTCAGTAGTGATGGAAAATTACTCGATGGAACGGAAATAGGTCTTGATCTTGCTTGATTGGAACGATGAATGTTGTCAAGTAAAGGTTAAAGCTCCAGTCGAAGTGATTGTCTCCCCTGCATGCACTCAACAACTGATCAAATGTACCAAATGGCAAAACTTGTCCTAAGTTCAATTATATAAATAGACGGTTAAACAAAAAGTAACACGAACAAACATCTTAAAAACCTTTGCTTGTACCCTGGTAACGGCACCAAAATCTTGATTCAAGCTTTTGTGTACCTACTTTATAAATATTTGTCAAACGTTTAAAAGCTTGCTCGCAAGAGTACGAGATCGCGTGTAGGTTGGTAAGCAAAACCGAGTCGATTCTCGAGGAACGACCGATCAGAGTCTCAAATGTTTGTTAATCACAAGTAACACATGAACATGTATAATTAGGGGGGGTATTTGTTTGTGTTGTTTAATAACTAAAAACTTGAAAAATAATATTAAATAATTTAAACTAATTATCTGGAACTATTTAATCAACTATAAATCTAAAAGCATAATCAACTAAGAACAATAAACTAAGAATTCGTAAAGTAAAAACAATTATTAACATGAACGAAACTAAATATCATGAATGAAATTACTAGCATGAACGGAATCGAAACCAAATCACCAAGCATGAACGGAAGCATAAATGAATTTGAAAGATGAATATGCACTATATTATCCAAAGTATCCAAGGTGTCAAGCATCAACATTATAAATCTCAAAAACTAAAAGCATGAATTAACGAACAATTAATCTAGAAAGCGATAAAAAGTTTAGAGTACTTATTGGAACTAGGAAGATTAGTAAATTCTCCAAATATTCTGGAGAGAAAAGGTAGATCTTGGCCGAAGAACGAGTCGCGTGCTAACGAACGGAGCTTGGGACTTGAGATTCTTGTATCTTCGATCTCGATCTTCTAGATATATATCGTTCAATGGAAACGAGCCTCCTCTATGTCTAAAAACCCTAGGAACATGTGTGTTTTCCTTCAAGACGGATTAGAAGGGGGTATTTATAGTTTTTCCAAGTCTTGGAGCACAAGTCTCCTTTTAAAAATGAATCTGGGCCCGATAACGGTGAGCTTCGCGGTAAGGGTTACCGCTAACTCTACCGTTAACTTCTCGTTGTGTGTTTTTATCCTTCTTTAGTGTTCGTGGTAGCGGTCAGGGGATCATTAAGCTTGCCTCTAAACTCCACTGTCTCCCTAACGGTGGTACTAGCGGTCGGGTTACCGTTAAGGTCACCGTTAACCTGGTCTGGGAGCTTTCTGTCTTCCTTAGCGGTTGGAATAACGGTTGGGTAACCGCTAAGTCCACCGCTAACTCTTCCTGGATCTTTTTGTCACCTCTTAACGGCTGTACTAGCAGTAGTAAGACCGCTAGGGGCTAGCGGTACCGGTAGCGGTAAGAGTTACCGCTAACCTTACGTTAAGTGGTAAAAATATCTACTTCTTCGCCGAATAGCTCGTTTTCATCTCTCGATCATTGAACTCCATCTATTAAGTGCTGAGCTCCTTCGGGTACTTAGCTATATGGGAAAAAATAGAGAATAATCTCCCATTTGCATCAATAACGATCAAAATGCGGTAAAATAAGCTGGAGATACAAAAATAAGCTTAATCTATCCAACTTATACTAAAATTAACAATAAAAACTAACTAAAATAATAATAAAAATAAGGATAAATTAATGTTAATCACTACCCTGCGCGTAGCCCGCGCCAGCGTCCGCGTCAACCTCAGCGCCAACATCCACGCCAACACCCGCCCTAATTTCCCCAGTAATGGCGCCGTTTTGTTTTGTAGTTTTTAGTGGTTTTGAAAATAAATGTTCATTTGGCTTGATATTATTGAAAATCGATTCAATTGACGAATCAAAGCGTTTGTAGCTTGAAGAAATAAAAGGAAAATGAAAATAAAGCAATTAAACTAACTAAACTACACTAGGAAATGTAAAATGAAAGTTGGTCGGATGCCTCGTCGTATGCCTCGAAATGAAAATGCAAAGCAATAATGAAAATAAGCAAGAGCAAGCAATGTTCCACCAAGTACAAGCATGAAAGCTCAAGGTACAACCATGCTTGCATGCACATAAAAACTTGAATAATGCAAATTGACAAAAATTGAAAACACCATTGTAAAGAGCAACAAAATTGACGTCAAAGTTTAAATCTTTTCGAAAAATAACAAGAAACGAAGAGTAGATCTAGGATTTAACATAAAACCATGCATGAAAACTAAATCCAAAATAAAGCACATGAAATAATCAAAATAAAAACTATCCGAGACTCGATCTATGATCTAGACATGTCACTCATCTTGATTCCATGGATGATTCACAAGATCTAACAAGAAATCAAAGAGTTAAGGCAAAAGGCAAGAATTAAAGAATAAGCATGAAAATTAAAGAAGACTTACTTGAATTAAAAAGAGAATCCAAAAGCTTGAATGAAATAGCAACAAAATAAAAAAAGTTCAAGGGAACACTTGAATTCTTCTTAGGCTTACAAACCCAAGGAAATTCTTGAAATTAAGTCTAGAGAGAGAAAATTATCCCAAACCCAAGCTTGGGTTGGGAGGAGGTGTTTTTACAAAATGAGAGTAAGGTTCTATTTATAATAGATTAAATTAGGGGTAAATGGGTCAATTAAGCGTTATAAGCTTGGATGTTCATTGTTTGGCTAATTTTGACCCAAAATGGTCATTCTAGACCATTTGGGTCGAGTTGGGCTTGATTGGCTCGACAATTTTGCGAAATGGCTCGACATGGGCTGAGACGGCTCGGACACTGGGTAACCCAGTGTTGGCAACGTACCCAGTGTTGGCAGCTCTCGGCAGGAGTGTGCTGGGGTGTGCGGTCTCTGTCGGCTGGGCTTGGACACTGGGTAACCCAGTGTCGGCGGTGCAGTTTAGCAAGCGCTGGCAAGCCTTGGCTAGTATTCCAGAATGTTAGGCGTTTTGGAGCCTCTCTTGGCATCAATTTTGGCTTGGAGCTTGGCGTGTCTTGGCTAGTATTTTGACCTTCAATGTCTTTACTTATGAAAATAGGAGTTTTGAACAAAAAAACCCAAGGATTTCACCATACCTCAAATTAATTGAACCCATCTAACCAAATTAAATATAAAATCAACAAGAAACATGAAAAACAACAAAACAAGAAAAACAAACGAATAATCTAACAAAACATGACTCAAAACTACTAAAATCAACATAAAATCCTAATTAAAAACACGAGAAAAACACCATAATTACATGCAAAACACCTGTCGAGAGCTGCCGACCGAAGCTGCAGAGACTTGCCGACCAGAGCCTATCGAGAACTGCCGCCCAGCGCCGCCCAGCACCGAGCCACGATCAACCAATGCCGAGCCAAATCGTGCCAAATGTCGAGCCAAGTGTATATCAAGGCCATTTCGGGTGAAACTTGGTCAAACATGGGAAATTTATTAGTACATATTTGTCCTTATTTTTATTAGTATTTTAGTTAGTTTTTCTTATTATTTTTTGTATAAGTTGGATAGTTTAGCTTAATTCCGTATTTTCCTACTTCCAGCTTATTTTACCGTATTTTGATCGTAATTGATGAGAATAGGTGATTATTCGTTGTTTTCACCTTACAGCTAAGTAAACGGAAGAGTTCAGCGCGTAAATAGATGAATTTTGATGTTCGAGAGTCGAGAACGAGCTTTCCGGTGAAAGAGTAGCAGAAAGATCGAGAAAATGAGACAAACAGCGAAGCTGCGTTGATCGACACAAGCGTCGACGCTACGTCAACGAGATTCTACCCACGACGGTCGACACTATGTCGACGTAACTCTCTGTTGCATCAATCCATGACCGCGTCAGTCGACGCCTCTGCCCAGTCGACACGAGCGCACATGCAGCATCGACGCTGAGCCCCTGTTCGCATCGGTCGACGCGAAGTCGACGTGACTGCCCAGAAATGCGTTTTTAGGTTTTCTTGTACGCCAAGACATGATATATCTATAAATACCCTTCATATTTCGGATTTTCAGAGGACACATGCCATCCTAGGGCATTTAGGGATAATTGGGGGGCTCAGAGTTTGATGAGCTTGATTTAAGGATTTTCAGAGGACACATTACATTACGGAAGAAATGACTTAGCGCACAAGAAATGACTTGATTTAACTTACCACCCTACAAGTTCCTCGTACTCTTGTGAGCAAGATTGAATGTTTTAATTTAAAAATATATATTCGGGGTGCACAAAAGCTTGAATAAAAAATTTGGCGCCGTTGCCAGGGACAACAAGTAGGATTCAAGTATGTTTTTTGTTTTATTTTCTATTTCGTCGTTATTTGTAATTGGACTTGGTTTGGATTCTTGCCACTTGGTAGGTTGATTTGTTGTTGAGTTTATGCAAGGTAGATGATCAATTCAACGCGATCTTGCACCATTTATTGACAACATCCATCGTTCAAATCCACCGAGACCAAGGCCCCTTTTCGTTCCCGAGAGTGTTTCTTCTACATCTACTGATTTTGTTTGCGGCGATATCCCTGACACAATGTTAAGGGCACAATCAATCCGCAACGGTGATTACCCACCAAGATCACCTCCACGTCACATTCAAGACGGGTATGGTAGTGAACCAATCATTATGCAAGGACAACCACAACACCGATCTTATTGGGCTAATTATCAGCAAAACGTGGAGAATATGAGACGAGACGTGGGGAGAAATGAAGGAGTTCACCAATAGCGTAACGAAGAACTTAATTGCTAACTTAACAACGTAGTCGATCATCCACCCAACATGGCGAATATAGAACAAAATGAAGAGAGAAACAACAATGTCAATCGTCAACACAACATCGAGAACATGGCATTAAGGAACGATGATTTTCATCAACATAACGAGTATGCTAACAATCATAGACGGGTAGATGATTGGTTGAAAAATAAAAACCATGTCTACGAACAGGAATATTTTGAAAGGAGATACGAGCGCGAGAATAATTATGAAAGAAACGCATATGACAACCTCTACGAGAGAGCTAATGACCAAGTTAGAGATCCAAGGGGAGATATAGCACCTAGACAGCGCGATTTGGCGCGTCCGAAGGTTGTACCTTTTAGGTCAGCTATTGTTCTTGGACCAACCGCAAGGGAAGTGGAGATTAAACCGCATCAACTTAATTTACTACCGACTTTCCACGGAAGTGCCCATGAAGACCCTTTGGCGTTTTTGAACTATTTTGTTGATGAAGTTGGCATATTTGTGGTTAATGGCCTTAACCAGAGGAGGTGCAAATGATTTGTTTCCCTTATAGCATGAAGGAGAAAGCAAAGTCGTGGTTACTATACCTAGAACCTGGTTCGTTGTCTGACTGGGAGATGATAAGCGAGAAGTTCTTAAATGAATAATATTCACAAACAACGGGGCATCTTCGTAGACAAATTGCTACCTTTGAACAGTTGGAGGGAGAGCTATTTCATGAAACGTGGGAGCGTTATAAGACACTTTTGAAAGCTTTCCCCCACCATAACTACTCCCCGGAGATGACTAACCAATTTTTCTTTGATGGATTGTTGGACCATGGAAAAAGGAAAGTCGAATTAGCGGCAGGAGGAGACTTAGAGATTTAACGGCACCCGAGGCAAGACGAGTGTTGGAGAAGCAGAGCGAAAAGTTTAGATAAACTAACTCTCGACCTCGTAAACAAAAGTTAATGAGATATCCATCCCCGGTCCTGATATAGATGACGGCAAATTAGTCAAGGCGAAGTGTGAGGAAATATTTGATGAGAAATTAGCAGCTTGGAAAGCCGAGTGGGCGAGCCAGGCCTCTTCAAAGAAGACTGCTGCAACGTGTTACCAATGCGGATCCCCCCAACATTTAGCAGATATGTGTCAAAACAACATTGACCAGCAAGAAGACGTTAACACTGTCCAGAGATTTTCATATCAACAACATTCAGGGCAGCAACCTGCTAAGAGATTCAACGCACAACGTGATTCTCCCCTTTTTAAGTGGGGCCCCGGAAACCCAAATTATATGCCACCCGACCTGCAATAACCTCCACCACATGCGCAAAAACCATTGCCACCACCTCCAAATAATTTCCATACGCAAGGGCAGGTGTCTACTACAGTTCAAACTAATGACCAGCTGTTAGTTTGGCAGCAGAATCAAGTTTCTGAGACTATTAAAAATCAGGATAGACTCGCACAAGTTCGAAATGAAATCGCTGACATGAAAAAGGCTATTCTTGATAATACAACTGGGCAAAGGAAACTAGAAACAGTAATAGGTCAATTATCGACCCACCTAGATGGGCTCTCAAACGAGAAGGGTAAACTTCCAAGCCAGGCAGAACAGGCATCGGCAGTTCATGTCCTTCGCAGTGGAAAGAAGATCAACAACGGAATAGTAGACCAATATGAGGAATTCGATGTCGAGGACAAAACACCAACTCCTGGAAAGGACGATGATTCTAAACCAGTAGATCAGCTGTATAAATCCTCTAATAGATATGTTCCTGGATCCATTCAAGGGACGATTCCGAATGACGCCCTTGGCAAAGACGATGTTCTTAAACCATAACTGCCAAAGCAGTTGACGACACTGATCAAGGATGCTATTCCTTTTCCAAGCCGTTTGCGTCCAGCTAAAGAGAACAAAAGATTCATGGAACTATACAACCTATTGAAAAACGTCAATATTAATTTGCCACTTTTGGAGGTAATCAAAACAATGCCTGCCTATGTGAAATTTTTCAAGGAACTTGCTTCAAGGGAGAGACGCTTGGAGACAAATCAGTATGTAACATTGCCAAAGGAAGTAAGCGCAGTTTTCAAGAAGCCATTACCACCTATGGAACTTGATCCTGGAAGTTTCTGCATTACTAGTTCCTTGGATAATGGACAAACAGCAAAAGGAATGTTGGATCTTGGAGTAGGAATTAATCTAATGCCTTATTCACTTTATCGAGAATTTGATCTTGGGCCACTGAAGCCGACGACCATGCGACTACAGTTGGCCGATCGCTCAATTCGTCGACCTTTGGGGATGGTTGAAGATGTTTTAGTGCAGGTTGGAAAGCTAGTAATTTCGGTTGATTTTGTGATTTTGGACGTTGGCGAAGTGCCGATTGCGAGCACGGAGCATACCATTTTATTGGGGTGCCCGTTTATGTCTACCACCCATACTTTGATTGATGTTCACAAAGGAAGAATGACAATGACCGTTTTGGGCGAATCAGTGACGTTTTCTCTGAAAGATATTCAAAACACTCCTACCCCTGCCATGCTAGATGATTGTTCGTTCTTTGATCCCATTGCTTCATGCATCTACGAGCTAAAAGGAGTCGCGATTTTGGTCGAATTGGGCGACGGGGATGATGCCGGTTTTTTGAGAAAGGTGGGGGATACATTAGAAGTGGACTTAGGTGAGAATTTTGATGAGTTTGACGAAGAGGAACAATTGAGTGGGGAGGATTTGATCAAGTTGCTAGGAATCGACATAAGTGATACTATTGAAGAATTCCAAGATGACTTGAATGTGAAGAACAAAGAACCTAAGATCGAGCAAAGGGTGGAGTTGAAGCCACCAAAAAATCATTCGAAGTATGACTCCCTCGACCCCAACAAACATTTTAAACGTGCAAAGAACAATGGCAATGCATATAACAACGATTGGACGAATAAGGAAAAGAATTGAAGGAGGCTAACAACAAGAAATTCTATGGCATGTAGTTCGAGATTGGTCAATTGGTGCTGTATAATAATAAACGTAAGTTTGATCCAAAAGATAATCTCAATTCAGCGTAGAGTGGACCGTTTTTGATAAAAGAGATGGATGAATATGGAGTAGCCACTTTGTACAATGAGAACGAAAAGTCAACCTTTCAAGTCCACAAGCACCGAATTAAACGATATGATGATAAAGGGCTGCCGATACGAGGATGCAAGTTGGTGGAGTTTGGAGATCCACCGCACGTTTGAAATTAAACGAACAATATAGCGTCGAGCAAGCGACGTTAAAAATTGCGCTTCTCGGGAGGCTACCCGAGCTTTCTGTATCCTTTTGTATTTTATTTCAGTTTATTTCATGTTTAATTTTCGTTTTAATCTTTTTAGAATAGATGGAAGAACTCGAACGAGGAGAATTGATCAATCGAGCGAAGGAAAAGTCGATGCATCATGGATTGCGTCGACCGACGCAGCCATGGACTCGGTGTCAACGTAGAGACAGCGCCCGCGTCGCCCGACGCCTGGCCAACAAAACATTTCCGCCCGCATCAATGCCTAGAACTGCTCGCATCGTTCGACGCGGAGTCGATGCAACTGCCGAGAAATAGCTCTCTGTCGCGTCGATCTGGCTCGTGTCGGTCGATTTGGCTCGACGCAAACCCAAACCCGGCCCAGAACGCGTCTTAAGCTGGATTTTACCTGCCTACCCAACCCGTTTTCATATGACCCGTGGCCAAAACCTTCTTGGCCTTATAAAACACGACCGATCCCTCTTTCCCCTCCCTTCCTTCACCTTTCAATTCTCAACTTCAAATAATCTCCAACTTCTTCATGAATTTTTTTACTTCTTCAAATTTCTTGAATATACTCACCAATTTAACCACCAAACCATAACAATTGAACCCACACATACTACATACCCAGCTCTTCCTTTCCATCTCCATCTTTCAAGATCATTTCTCCAACTTGGCTTCCGAGGCGAGATTCAAAATTCATGCAAGAAGGGTCTTGCAACATCGAGGTACTTCGCTTCAACTACATTGGGATTATTATTATTGTTGTTGGTTGTGTTTGGGAAGGTTTTGGTTCAAGAAGTTTTCAAGTTCTTAGATAGTTGAACATGCACGCCAAGTGTTCGACAAAATTCTCCAAAGAATCAAAGGGTTTTATTTTTGAGAATTTTCACTCCCTTTAAACTTAATATCGATTCATTATGTCTTGGGCTGGAAAAAGCAAAGATATTTCGGGGAAATACGGAGCGCCATTTCCGATTTACGACAAAAATGAAGGCAAGTTTTTCGAAAACATTCAAGGATGGGAATTCGCATCCCATCGAGTTATTAATGTGGAAGATATCGAGGAGCAAGCGTTAGAAGGCTTGGAGCATCATGCCGATCTTTCCCGATACATTGATGGCCTAGGTTGTGGTTATTTTGCTCGGATGAACCTTCCCGATTTTCGCGAGCTAATGCTCGAGTTTTTTGCAACCTTGAAGATTCACAATGATGAGACGTTTACTTGTAGGCTAGGTGGAAACAAAATCTATGTGGACGAGGAGATTTTTGGTAATATTTTTGGTTTCCTGACCGAAGGGGACCACCTGATTAGCGTCCAAGGTTTCGACGTAGCCTCATTTTGGGGGATGATAACCGGGGGCAACACGGGAGATTGAAAGCAATTCCTGTGCTCAAAAATTCAAGATGATGCCCTTTATGTCACTTACAAAATCCTAGCCCACATCGTCTTATGTAAAAACGAGGCCACGTACGCGACCAAGACCGAGTTATTTGTTCTTCAATGTCTTGTTAACGGTCATCGACCCCAACTTTACCCATTGATTTTGCGGACTTTACAATGTTACAAAGGGAACGCCGGGCAATAAATCGCCCTTACTCTCCTTCGCACCATACATTACCTGCCTAGCCCGTCACTTTGGGTTCGATCCGTCCGAACACGGACTTCGACCACTCGGGACATCTTCACTTTCTTTGACACGTAACCCTGCACCCCGAGTGAGATCCACTACTCATGGAGGATCCTCATCTCGACCAAGCGACGAGGGTGACGACACGTCGTTGGAGCCAGCCCCACGTACCAATTCGGGCCCGAGTCCCGATTGGGGCCAATTTTTTTAGGATAACCGAGCATTTCAGTTGAAGATATTCGAAAAGCTCCAAATAATCGACGACAAGATAGACACTAATCACGAGCAAAACCGACGGAGCTTGAGATAGATGCCAGCTCGTATTTCAAGACTCGAGGAGCGATTTGAGGCAGCGTTTCCCCAACCCAGTATGGACGTCGATGAGGTTCCCGAGGACTATGGATCCCGCTAGTTCTGAAATCTTTGTATCTTTATTTTTAGTTAAAAAAATCAAAAATATTGTTATTTTCTTTCTTTTGCTTTTGTTTGTTTTGCTTTTCTCAGGACATTTCATATCACGTACGTTGAAGCGACGACCAATTGGACAAATCACCGAGTAGCAACTCGACCTTCTATATTTTCAGGGATGTTTCTTTTTCCTTCCTCTTTTTGGTTTTTGGATGGATTTGTGGTAATCAGGAGATTGCCGGGATTTTTAGAGAGGGGGGTGGTCGAGTCTGAATTTTATTGCTTAATTGTGTAATTTTTAATATTTGGCCTGTAATAATTATGTAATAATTAAATGTTTAAACATGATAAATCTCTATTTCTGCGCTAAATTATATTTGTATGCCTTGCCTGTCGAAGTTAACTAAGTATGATTAGAAGTTCTTGTATTTTGAGCATGTATAAGTGCATAAAATCTTGAAAATTATTATTTATATATATATATTGTAAAATGGTACTTGGACGCAATTGATTTCGCAAAACCTTAAAAGCAGCGTCAATTCAAAAACTTTTTTCATGCAAAAGCCAGTGAGTAGCATGAGTGTTTATCATCATTGCATGTACTTGAGTGAGTTTTGATTTGAAATCTCTTTGAAATCGATGTGTGTAGTTAGCTTTGAACATGACGTTAAGGCACAAATAAACCCCTTATTCTGGCCATACCCATATATATTAGCCACTATAAACTCCAAATGAGCCAATCATAGCCAAATAATCCATTTTCATTAGCCGTGAGTGTTTATAGATGGCCCCTACGATCATTAAAAGCGTGGGGGTAGGAGTTCGTTAATTTTAATGGTTATTTGTGTTTTGGAGATTTTACCAGGGATTTATGAAAAGATTGTAATAGTGTTAAAGGTCACCATCCTTGAAAACAAAAAAAAAAAATTAAAAAAAAAAGAGAAACAGAGACCCCATAAAAAAAATAAAAGGGGGATTAAAAAAAAGAAAAAAAAACATGAGAACCCCATAAATAAAAAGAAAAAAAAAAGAATAAAAGGGGGATAAAAAAAAGAAAAAAAAGAAAGAAATAAAGAAGGATGGTGAATCGTGTTAAGTCATTGCCTACACTTATAAAGGCTTGCTTATTATTGTTTATTATATTATAACGCCTAATGTTTAAGAGGATAAGAGTTTTGTTGAAAAAGGAAGCGTATTATAAGCTTCAATTTTGATTAAGTGGTTTGAGCTACAAGTCGGTTTTAGAGTATCGAGTTGAGAAATAGCCTATATTTAAAAGGCTACGTTTTGAGTGTTTAAGTGAGGTTTTTATTTTGTACGAGGTGAAGAAAATTGCTTCATGATTATATTAGGTTGAGTGAGTTATTTAGTCATACGACTTATATATTCCATACCCATCCAAAGAGCCTTATATTACAACCCGAAAAGACTTTTTCCGATTCTTAGTTTTGACAGCACACTTAATTTCCGATTGAAAAGAGATTGATTTTCCGTTCTTGTTTATTGTACTTGCATTTGTATGATTTGAGTGTATACACGTCCTATGCTGCAATGCTTGAGAGCTTATGAGCGAACACCCAAATATTACTCTTTTGAGAGGATGCATGATTTTGTTTATGAAGCGACAATGTAATAAGGTTGGAGTGTTTGATGTTGCGTGACTTGTATCTATATTTTTCAAAATTATGTATGTAGCACGACACGACTCATTGCTTGAGCTGATTTTCTTTCTTGTTATACTTTGAATTTATCGTCTATTCGAGGACGAACAAACCAATTAAGCGTGGGGTAGTTGATTAGTACATATTTGTCCTTATTTTTATTAGTACTTTAGTTAGTTTTTCTTATTGTTTTTGGTATAAGTTGGATAGTTTAAGCTTAATTCCGTAATTTTCTACTTCCAGCTTATTTTACTGTATTTTGATCGTAATTGATGAGAATAGGTGATTATTCGTTGTTTTCACCTTACAGCTAAGTAACTAGAAGAGTTCAACGCGTGAATAGATGAATTTTGATGTTCGAGTGTCGAGAACGAGCTTTTCGGTGAAAGAGTAGCAGAAAGATCGAGAAAATGAGATGAACAGCGAAGCTGCGTCGGTCGACGCAAGTGTCGACGCTACGTCGATGAGATTTTGCCCACGACGGTCGACACTATGTCGACGGAACTCTCTGTTGCGTCGATCCATGACCGCGTCAGTCGATGCATCTGCCCAGTCGACACGAGCGCACATGCAGCATCGACGCTGAGCCCCTGTTCGCGTCGGTCGACGCGAAGTCGACGTGACTGCCCAGAAATGCGTTTTTAGGTTTTCTTGTGCGCCAAGACATGCTATATCTATAAATACCCTTCATATTTCGGATTTTCAGAGGACACATGCCATCCTAGGGCATTTAGGCTTAGAATAAACATATTTCTACATCTCATAACAAGATTTCAAGACCTAGATCAAGGATCGAAGAACGAAGAGTCCAAGGCTTCGATTTTACGTTCGTGATTCAATCTTCATCCAAGATCAACTTTTTTTCTCGGAGTAGCTGGAGATTTTAATCGCTTTTACTAGTTTCAATAAGTTTTCTAAACTCTTTATTGCTTTCTTATTTAATTTCTTAGTTAATTCTAGGATTAGATAAATTGTTCTTGATTTACTTTATGTTTGATACTTGGGATATTTTGGATAACTTAGTTCTTAATCTTTCAATTTTTAATTGCGTTATTTCATGCTTGGATATTGGTTTTTAAATTATGTTATTTCATGCTTGGATATTGGATTAGTTTAATTCAAGTTATTATGCAATTAGGTTCATATTATTCAACTCCGTTTTTAAGATTCATAATAGAAACTGCTTTAGGTTATTCGATTTTACTTATGCTTTATAGATTCATTGTTGCTACTTTTGCTAGTTGATTTAGTTTAATTATTGCTTTTAAATTCTAGTTGGTAATTTTAGTTAAGTTAATTAAGTTTATTTAAGTTCATGCTTTTCAATTTAGTAGTTGATAATCACAAACAAACAAAACTCCCAATTTGTAAAAGTCTTGTGTGTTAGTTATTATTGAGAAAAACATCTAAGAGACCGAACAGTTGTCCTCGAGAGAATCGACTTGAGTCAACTTACCACCCTACAAGTTCCTTGTACTCTTGCGAGCAAGCTTGAATGTTTTAATTTAAAAATATATATTTGGGGTGCACAAAAGCTTGAATCAGAAATCCAAGCTCTTAAGGCATAATTGACCCATTTACCCCTAATTTAACCTAGCATAAATAAATAGATCTCTCATTAGAAAAGGAACACAAAACTCTCCTCCCAACTCTTAGATGGGTTAGATATTTAATTTCTCTCTCTAGTTTTTAGATTTACTCTAGTTCTGAGATTTAATTTCAAGCTTTTCCTTGGGTTTGTAAGCCCAAGAAGAATTCAAGTCATCACTTGGATTTTATTTTGGATTGGAATTACATTCAATTTTTTTATTCCTTTCCTTAATTCAAGTAAGTTTTTCATTATTTTCTTCCTTATTCTTCAGTTTCAAGCTTGTTCTTCAATTTATGCACTTTGCCTTAGCTCATAGACTTGTTGTTAGATTTTGTGATTTGGCTATGGAATCTAGGTGAGTGACACACCAAGATCATAGATTGGGTCCTTGATCATTTTTATTTCAAGTATTTCATATGCTTTATTTTGGTTTTTATTTTTATGCATAGTTTTATGTTGAATCCTAGATCTACTCTTCGGTTCTAGTTATTTCTTGTAAAGTTTTTAACTTTCACATCAACTTTTATTTCTCTTTCTATTGGTGCTTTCGATTTTCATTAATTTGCATTATTTAGATTTTCATGATCATGCATGCATAGTTGTACCTTAGGTTTTCATGCTTGTACCTTGTTGTTTCCTTACTTTTTATTTCTTATTTTGATTATTGCTTGTAATTTCAATATGGCACACGCATGAGGCATCCGAAATACTTGCATTTACCGGTCCTTTGAGAGGTTAATGACTAAATATGGAGTTCGGCACAAGGTAGCTACCCCGTACCATCCTCAAACTTCTGGACAAGTCGAGACGAGCAATCGCCAACTGAAGGCTATACTCGAGAAGACGGTGGGACCAAATTGAAAGGATTGGGCAGCGAAACTTATTGATGCACTGTGGGCCTATCGAACAGTGTATAAAATAGTGCTAGGTATGAGCCCTTTTTGGCTGGTCTATGGAAAAGCGTGTCATCTACCCATTGAATTAGAGCACCGAGCGAGTTGGGCTATTTGCAAGTTGAATATGAATTGTGTTGAAGCAGGCGAGTATAGGAAGCTGGAGCTGGCCGAGCTCGAAGAAATCAGAAACGACTCATACGACGATGCATGGAGGCAAAAGAAGATGATGAAGATGCGTCACGATCATAAAATTATTAATAAGCAATTCGAGGTTGGTAAGTTATCTCTACTCTATAATTCTCTACTAAAGTTGTTTCCAGGAAAGCTTAAGTCAAGATGGAGTGGGCCGTTTGTGATCAAAGAAATCAACACTTTTGGAGCGGTCACTCTGTACGATGAGAAAAAGGATTCAACATTCCAACTCAATGGGCATAGAGTGAAACTATATCGTGATGGGATGACGGTAAGCCAAGATCATGAGGTGGTGAAGTTTGTGGATCCACCTCCAGCTGAAAATTGATTGCTAGTGTTCGCGTAGAGCAAGCGACGTTAAAAGATGCTCTTCTTGGGAGGCAACCCAAGTGTTTGTATCCTTTTCCTTTCTTTTTAGTTTTTCTGTAATTTCCGTAACTTAATTTTCTGAGTTTTCTGTTTTGCTTGATTTAGAAATTGTTGTGGTGCGTTAGCGTTTGTTGATGTGCAGAAGAATCGAAAATTTGCCAAATCTTGAGACTTAGCGTTAGGTTAGCGGTAATTGATACCGCTAACCTTACCGTTAGCATCTCGCCAAGGTGTTGGTGATGAATCAACCTCTAAACTGATCGCTAGATGCAGCAGAAGGGTTTAACGGTGGACCTAGCGGTGACCCTTACCGCTAAGGCCACCGCTAGTAAGAGACTGATGTTTTAACGGAAAAAATAGCGGTGGCCAACCGTTAGCGTCACCTCTAACTACTATAGAGACACTTAACGGTGACCTAGCGGTCACACTTACCACTAAGTTACCGTTAGCGGTACCTGACCCGCCGATTTTGTGAAATCTAGAGCTACGAATTTTAAGGGATTTATTTCCAAAAGGTATGTTTTAATTTCGGTAAATTTTGGGAGAATATTTAGCTGAGTTTAGGTCTAGATCTTATTCCTCTTTAAGAGTCCCCTTATACTAGGAAATTATTTAGTTCTACCTTGTTTAGACTTGGAGAAGATCTAGGACTCCTAATTTCTTAGGCCATTAGTACCTATTTAAACCCCTCTTATGGACTTCATAATTCAGAATTCTTTCAAGTCGTGAGCCATCGTCCACCACTCTTCCTAAACAGGGGCGGATCTACACTACCCCATGAGGGGGCCACGCCCCCCCCCCCCCCCTCCCCCCCCCCCAAAAAAAAATTAAAAAAAAGTGAAAATACTATATAGGATTTTATTTATTTATGTTGTGTTATATATTAAATAGTCTCCTTAATGTACAATTTACTATGTGGTGTGGTGGTTTGAGAAACTAACATTGATCCCATAAAGTTGTAGGTTCGACCCCCATTACCCTTTTTTTTTCCTCCCTCTTTTTTCTTTTTATTTTTTATTTTTTTCTCCTTTTCTTCTTTCTATTTCATTTTTGTTTTCTCTATTACCTCTCTGACCCCCTTTCCCCTTTTTTTTTCCTCTTGTTTTTACCCTCTTTTTTCTTTTACTTTATATTTTTTTTCTGTTTTCTTCTTTCTATTTAGTTTTTGTTTCTCTATTATTTCTCACCAATTAGTGGCAATAAAATGAATAAACATATTCCGTTCATTTTTTCGTATTAGTCTCACAAATATTTTCCTCTTGTTTTTACCCTCTTTTTTCTTTTACTTTTTTTTTCCTTTTCTTCTTTCTATTTAATTTTTGTTTCTCTATTATTTCTCACCAATTAGCATTAATAAAATGAATAAATACATTCCATTCACTTTTGTCATTTTTTCGTATCTCACTAATAATCAACAACAATGTGCAAGTAAAAAGTAATTTTTTTTTCTTTTTTCTTTGTTCTCAAATGAGTCTACTCTCACCGTAGACCCACCGTTTATCATAATTATTTTTATTTCTTAGCCCTCCCCACACTTATAATCCTAGATCTTCCCATGTTCCTAAACCCAAATTTTATCCTTACCTTCGGCAAGATGAAGCGTAGCCAGCAATTCCCTGCCCATCAAGAACGCGGCTAGATAAGACGTGAGGAACACGAAGAGATCGTGGAGGAGTTCCAAAGACATCTAAAAGAGGTCAGAGAGGATCTTGGAAAAGTGATGGCTAAGAACGATAAATCCTTGATTGATCAGACAAAATTTGCCGTAGAGGTCGCCCACTTGCAGGTTAAGCTGAAGAAGGCGGGTGACGAGCATAACTATTTTATGGTAGAGTCCAGAGACTGTATGCGAGATTTGAGGAACACAAGTCACCAGCTTAGAAGAGCAAACAAAGAACTGAAGGCCAAGAATCGTGATCTTAAAAGATCGATTGGTGAGATGGAACGTGAAATTCGCAATCACGGTATGAGCGAGGCAACACACCTCTGGAACATAGAATATTGAAAGGAATGTCTGGCCGAGGCGAACGCAAGGATTGATGAGTTTGAGGATATAATTCATGGACCGTACTAGTTTTAAACCCTTATGATGTTTTTAGAACAGCTGGTCTTAGTCAACAATTTTTAATTTCTATTTTTCATTTTCATCGAGTCAATAGGATTGATATCCTATTTTATCTAGTTTATTTATTTATTTATTGAATATTGTACTTTAATCATTTAATTTGGTTGTTATTTTCACGAGTTGTTATTAATGATATTTTGCGTTCGTATTATTCAATGATTTGTTTTATATTATACGCTCGAACATTTTTAGTTTTTTCGCGAGATGTGCAGTTTTCCACACTTAACGGTAGCTTAGCGATAACCGTTACCGCTAAGGGTGCCGTTAAGCACAAGAAAAATTAACTAGCGGTAAGGCGAGCGGTCACTGCTACCACTAACGCGTACTGGGCTCGACCAATGTTTTGCATGTGATTGTTGTGTTTTTCTCGTGTTTTTAATTAGGGTTTTATATTATTTTTAGTGGTTCTTGAGTCGTTTAACTTTGTTTTCTAGGTTATTTTTCTTATTTTAGGGTTTTTGTGTTCTTCTTTTGATTTTATGTTTGATTGGGTTAAATGGTTTTAATTGATTTAAGGTTGGTGAAATTCTTGGGTCTTTATGTTGAAAATTATCATTTAATAGGTGGTTTAATGATTTGAATTCAAGATAAGGTATGGAGGCCAAAAATCAAGCCATCTCCTTGCCAAGGGCTTGCCAAAGTTGTGCCAAGAAGGAGCTCCAAAGAGGAAAGCATTCTGGAATGGTGGCTATCTCCCTGCCATCCAGCAGCCATCTCCGTGCCATCCAGCAGCCATCTCCGCGCCATGTGAGACGGAGATGGGAAATCTCGATGAGGATTACAACTTAGAATTGTATTATTTTTTATGGTTCGATCTAGATTTGTTTTTACTCGGATTTTTTATCAGTTTGGTGTGTGGTTGTGAAATTTCGATATGAATTGTTATGCCTATTTTAAATTATTATCATAAAATCTTTCAGATTAATATCACAAAATGTTTCCAAAAAATTCACAGATTTGTTTT
>BMAC01000148.1:1196295-1216608 GCA_014905375.1 Phtheirospermum japonicum | reverse complement strand
AAATCCCTTTGTTGAGGAAATTCTCATCACCGTCGCTCACGTCACCTTCTATGAATTTTTAACATCGACAATAGCCAATGGGCATGCTAATCACAGATGTGAAGTGTATCTACATTCATTAAGCATCGATATATGTATTGATTGAGTTTGATTTATTTTTTATTTTTTATTTTTTCATTGTTTCAATAATGGGTTTTTGTTGGCAGAGCCGGAAGGATGTCGAAGGTTCACTTTTTGTTGTGAAGTCTGATAGTGATTGGAATTGTAATTACTCTAAGTTAAGAAAGAGTTTAATGTGATTTTTATTTATTTTGGGCAATTAATCGTAGTAGTTTGCGTGTGCAGTGGAGAGTTTTTATGATTTTTTATTTGCTACATGAAGCTTCTACCATTACTTATATTTTGTTATGCTGACTGGGTATAGTCTTTTGGATTATTTTTTTACAGACATTTACAGATGAAGTTCTTGATTTAGAATGATCAGTTCGCACTGTTGATTTCACTCGCAATAGATTAGGTAATGCTCTTTTAGTATTCGATTAGTTTTCTCATCTTAATGGCTTCACTTCACTAATGTCTTTTCCTATGCTGTGGCAGTTGATATCCCAGTGGAGATAAGCAAATTGATTAACTTGCAGCGTTTGGTAAGAGTTGTTATATTTATTATTTATTATTATTATTATTATTTGCTTGCTACTTTATGGAATATCAATTGTAAACTTTTGATTGTTAATATTTATATTTTTGTCTAAGTTATGAACTAGACAATATTTCTCCTTTAAAAAATAGAAAATAAAAGGGGTTCATACTAAAATGAATTGAATCTAATTGAGAATTTATGACTGCTATATTGATTTGAATTCTTAAATTGGATTAAATAATTTATCGTAGAGTTTTTTTATATTGAATATCATATTTGTACTTGAACTGATATAATCATTAACTAAGCTTATTTTGAGTATTTTGATATTTGAATTGAGGGTCAATAATTGGTCGGAGAGTTTAATGGTGAGTACATTCACTATATTTTTTATCCATTCTATTGATATTTGATAGTTTAACAGCTTAATGGTTTGAGAGTTTAATGGTGAATACATTCTTGATGTTTGATTTGATGGAATAATTTAATGGTGAATACATTAGCTTAAATTATTTATTGTTTTTCCTTTCTATGTGCTTTTTTTAAATTCGTTATAATATATTTTGTAATTATTAGAGTAAGAAAGTGGTTTGTTTAAAGTGTTTAAACAATTCTTGGTTTAAACTGTTATGCAAAAAACAAGGATTGTGGGTGACTATTTTTCTGGGGAAATGAGAAATTCAAGCATAATGGCAGATGAAAACAAAGCTGACTTGAATGCGATATGGGGTGCGTTCCTCGATTTAGTTCTTCGCCGCTTCGTGTACTTTTTGTTCGTCGGCGGTTTTGCCGGACTCCTTCTGTTCCGTGAGTATTATATATATTTGTTGCCTCTGTTTTTTGTTTTTTATTTTCTTTTTAGTTTTGTTTGTTGTTTGTTTGAGTGCAATATATTTTTGGTGGGTGTCGTGATTGCTTTTCTTAATACTACTTTGGAACTCTTCTTAATCAGCTTTTTAGTGTGTTCTTGTTGTTTGTTTGAGTACAATTATATTAAATGATTCACATTAATTATTTTTGGTGGGTGCAATGATTGCTTTGCCTAATTTGCTGAAATTTAGATATTGATCCTACGCCGTAAACTAAATGGGCCAACTAGACCCAAACGTGACAAATGTGCTTTCGGTAGCGATTTCTCACCACGACGTCTGATTTGTTGCAGATCTCATTGGTGCTGGAGTTTAATAAAGCGTGTACAGTTTATTAGAGATAATTATGTTTTTGTCCAAATTTTTTAGTTTTGGTGTTATTCTCGAATTCTCATAAAATTAGCATTCGTCATAAATACTTAATCAGTTTTATTGGGGCCCATTTTTTAATCTAAACATATTTTTAATAAATATTATTCGGATTTGTGCTTCTCTTCATTTTTTTTAAATTCTTCGATTCCGTTTTGGAGCGATCTGGCCAAATTTGATTACAAAAGAGATCTGTAAAATGTAGATCTGAAAATTTGGCGAAGGAGATGTATATAGATCTATATTTTCCAGATCCGACAATTATCAGAAGGGAAAGTGTCAACAAATGGAGATGTGTATAGCTATAGCATACTGGTGCTCGAGATTTTTACAATGAAGACCCAGTCGCTCTAGCCAAGTAAGATCCTTAGCTTGAGTTGAGCTCATTTTCCCTTAGATTCCGTCTTTAAAGGGTATTTTTGTCAATAATTATCGGATGAAATGAAAATTACAGGTTTATTGATATGGCACTCACGTCGTTGTTGGGGTTAAGATGGGAGGTAAAGATGTGGTTCATATTAAGCAGCTTCGAAATTCAAGTCTCGATCCGGTCGAAGTGCAGAAATTGTTGAAGCAGTTGGCTGATAAAAGGTTTTGTGACGATGAAAATGAAAACCCAGTTGCTAACTCTGATATTTCGTCGGGAAAGCCAAAGGTACTTGGACGATGTATGAATTTGTCAATTACATAATGTGGCTAGCAGCATGGTCAATTGATTTGTGGAGCCTCTAAACGGAACTTCTTTCGAGGTCCTAACAAATTAATAAAATCAAATTTGTATAACGAAACCATAAAAATGAAAAAAAGTCAATATAATAAACTGTATATATTAATGAAAATAAGGCGCTATATATATATATATATATATATATATATATATTTCTACAAATGTATTAATTTTGTCTTTTTACCTAATAGTTTTATAAGTCACTGACTTGAAGTAATTAATTATATCAATTGCACAATTAGTTTTATTTATTTGCGTTGATGAGTTTAATTAAATATTAACTGTTTACAAGATGAACAATCCATGATGTGGGATCGTCAGTTACCATTACCAAATACATTGAGACCATCTGTTGAATCTCACTCCAAAACTGATGTGAGTATCACATTCTTATAATGTTTTCGACGTTCACATTTTTGTCGCGATAGAAAAAGTTAACTATTTCTTGACGCAGGATCTAATGAATATTCATATCAGAAGGGGAGGTTTAGATAGCGGTCAAAGTCATAAGCAGTGGCTGTCGACCGTATCGCAATATCCGAACGTCATATTGATGTCTTTTGTGCCTATCGCGTCCCTTATAAGTGGTATTCGAGGCAGTAGGTTTTTCAGCCACGCGATTAATCTATACGTACGATGTGAGTATATATACACATATCAAGATCGAATATGCGTATATCAGTTAATAGCTTAAGTTGTCCCTGATGACATATCTTGGTGCAAATAAACCACCTCTAGAGGAACTGGCTCAGTTTCTGGAATATCAATTGCTTTGACAGTGGGCCCCAGAGTACAACGATCTTCCTCTTGGTCATCGTCGTAGGAGAAAAGCATTGATTTCTCTTCAGTTTATGTTATTGGGTCCTAAGCTTTATGTCTCAGTTTCTGGAATATCAATTGCTTTGACAGTGGGCCCCAGAGTACAACGATCTTCCTCTTGGTCATCGTCGTAGGAGAAAAGCATTGATTTCTCTTCAGTTTATGTTATTGGGTCCTAAGCTTTATGTCAATACTGTAAAGGTGAATATGCTGACCTTGAAACTTAAATACACTTTTATCATTTCTGTTTTTTTCTTGATTGAGTTTGTCAGAAATATACAGTTGTAAGTAGCAACTAATTCATATGAGTTTTTCAATTAACACCCACTACATAAAAAACTTAGTTTACTGCAGCTGTCGATAGAATAAAAAATATTATTTCCCCTCAAATGATACCAACAATCGCCATCATTTTTGCAATTTACCGACGAAAATATTGTAGGTATTTATCGACAGTTTTAGATTTTCTTAGTAAATATCACCAACAACGATTTTACCTACATTTTACAATTTACTTAACATTTGTCGGCAATTTCTCTGTAGGTAAATTGGTTTTTTGATGTTTGTGTTTACCTAAAATTAAAAAACAATTTTTCATGGGGGTATATGTAATTTTGAAAGATAATTTGGGTTTTGTGTTATTACACTAAAGTCCATGGGTAGTTTTTACATTTATCCCCAATATATTCATCCTATTGAAATTCCAAATGTATTATTAGGAATGATTATTCCTTTCCCTTCCACTTCATCTCAAATTTAGGTCGATACCGGTAACCGTCCCGTGATCGACCTCCGGTTATACTTGGAAGACAAAAGAAGCGATCACTTAGCCATTCATCTACAAACCCTATCACGGTTACAAACCCGCCGACGAGTCCGTTAACCGATGATACTTCGAACCCGTCAGGTGGAGCATATTCTCGCACATATGCACCGCCCCGGTCGAGTACCACGGGGCCCGCATCGACGACTCAGGCTCGATCATGTTTATACTTTAAATGATATCATTATAAACAAAACAACTAATGTAGCATAAGAAAATTCACATTTTTTTTATTTTTGATATAATAATTCATATTCTTAATTATTTTTTTGATAAATTTTATTTGTTTAAAATTTTTTATATTTGCCCGCGAAAATCGCGGGTTTTATACTTGTGTGTGTGTGTGTGTATAAAATCATAAAATGAATAAATGGATAAATAGTATTTTTTGAAATAAAAATAAAAATTAATGGATGAGACCCATAAAATGAGGTTTGAAAAGATGAATAAATGAGATAAAATGGGAGTGGATGAGAATTTTGGCGATGTGCAACATTATGAATTGAAAAAGGAGGAGAAGATAGGATTTTGAGTAAAGATGCTCTTAAACGCCAAGATTCCTTCGTAACTTTCGTTCATCATTGGAGATCTTGCCAACATGATACATCAATTGTTATCAATTAATATAGATTAACCTGAAATACAATCAAATCAAGAAATATAAACCCATAAATTCGGTTGTTAGTCAAGTAAGATAAAATATTTAAAAAAAATCAATTGTTGATACAACGCATCTGGATACAATTACTTATTTGTTTGTGATCAATTATGCCAATCATACATATGCTTTTCTTCTTCGTTTGATGCTCAATTAGTATTAATTTAATATCTACTCTCCTGTAATAATCAATCATCCAAGAAATAAAATCTCAACCACTCGTATTATTAATTCAGCAAGTTCATATAATGAAAGTAAATTGTGAATTCATCTGTTACAATGTATCATGACATGTATACCACAATTTCAACCAATTGATTTATTTGTACAATTAAATCGTACAACAAAAGTAATACATTAATATACAATCAAAAATTGGTTTATGCAATTCAATGTATTAACACTTTTAATTCTAACACTTCACCGTCCCACAGTTATTAGAAGGGAAAAAAATAAAAAGAGACAGATGTAGCCGTAAAATTCTATGATCAATGTTGTAATTCAAAAGCTTCCTTCACTCTCCGCCACGTGCCTTCCTGCTTGTGAAACTCATTAAGAAACTCTCCATGCCGATAATTCCTATACACTGGAGGGTGTTCTTCGTCAATCAAGTCCTTCATCGGACCCATGATTGTGTCCTTGTTTGGACCATAAAACATGGCAATTGATATTCGTTCCGAGTCCTTATTGGTCACGGCCCTGTGATGCACACTCTTATATCTTCCATTACTCAACACCTACACCCAACCAATAAACTGTTACTCCTCACTTAAATTAGGTGCGTAGCTAGCATGCACCACGAACTAGAATAAAATTTAAATACCAAGTCTTAGCAGTCAATGGAAGACTATGAACTTTGGGAATTTGACTAAGTTGAATTAAGGGCTCGAGTTGTTATCCCATAACCCAATTATTTTTTCCCCATAGTCTAGATATATAGTTCTTTTCTTTGTGGAGCCAATCTTGTTGGGGACCAATAGAAGACCCACTAGCTACCAAGCTAATTTAGTTTTTTTATTTTTCATCTCAAGATCCTATAATGAACACAAGGTTTATCAATAAAAAAAACTTGGAATAATTACAAAAACTAACTCTGACGTTTAGCTTACTCACAAAATGTTTCACTTATCCTTCACAATTACAAATAACACATGTCAAAAGGATATTTATATATATTAACTCTTAATATTATACTTTAGTCAGGATAAATGAACCCAACAAATTAAAGATGAATATTTCTTGCAACCATCACATAATTTTACCTTACCTGAATTTGATCACCAATGTTGACAATAAATGCATCAGGGACAGGATCAACAGATACCCATTCACCGTCTTTAATCACTTGTAAGCCTGTTACATTTTCAGATTGCATCAGAACTGTTAGAGCGTTTAGGTCGGTATGAGGAGGCAAACCCATGGTGAGTTGAGGTTGTGGGCATGGTGGATAATAGTTGGATTGTGAAACTAGTCTAGGTTTTTCTCCAATTCTTGTTTGCAAAGTATCCTTTTTGAGCCCCAGCCCTTGAGAAATCAAGCTCAAAAGTTGCCTCATAAGCCATCCAATCTCCTTTCCATACTCATTGGCTATTTCTCTGAGACGAATACAAAACATGTACATCCAGTTTCTTGAATTAGTAATTAAGAATACAGGATTTTCGGTCAATATGGCCAAACCCAAAAGATTGGTTGACCATAATTTGAAACACAATTTTTTTTTTTTTTTTTTGCAACTATTTTCTATCAATTCAAACAAATTGATGCAATTCCCATACCGGTAATGGGGAGGGTTTCTTGGCAGCAAATGAGCAATTACGTCATTAGCAGGATCCCAAGGATGAGCCAGTGTCTCACTCCACATGGTGACTTTATCTTTTTCTCCTTCAACTCTGAGGTAATAATTAGAGACCCTCAAAGGCTTGGTTTTGTCATCACTAAAAAGATGCCATCTCTCTTCAGGCCGAAGTTCGAAGAAATCTTTAACTGCAGCCATCAATTTCCGACGCAATTCATTCGGCACTCCGTGGTTGATGATTTGGAAAAAGCCATATTCCTCGCAAGCCCTTGATATTTTCTTGATCAACGATGATTGTGGCTCGTCCAAGTCGATGGTCGGGATGTTGATCAACGTCGAGATGTCCGAGCCGGGCCTATCGTTGATCGGAAGGATGAAATCGTGGGAGAGGGAGAGGGGATTGGAGCCGTTGGCTAGGCAAAATGATGTTGTATCCATAAATATGAGTTGTTAGGAGAAAGAGTTTGATTTTGAGCGAGTTAGTGCAAGAAAGCTCTAACAAGATAACAGAACAATAGAGGGCCTACTATTTTGTTAGTTATAACTACCACCCTTTTATTTATAATTATTTATTTGTGCGCTGGTTGTTGGTGCATATTAATTATGATAATTTATTACATGCAACTTTGACAAAAGTTAGATGCACACGAAATAAATATATTATTAGTATTTAGATATATGTTATTTATAAATGATGGTATGTGATAAAAGTTTAAAATTTAATTTTTTATTTTTAGAATTTAATTTTCAGATAGAAATTTATCATTATACTAATTATATGTGATTATATGTGTCATTATAATATATGAATGAAATTTAGGATTTAGCATTTATTTTTCCATTTTATGGTTTAATTTTCATTTTAAGATTTATTTTTTCAGTTTAGTGTTTTAAATTTTAGATTTAGGATATCAATTATTTGTGATAATATATATCAGTTATATCTGATGAAACGTACGAATTACATGTGATGATATATTAAAATTATATGCGATAATAAATTAAATTACTTAATTCATCTCCACGGTATAATAACTCATCAATTATGTCATTTTATATTTGATTGTAATAATAAAATACAATACAAGATATAATATTAAATTTGAACAAAAAATCTAAACTGGATTAAGGCTTAAGAACTTTTTATATTTACGCCTACGAATTGAATTGCAAACTTAGTCATGCTAGTATTCAAGAAATGTGCATGTAACCAAATATAAGCCCGGAGCCAGAATTTAGTTACATTAATCAGCTAAGCAGTTGAACGAATAAAATACCTTTATTTTCTCCATTAGTGCTTTCAGTAAAACACCTTTCAGAATTCGACTGTGCCAAAAATGTCAACAAATGAATCAGAATTCGGAAATTAATAATTACAACTAAGACGAAATTAATATATATATATATATAAGAATCGACATTATTGTAGCCGTTAGCCGATTATTAGCTTTGTTTCCGATTCGCCCCTGCAATCTTCCCAGACACGAGATCCATCATAAATTTCCTCAGATTCTCCAGAGCCGCCTTCATGTCCGCGTTCATTTCCATCCGTTTCTTGTATCCCTGTATCATTACCAATCATAATAATTCAAAATACAACCACTCGGATCAAGTCAAAAAAAAAAAAAAAACACGATGCACACATACTAACCGCCTCCAATTCCGCAAAGACTTGATACCAATCGGAGATCCCATACAGGCAGGTCACGGATTTCTGGAGATCGTTCGAGTTCAACCTCAAAATCTCCCTGTTCAAATCGGTTACTTTGAATCCCATCTCTTCGAGAGCCTTGAGACGAAGCTGCTGTTCACGATCGTCATTCTCATCACCAGATTTTTTTACAGTCGTATTTTTCATCTCACCGTCATTGTCTACGCAGCTAGGCGGCGGGTAATTCAGGTCAAGTTCTGTCGAGTCTTTTAATGGATCATAAACCTGCAAGAAACATTAAACATCAAAGACAGCAAAAATAGCCTGTTTTTAGTGAGCGCGGATCCAGGATTTTCAATTCGGGGATGCGATGTATATTTAATAAATATTATTTTATATTTAAAGTCACAACCTAATACAAAATAAAATTACAATTATAATTCATTCAGTCGAGAAAAAGTAGTAATAACTTATAGAACCAAATAATCAATACAAATGAAACTACTACTAATCATTTTTAAAGAAAAAACGTGCCTAGAGAACCAATCAGAAGAGCATAACAATTGCTTGGTTAGAGGGTGTTTTGCAAAAGATATAAGCTCTAAAAAATATCTCATACATTTAAGGGTTTATAAGCACTTCAAAAAAACTTTAGAGATCTTATAAGCTCCTCAAAAATAAAAACATTAACTAAAAAAGCTTATAAGCACTATGTTTTTATCATTCAAAAGATAAAAACACCCTCAACAATTTTAATATTAATCCAAATCATCCAACATATAATTCCGTAAATTTCTAATATCTATTCATTAATCTTACAAAACGAGTTTGGATGCCCTCTTGTAATAGGTAAAGTGAAGTTTTTTTCTTTTTGAAATTTGGTAGTGTTAGTCTGCAATTACAACAAAAAATGGGGTACAATTTTATTTTCAGCACTATATAATAATGATGATTTCTAAAATTTTAGTTGTACCCTCATGTACCAAGGTGGATCCGCTACGGGCGCTTGATAGGGAAATTAAAAACTGCTTTATTTTTGTTGGTAAAAACTCGAACTAGTAGCAAAATCAGAAATCTAAAGCACACATCCCCGTACTCTTGCAAATACCCTTATAGTCAGTCAAACATATTACGGACCTGAATGCGGACCCAAATTCGCTGCCCGAATGTCTCGCCGGTGGGTAAGGACATCTTCCAGGAGGATATGTAATTGCCGGGATTTTCTGGGGCTCTAAAATTCACGGCAACATCAACTTCTTTGCCAACGGGGAGGCCATCAAGAGGAATCTTGAACGAATAAGAGCAACGTGTGAAAAAATTGTGCATTTTCAGGAACAATTAATATTTGTAAAATTGGTATGCACGAAATACTGTTTTCCCGATTAAATTGGTTAGGTACTAATAAATCAATATTTTAAGGCCAGTTACTAAATTCTGTGTAACCTCTAAACTTTGAAATTCATGTCTCGATACACACACACATACATATATAACAAAATCATTTTCATAGCAATCACATTATTATTTTTCCTTTTGTTCCTAACGACTTTTAAATGAAGTCAAAATCGATGTTCATATTATTAATGGAAGTAACACGACAAAAAACAACCCATATATTTATTGCATATAAAAAAGATAATGTCTCACCTCAATGTCCACCGAGACTTCATCAGTCAACTGATCACCTCCAATCCAAACAAGCTTCGACTTATAAGGCCACGCACTAACACCATCATTAAAGAGAGTTAATCTCTTGCTAAACTCGGCCTTCGGAGCAAAATTAGTTAAATTCGGACCGTTCGAATCGAAGACAAATCGGCTGCTGAAAACTCCAGTAGGGCTCAAATTCAGTTTCTCTTGGCAAGTTTGATTCTCACAGCATTTTGATTTACCATAATTAGAAACCCCGTCCGGGCTTGAAATGGATGTCTTTGATAGAGACTCGATTATTTTACTCAAAACTAGAGATGACAATTTTTCCACAAATTCATTAGAGAGTTTCGACAACATGTCACCTAAAGAGTATTCCATCAGAGATGATAAACGATCGACTTGGGATGATTTATCGGGGGACGAGTTTGTTTTGAAACTTAATTCGGATCCCGTTTCGTTATTTATGGTGATCATCGCTACATTGATCCTCAAAGGATTTAAGCATTGTGAAATGGCCTCGTACAAATCACTGTCCTCGTAAATTGTTACCTCATCGTCGTCTTCATCAATGTAACTCAGTTTAAAATCTTCATCCAGGCCGATCTGAAACAAAAAGTGGACCTTCTTTCGAAGCGTATCTAAGTCTAGATTGACGTTTTCTTCTTGATTAACGGTGATACGTCTGAGAATCTCTCCATATTTAACCTGTAATAATAAAATATTGCTTCTTCATATGAAACCCATGCATAAAGGAATATTTGTAATCTTTCTTGGATGTGCTAAAAATAAAGGAAAAAAATCTCTACTTTTCTTTCCTTTTTCGAAGTGACATGTGTATTATCAATAATCTAATTTTGCGCAGTATGTCATATTCCATATAACATATACACGCGACATGTATATTATTGATCTCCATTACATATTTAAGAAAATTGTTAATACAAATTACGAGCATGTGTCGTATGATATATAAGATGAGATACAACAGGCAACATAACTCCATAACAAAACTGTTTTATATTCGAACTCTATTTCATATATTAAATAGAATATACATATTCACCAAAAAAAAGTTATAAATTTTTAGATGATTAATCATATACTCATACAATTGACAGAATTTCTAAGTTCGATTAACAGCCTTGATCCAGCCAGCCATAACTATTTAATATGAATTAAATCAAGCAAATAATTTTCAAATAATAATTTAAAACACATAAAGTAGCTGAAAAACGTAATAGCTGTTCTATATCACCATAAAATAAATAACAAAACACTTTTAAAAAGGATAAGTAAACAGAGACAGATCCAGCTACAAAATATAAATCAGAAATAAAAGCAAACCCAAAAAAGCAGAAGGCTGAAATTACGAAAAAGATGTAAAAATAAAATATCCAAAAACTCTGCAGTAAAAAGTGGAATTAATTTACCTTGATAATAAGCGGATGATCCATGAGTGCTAGGGTTGATTGATAAAAAACGAAGAAGAAAAAGAGATGGGTGATTGTAATAATCTATGAATAAGAGAAAAACGAAGGGTTTTGCAGAGGATTAGCGTATTAAAAAATTTCTTAAGAAGAAAAATAGTGGTAATTATGACGAAGTAAACAAGACAAATATGATATCAATCAAGTAAGCGAATTTTTCGATGGCAGTTTAGTTTTAATATTTCTCGAGACATTTATTTCCTAAACAAGATACTATCGCAACGTTCATAAAATCAGAATCTAATCAGAATCTTTTTTTTTTAACTTAATTTTTCATTAATAAAAAATGTCATTGAATTATGGATAAACTAATCAAATTACGATATTATAAAATTCCTTTTTTCGTACAACTTAAACTATATGAATATTAATAACTATGGAAATTGGGAGTAATACAAAAAAGAAAATTACAAATCATGTCCAGATAAATGTTAAAAATGACCACAATGATAATTTGATACTTTGAATAAATCAAAAGATAATATTAACATTCAGTCCAATACTGAATTTTTTATAGAAGTAACAACAGTTGTAAATTAAACAATCGATTTTATTTCATAATAATATTTAAGTTTTTTATTTGATTTATTCAAGATTCCCAGCTCTCCCGCGAATAAACCTTCAAATTGTATTTGGTTGACGGCTATATTTACGTATATACATTGGGCTGATTTGAAGGTTATTGGGCTTATTCAAGTTTGGGCTGGGACAAGGGTTCATGATTTGGGCTTATTTGAAATGTAATTATATTTTTTTTTAAGATATTTAATTCGAGTGTTTTTAATTAAATAATTCCAAAAGATCATTACACGTATAGCTTTCAATGAGTGAAATTATTTTTCTGAATCCGATAAATTTAAATGTAATGTAAATTTAGAAATGAATAATGATGAACTATTTATAGATAAAAATAATCACCTGTTATGCAAGTAAGTATAATTGAATACTTGCAACTCCCATAGTTTGAGCCTTTCTACGTAGTTATATTAATTGAGGTGCGCCAAACTGGCTGTGTAGCATAAATGCACAAACCACAACACACATAGATTCCTATTGCGGTGACCTACTAGTTTAGGGTAAATTTATAATGTCAAAAGTCTCCTGTTCAAGTTTTACATATATATGATTAACATTAGATGGACTAAATTAGATAGATTACGAGAGTAAAATAAGGATAAAAAAACTCACTCTCATGAGCTGAATTACAAACTTGTCAGTCTTATGGTAAACTTCCTCTTTCAACCAATATCTAAAGGATACGTTCCCAGTACTAAACTTACTTCCATTACAAAACGCTACATTGTGAGTTGCCAGGGTTGAAAACAATAATAATACACCTCCCGAGTTAGCTAGAAAAAGCACTATATACAATTTAAATTTTAAATCTCTCAAAATAATAATAATAATTTAAATTATCAAACATAAATGTTCACAATCCGAGTCAGAAGACTCGGAACTATAAAATTAACTACTCCAAATCCAAATCAAGTTTTCTTTATTAATTTGCCGGAACTTAAAAAAAAAAAAAGAACAGACACATATGTACAAGACTTTCATATGAATGAATCTAAACTCGCAGACAAACACAAACTTAAATCTTGCGCAAACCAAAAAACACAGAACACTTATCAAACATTCGTACCCGCTCACATCTCCCTGTCCAAAAACGAATCTTTCGGCGCATTTCCTCCTAAATAGCCCCCAACACTCTGCGAAACGTTCTGCAACACTGCCGCGCCCCACGCGGCCCATCCCGTCTCGCTTTCCCTGTTTTCTTGCTGCTTTTCGGCTTCTAACATATCCAACCGTCTCTTCATCATGTACTCCTTAATAACTTCGAACCCTTTGTTCGCAATCTCAATTGGAGGAACAACGAGTGGGTTTTGATCCAAATTAAGCTTAGTTAGCATTCCAAGCTGATAGACCGTCTCTGGAAGAGCTCGGATTTGGTTGTTGCTAAGGTCGAGCTCTCGGAGATTGATCAGATCGCCCACCGTTTCTGGAATTTCGGTTAAGTCATTGAAATTGCTGCTCAGATTCAAGATCTCGAGATTCGTGAGGTTCCCGATCGCGTGGGGCAGACCGTGGATCGCGTTGAGATGAGCGTCCAGAGTTTGCAACGATTTCATTTCGCAAATCGAGTTTGGAAAAGCTCTTAAATTGTTCAGCCGGATGGAGAGTTTTTGAAGGTTTACCAATCCATAGCCAATATTCGTTGGCAAAAACATCAGGTTGTTGAAGCTTGCATCCAACTCAATTAAAGACCTGTGCCATTAAAATTAGAGAAAAAGATAAGCAATAAATAATTGTTTATATTTATATTTTTTAATTGTAAAAGTTAAATTTATCGCAAAGTTTAGATGCCAAACTGATATAACTTTAATATATATATGAGTAAATGACAATTTTGCCCCAGTGGGTTTAATGAAAAAATCCTGTAGTTCAGGAGGTAGGGGGCAAAACATAAAAACCGAGGATAGTTTGGAGGGCAAAATTTTATTTCTTCTTGAAATTATGAAAAAAAAAAAAAAAAAAAAAAAAAAAAAAGGAAAAAGATAGTCTGAGATATTTGATAAGGCAAGTGTTTGATATGCTAAGATTAACCGAAATTCTGATAGATTCGATGGTTTACCTGCAACCAGCAATGCTATCTGGAAGTTTTTTTAGTTTATTACCAGACACATCCAAGATCTTGAGATTGACCAATAAGCCAATACCATCTGGCAAGGTTTCGAGAAGGTTGGACGAGATGTTGAGCTCCTCCAACTTATGTAGCCCTGAAATTGAGTCGGGAATGGCCTGGGAACAAAATTATTGATTCGGAAAAATGTTGGCCAATAAATAAAAATGCTCCAACAGGGTAAGATATTGAGTTAGGTTTAATTAAATGTATATCATCTGATTTGTTGGGATCTCAAATCATTTAAGAAGTGAAATAATCCATCTGTGGAGGGTAATGAATCTTAATGTATATTAAACTTAATATCCTCACACTAAATCTTTATTTTCTGCTTCTAAATAGCACTTCATTTGCATCAAACATACAACAATAATCAACACTATGAGGAAAAAAGTTCTCCAAGTAACAAATCAAAAGTATTTTAGGGAGTGTGTTAGCAAACACTAAAAAACAAGTGATTCTCATTTTTTACTTTTTAGCTATTTTTATTTTTATTTTACTTTTTGGCATTTTAATGTTTGCAAATGCTAGGTAGCTTCCACTTCTGATTCTTCTGAATTTAATTAGAGACGTGCTTTTTTAGATTTCTGGCTCCGCTTTTGGTTTGACTTTTAAACACAAATAAGCACTTTTACTAGTTCTCCACCAAACACTCTTTTAATTTCATCATTTTTCAGCTTTTAATTGCAAACACTGATACTTCTCACTTCTGCAACAGTAAATTGCTTCCTCTAAAAGCATAAGTGTTTGCAAAAGCTCCTAGAGTCTTTGGTACATAGATCATTTCAGAAATATAATAATTCTTTCTTTTAGATTAATAAACACAAGTTTATCAAGAAATTAATCGTAAGGGACCATTAAAATATAAAAAACTCTCTATATTGTGATCTCAGAAACAAATATTTCAAAGTAAGTGACAAAATCGATTACCCTGTCATAAATCAGATAAATAAACATTCTAAACCATATGAGTTTGGCATTCAAAACCCTTTATTAATCATTCACTACATCACACAGACAAACAAACAAAATAAAAATGAAATGAAAGAAACAGCTTGGACAATGGAAAACAATCATTTCATTGACCTTCAAAAACCTACTTACATCTTCAAATAATAATAATAATAATAATAATAATAATAATACGAAAATAAAATAAAATTAAAAGTAAATGTATAAATACATGGGTTCGAACAATACAAACCTCAAGTCGATTGTGGGAGAGATCGAGAAGCAGCAAGGCGTGAATCTTGCATAAAGGTTCAGGCAAAAAATTTAAGGTGGCGCCCAGAAAGGTCAATTCTTTCAACCAACTTATCATCGCCAAGGGCTTCTCGTAAAACCCTAACAACTTCTTCATTCGCGTCATCATCATCATCACTCAATCCAACCTCCTCAAATTCCTTATCAGTATTTTTGTCCATTTCCCACAGAATTTGTGTGTGTGTGAATTATAGTTTGGAAATTTGCAGAATAGAGTGGTTTAACTGAAGTGTGAAACGTTAATTATTCCATTGAACGTACTCCCCTCAGGATTTTATTTTATATTTTTGTTTTAGGCGTTTGGTGGTGGGTTTGACGGGTTCTTAATCGTATTTGCGAGGAAATTTTGCAATTAATTATCTATACATCAATGTATTTTTCAAAACTCAATTAAGATCATACCTCTATTTTTATTTAAATAGTCCAAACTTATAATATATAATAACTACAACATCTTCTATATGGAAAAAAGAATCAAATATATATGTGTGTGATATGTGTAGAATCATGTGAAAAATTATTGTCTGAAAAATGAAATTGAATACTAACCACTAATATTTAATATTTTTTATTAAAATTATTTGATCGTGTTTTTTGTAATTATTCGTCCAATGGAATTTCTGGAATTAAGACACGTGGTGATTATTTAGACAAGTCGTACTCTTCACACCTTCTCCATTGGATGAGACACACAAAAAAAAAAAAGAATTCCCAATCGATTTTGCTTGATTTGCTTTCTCTTCTTCCTCTGATTTTGATTACATTGTCGCACAATTTATTTAGAAGCTCGGAATGTACCAATGGGACAAAGTCTGCAGAAATCTGTATCGAAAGAAAAGGTTCGCAGAAATCTTCACCCAAAAAGAATGGTACGTTGTCCCTTTTTTTCGTCGTTTCGAATTTAGAATTTTGCTTGAGTAGGCTTATTAATTGAGTTGCATTTTTCCACCTGCTAAGCTTAATAAAGGTTATGTTATTTCAAAAAATTTAAGTTCTTGGGTTAAGGTGAAGCAAAAAAAAGTTTAAAAAAGTTTAATTGAGGGTAGTTGTGTTTTTTTTTTTTTTTTTTGGTTGCGTTAGTTCGCACTATAGTGACTTTTATCCAAATGTCTGATACCTAAACAAAGATCCTACATTACAACCTTAATAAAATTCATATTTGATTCTCGTCATTTCGTACACACCAAGAAGTGGAGAGAAAAATCATTTGCAAGCTTATGTTAGAGTGCATGTATCGATTTGATATCGAGTGTATACACGTCCTAATCAAACACTTGTGTGATGAGTGAAACACTTATTGGTAAGAAACATTGATTTTTGAAAACAAGAATTAAAGGTGTAAAAATGTGTTTTGACCAAGTTCATGATGTTGTGTTTATATTTTTAAAAATGATACTTCTGAAATAAAATACATCATCACCATTTTTTCCATGTCCATACTTATGTTTATTTCTATATTATTCGTTTTGTTTCTTCGAGGACGAATATATCCTTAAGTTTGGGAGAGTTTAATAAACACAACTTTTAAGCATATTTTGATACTTATTTAGTTAGGTTTAAATAATTGATTGTGATTATAAAATATATTTTATATTTATTTTATATTATTTGAACTTTATTACGTGTATGGTATAATTTTGTTGTTATTGTAAGAATTTAGAGTTTAATGGCCTTATAATGACAATAAAGCTCTAGGCTGAAGTTAAGGAAGAAAAGAGGCCATTGGACCAAGCCTGGATCAAGCCCACGTAACCCATAAGTCAACAAGGCCTAGAGACTCACTATCGACCTTGTTATCGGTCCATAGTAAGGTCGCTACTGTACCATGATCTTCCACTGAGACTTCCACCATGATCTTCATTTGTCCGTTGAAATTATTGTAGAAATAACACACTTGTTGATAGTTAGGAAAAAACATGTTGATGATACTTCTTCAAAAGATCTCTAAATCTCTCCCATGCCTCATATAATTGCTCCCCGTCTAGTTAGCGAAATTGAGCAATCTCGCTCTTTACCTTCAACGTCTTTCTTGGAGGAGAAAACGGGAAGAGAAACTTTTGGCACATCTCTGCCCATGTGTCAAAAGTTCCACAATCTACATATTGTACCAAAACTTAGTCTTATCCCTCAAAGAAATGGGAAAAGGCGAAGCTAAATTGCATCGTTCTGAACACTGTTCATCTTCATCGTTTCGCATATCTCAAGAATTCACTAAGTGTACATTAGATCATCGTTAACGCTTCCATAAAATTGGTTTTGTTAAACTATTATGATCAACCCCATCTTCAATTCAAAATTGTTAGCATTAATTACTAGACCATTATCTCCTCTTTAAGCTTGATTTCCATCGGGATGAAATTTAACATTATTCAGTGGTTCATTTTGTGCGGGTGGTGGAACTTTGGGATGCTTTGGAAACAACGTACAATTCTGAAGATGCTGGAGTGAAGATTTTCATTGTTGGAAAGTTTCTGGACTTTAAGATGGTTGATACTAAGACTGTCATCTCTCAAGTCCAGGAGTTCCAACTGATTTTGCATGATATTCATGCTGAGAGCATGTCCCCAAGTGAGTCCTTTCAGGTATCTTCCATGATTAAAAAGTTACCTTTGGGTTGTAAAGACTTCAGTAATTACCTTAAATACAAGACAAAGGAGATGACACATGAGAGGTTGATTATCAAGCTTCGTATCAAAGAAGACAATTAAAAATCTAAGAATAAGATAAGTCAATCTCCAATGGAGGCTCACGCTAATCTGCTGGAGCAAGGCAGGATCTTTAAAAGAAAAGTGCCTAATGCTCAAAACAACAACAAAGGCAAGCAAGTTGCCACGGTTTAGAAGTTTATTGGAAGTTGTCATAATTGTGGCAAGCCACACTATATGGCAAAAGATAGTAAGCCCAAAAATAATCATCGGTAGTACCGGGGACAATCAAGTGCTCATCTTGTTGCTCCTGAATCGGTTGAATTGACTGACTTTGGTATGTCAGTTGTGGTGTTTGAAGCCAATTTGGTTGATAACCCAAGAGAGTGGTACATTGATACTTGTGCCACTCGACATGTTTGTTTAGACATAGATGTGTTTTCCAGCTACAATGTTTCAACGGGTTGTAAGATCTATATTGGGGATTCGTCCTTATTGGAAGTAGTTGGAATTAGAAATGTTGCTCTTAAGTTAACTTCTGGAAAAGAGCTATTGACGACGGAAGTGCTGCATGCTCTAGACATCCGTAAAAATTTAGTATTTGAGTCCTTGGTGGTTGATCATAGATTTAAATTAGTTTTTGAGGATAAGAAATTTGGGTTAAGCAAGTTTGGACAGTTTATAGGTAGGGGTTATCTAGATAAAGGATTGTTCAAATTGAATGTAATGGCTTCTCGCCATGTAAACTCTTCAAGTATGAATGAGAGTGCATCTAATTCTATTTACTTGCTTGAGTGTTCTGATTTATGGCATATTAATCTAAATGCAATAATAAGACTTATAAATTTGAATTTGCTACCAAACTCAGAAATTGATTCACAAAGTAGATGTGAAATTTGTATTGAAGCCAAAATGGCTAAATTAACATTCCATTTGGTAGAAATATGAAATGAACCTCTAGGTTTGATTCACACTGATGTATGTGATCTCAAATTTGTGCAAACTAGAGGTGGAAAGAAATTCTTTATAACGTTCATTGATGATCGCACAAGGTTTTGCTACTTATATTTGTTAAGAAGCAAAGATGAAACTCTTGAGACTTTCAATAAATATAAAACTGAAGTAGAGAATCAACTTGGCAAGAGGATTAAAATAATCCAAAGTGATAGAGGCGGTGAGTATATGTAGCTCCGTTTGAGCAATTATGTGCCGAGTAGGGTATAATACATCAAACGACGGGGCAGTATTCACCACAGTCTAATGGCGTCACCGAACGTAAAAATAGAACTCTTAAAGAGATGATGAACGCCATGTTAATTAACTCGGGTTTACCCTAAAACATGTGGGGGGAAGCTGTTCTGACGTCCAACCACATATTAAATAAAATACCACTTAAATGTAAAAATGAGACACCTTATGAATTTTGGAAAAGTCGTAAGCCATCTTATAAATACCAAGAAGTGTGGGGGTGTTTGGCAAATGTCGTTGTGCCTGAACCAAAGAAAATGAGAATCAGACCAAAGACAGTCGACTTCATTTTTATCGGATATGCATATGTAACGCCCCGATTTCACTTTAATCAAAATAGGATTTATATTTACGAATAATATGACGAAACCTTGGCGTCACAATAAATGTCAAGACTTTCAAACTTTACGCAGCGGAAATAAACATAATATGAATAACCAAATCACCGTCAAAGGATATTTATAATTTAAAACCACGTTTTTACGTCTAGTTCAACGTTTATTTAAAACAATAAAGCCAGTTTAAAGAAAAACAGAACCAACATTAACATTTTCATTCCTCTACTCGTCTCCCATCCGATCGACATCTTCGTTTGTACCTGAAAAAAATGTTGTTGATTTGGGATGAGCTCAACGTACTCAATAGTTACACTGACTTAACCAATGCAAAATCATACAACTCACAAATAGTACAATCGATCATAGAATTCATAGTTTTATCGTAGAAAATAAGTTGACTGCAGCTAAAACGCGCCGGGATATACCCGATGACCCTTTTCCCCGGTCACAGACACATCTTTTCTATTATTAGTATCATTATTATTATTATTATTATTATATACATTATTATTATTATTATTATTAACATCTATATTATTATTATTATTACTATTATTATTATGATATCTATTTCAAATAGGAAAAATACTAATTAAACATTTTTTTTTCTAATTTACTAGGTGACGAGCATTAAGGGGATTTAGGATT
>BMAC01000148.1:1179128-1188658 GCA_014905375.1 Phtheirospermum japonicum | reverse complement strand
AATAATAATAATTATAGTAATAATAATAATAGTAATATTAATATGATAATAATAATAATGATAATAATACAAATAATAGCAATAATAATATAAATAATAATCATAATAAAATTGGACTGAAAGTATTTTATAAAATATGTTTGGGGCTGGATAGGGGTTATTGGTAATCTGGAGGGTCGAATTAGAAGGTTTTGAGTAAACTGAGGGTTCAATCGAAGGATGGCAGAAGGACTGGGGGTCAATTGGCAATTTTGAAAGAAAGTTTGGAAATAAAAGGGGAGGCAGCCCCTTTTTCCTTTTTCTTCCTCCCGTCTCCTTTCTTTTCCTCCCCCAAATCGAATCGTCCAGCCCACTTCTCCTTCCTCGGCCAACGGCGACAGCACCCGGCGACGGCAACTAGGCGAAACACCGGCGGCGGCGTCTGGCAACAAGGATTGGCCGTCCTCTTCTTTCTCTCCGGGCCCGGTCGAATTCGGAGGGTGCAAATCCCTCTCTGTCGCCTTCGAAAAATCGACGGCGTCGGTCGGCTGAAAGGCTGGAAGGCCGGCGGGGTTTGGCGAGGCGGTGGCGCACGACGGTGACTGTGTGGGGTTGGCGATTGGAAATCGACCGTGGCTTGGATGCAGCTGAGTGGCAGTTCGGCCGGCGGTTGTGGTTCGTGGTTGTCGGGCTTGGACTTCGGGTTTTTGCGCCTGGGCTGGTTCTCGGGGGTCCGTAGTTGGCGGTTGAGCGGGGCTCGATGATCCGGAAGTCGGGCCGTGGTGACGTCGGCTTGGGCTGCGGCTTCTGGTTGGGTTTTGGGTCGGTTTGCCGTGGGGATTTGTTGGGTTGTGTTTGGGTTGATGCCGAGGTTGTTCTGTGGGTTGGCTGGTGGTGACGATGATGTTGAATACGTGGGGATTGTTGGGTCGCGGTGATGGGGCTCGGCAGGGAATTCGTCGGAGTTGGCGATTGGTGATATTGGCAGGTTCGATGTGGGGCTGTGGGGTTTGTTGTCGACGGCAGTCGGGTTTGGTTGACGTGGGTTGAAGCGGGTTGTGGCGGTTGTGATGTTTGGCTATGGCGAAGATGAAATCGTGGCCACTGGTGTTGGTGCGACGATGGACAGTTGTTCGTGGTGGCAGCACGTCGGCGAGACGTCGAGCGGCGTACAGGTTTACAGCATGGGTTTGGTGGCGGTGGTTCGGCGTTGGAGGCTGCCGTGGGGTTTGTTGGGATGGTTTCGGGTCTGAGTTGCTGAGGTGATGGGTTGGTTTGCCCGGTTCCATTTGATGTTAAAGATGTCGTGATGTTGGTATGGTTGATGATAGAAATCGGCAGCCGTTTCGGTTGCGATGGCTGCCGGAACAGGGGACTGAGATCGTTGGTGTGTGTTTGAGAAAAAGAAAAAAAATATCAGAATAAGAAGAAGAAAGAAACAGTAGCAATTTACCTAGTGCGGCCGATTGGTAGAGTTGTGAAAAAAAAACTGAACTTGGTTGGATTCCTTATAAACTAAAGATGGTCTTTAATTTAGGAAAGTTAGGGTAGGGTCTTGTTGGGTTAGGGCTAGTATTTGTGCTTCGATTGGGCTCGTTTTCATGTCCAAAATAAAAACGATCCACTAGACGACGTAAAATTAAAACTAAAGTAATTCCGTGAACGACCCAATAGTATTTAATAAGTAAAATAGTTATAATATAACTAAATTATAATAATTTTCAGAAAATCGAGATTTAATTCATATACGACTTAATAGTAATTTAAATAAATAATTACATTACTAAATAATTATAATATTTTCTTAGAAAGTGATAATATAATTTTATTTGAAATTGAATCATAAATTCACTTAATTAGAGTTCTTAGATTATTTAAAACTAAAATTTATTAATTTGATTATAATAAGATTTTAAAATAATTTTAGATAATTTATATAGAATACGACTATAATATAATAGTCTTTAAAATTGAGGTATAATATATTAAACAATCGCACTAGAAATTTTTATTATATAGAGTTTCTTAAATCAATTAGAACTAAAGTATAAAATAATTTATAGTGACGAGATTGGGACTAAGATTATTTTTAAATGCATGATTATAAATAAATAAAAAAAAATATATATATATATATATATGCATTGGATGTATGGATGTTACAGCATACAACAGTATGGCATATCGATTCTTAGTACACAAATAAAAAAATGCTAAGATTTTTGAAGGTACTACAATTGAGTCAAGAAATGCGAAATTTCTTAAGAATATCTTTCCGTGTAAAGATAAGATAGAATCTAGTTCTAACAAAAGAACGTATGAAACTGCAAGTGGTTCAAAATCAAATAGTGATTAACCAAGACATGGAAAAAGGGTAAAGACTGCAAAGTCTTTTGGACCTGATTTTATCACATACTTGTTGGATGATGAGCCAAATTCCATTAAGGAAGCTCTATCAAGCCCAGAAGCATCGCGCTGGGAAGAATCTATTAATAGCGAAATGGAATACATACTGCAAAATCACACTTGGGAATTAGTTGATCTACCACCTGGTTGTAAGCCCCTGGGCTGTTAATGGATCCTCAAAAGGAAACTGGAAGCAGGTGGAAACATTGATAAGTTTAAAGCTCGTTTGGTAGCCAAAGGGTTTAAACAAAGAGAAGGTTATGATTTCTTTGACACATACTCACAGGTAACAAATATAACATCCATTAGAGTACTTCTTGCGATTGCTGCTCTGTACAATCTAGAGATTCATCAAATGGATGTGAAAACTGCGTTTTGAATGGGGTATTGGAAGAAGAAATATATATGGATTAACTTAAATGATTTGTAGAGTTTGGTGAAGAGAAAAGTTGTGCAAACTGATTTGGTCTTTGTATGGACTTAAGAAAGCTAAAAAATAATGACATATGAAGTTTGACGAAATTATATTGTCAAACGGCTTTAAAATAAACGAATGTGAAAAATGTGTTTAAGTCAAAGAAACATCAAATGCATATGTTATTGTATGTCTATATGTGGATAACATGCTGATCATGGGCAGTAATCATGATGTGATCATGAATACTCAGAGAATTTTAAAACGATATTTTGACATGAAAGATATGGTAGTTGTTAATGTAATCCTTGGGATTAAAATCAATAAAACTCAAGAAGGAATTATTTGGTCACAATCTCATTACGTTAAGAAAGTACTCAAGAAACTCAATGCCTACGAGGGTCCATCTAGTAGGACGCCCATTGATCTAAAGATAAACCTAGTAGCTAACAAGGCTAAACCAATTGCCCAGTTAGAGTATGCTCGGGTCATATGAAGTTTAATGTACTTAATGAATTGTACACGGCCAGATTTAGTGTATCCCGTGAGTAAATTGAGTAAGTATACAAGCAATCTTAGACATGAGCATTAGAATACATTAAAAAGAGTATTGATGTATTTGAAATAAACAATGGACTATGGGTTACACTATTCAAGATCCCCAACCATACTTGAGGGATATTGTGATTCTAGTTGGATTCGAAACATTCTCACTCCACTAGTGGATATATCTTCTGTATTGGAGGTGGTGCGATTTTGTTGAGGTCTATAAAACAAACATGTATAGCTCGATCAACCATAGAATTTGAGTTTATAGCTCTAGATAAAGATGGTGAAGAAGCAGAATAGCTTCATAACTTCTTGAAAGATATTTCATGTTGGAGTAAGCCTATATCACCTGTGTTGATACATTGTGATAGCCAAGTAACTATTAAAAGGGAACAAGTTGTTTGTATAACGGAAAGTCTCGACATATTCATCGAAGACAGAACACCATAAGACAATTGCTCTTAAATTGAATAATATCTATTGACTATGTTAATTCACAAGATAATATTGGTGACCCTCTCACGAAAGGGCTTAATCAAGATCAATTGAGAATTTTTTTAGAGGGAATGGGTTTAAAATCCACAAAATTAAAGAATGACCATAGTGGTAACCCAACCTTGATGAATGGAGATCCCATGAACATGGGAAATATTTTCGGTCTACTATATTGCCCACATTTTAGAAAAGGTACGTGATATTTGCCATCATCAAACAACGTCTGCTAAGTTGTCCAATTCATCAAAAAAGGTCCAGACAAAACCCGATCGGGCTTTTTGCTGACGTGGCTTGATTCAATACTTTTTTTTTTATCATTTTTCTTTAATTTTAAATATTAAATTGAAAATGAAAAACCGGGAAAATTTCATTTTGGTCCATTATATTGGCCACATTCCAGAAAAGGTACCTTAAATTGGCCATCATCAAATCATATTTGCTAAGTTAACCAGTTCATCAAAAAAGGTCCAAAAAAATTTTGATCGGAATTCTTTTTCTGACGTGGCATGATTCTATATTATTTTATAGTTTTTCTTTTATTTAAATATTAAATTGATGACAAAAATCTGTTTCGGCTTCATTTTCTTTTCTTTTAATCAAATCAATAAAATCTTAATTAATAACAAATAAAAAAAATCAGTGATAAATATATAAACATAAAATAAATCTTCAAAAACTATAAAATTTATATAATAATATATATGATTTTTATATTATTAAAATTAATTAATATAAAATTAATAAACTCGGAGATAAATATAAGAATATAAAATTAATCTTTAAAAATAATAACATATATAAAAAAATATATATGAGAAAATCTATTAAATGAATTTTGAATTTTCTATATTAATTATATATTTTTTAATATTTATATTATATATTTATATTTATAAATAATTTATATTAATTCTTATTGATTATAATTTTATTAATTAGATTGATGGAAAGAGAAAAGAAAAACAGAAAAAGAAAAGGGAGAGCAAAACACATTTTTGTCTTTAATTTAATTTTTATAATTATAGAGAATTGATAAGAAAATATAGAAAAATACCACGTTAGAAAAAAAAATCGATCAATTTTTTTGGACCATTTTTGATGAATTGGTTACCTTAGCAGATATGATTTGATGATGACCTATTTAACGTACTGTAATGTGGCCAATATAATGGATCAAATTGAAAATTTTCCCGTTTTTAATTTTCAATTTAATGTTTAAAATTAAAGAAAAATGATAAGAAAATTATTGAATCACGCTATGTCAGCAAAAAAACCCGAGCGGGCTTTTTTTGAACCGTTTTTGATGAATTTGCCAACTTAGCAGACGTTGATTGATGATGGCCAACATCACGTACCTTTTCTGAAATGTGGCCAATATAGTGGACCAAAAATGAAATCTTCCCCCATGAACATGGTTCAATGGGAAAACTAAATTATGAAAATCCAGTAGAACACTTGGAACAAGTTAAATAGTTTAATCTCATCCCTAGAAAGGAATCCTAGTGAAATTACCTGAGAATTGTGGTAAGGTTAAAGTATAAAGACTTTTTAATGATCATAAACCTTTGAAGGCGAAGCACATCAGGATACTTTTGATGGGAGGTTACCTATATAAGTGTGAAGTGAGGGCCCTTCAAATTGAAGAAAACTTATGAATCCAAAGTGATGTCCATGTCCATAACGGACACAATTTTAGAACATAAAAGTGTTAAGATTTTATTGTGTAATTATCATTATCTTGATATATACTACAGAGGGATAGTTCAAGGCATCAAGTCCACTATGTCACCAGTATATTTGATGATAGTTACTATGGACGGTTCAAAGCTACAAACTACCTATTCTGATGCAATAACGTCTTATGATGACTGAGCACAAGAATCTGCATATATACATGCATTGATGTTCACTCATGTGGGGATTTGTTGGAAAATTAGTTTTTTTGAGGCTAATTTGATGGATAAATATTTAATTCATGTAGAATTAAATATTATAATATTATTCTGTGTATTGAGTAAATAATAGTAGTACATTGATTTTCTCAAAACTGATTTTCGTTGAGTGAGAAATAAATTATGTAATTTAGCCATTTGAAAATGGGAAGTGTATAAAATCCCACATTGAAAATGTAATGGAAATCTATACACTTTGTATTGAGTATCATGTGATTAAGCCCATGCACTAGTTGGTTGTATCTGTGGGCTTGGGCCTAGACCTTTGGATCTTGAACAATGATTTAGGACTTTAACCTCTTTGGATTTTTGGGTCTTGGGCCATGGGCCTCTTTGGGACTATACGATATTTGTTTTGAACCAATTCAGTTTTATTTTTGGGCTCGACCCATTGAGATGCTCAAGCCTTTCAGTCAAATGATGATGGGTTCGACCCATTATCTTTATCCCAACAAGATTCTGAATTTTCAACTTGATCTGCAATATTTGAGGAGTCTCAAAATTGTGATAATGGAGGTAGTGGCTGTAGTGGTGAATTAAAGCCACTAATTGCAGCTGCTCCATCCTTTCAAATTCTCAACCCATGCAAGGTGAAATTTATAATAGATTTAGAAGTTTTAATTATAATATATACTGAATCAACTTCATTATGCACATTTTCTGCACTAAAATCCTCAAGCATTTGTTTAAATTTTTGTGCTTGGTTCACAATTTTCAAGTTCGTTGGACCTTTGAAGTTTGGTGTGTTACAACTTCAAAGGTCTTAATTCATTGTATCTATGGGGACATTACGCCAATTCTATCAACACTACACGAGGCGTATTTGTCTTGCGGAAAGAGATCTTTCTCGCCTCAACTTGCTGATCTATCTGATCCGATTCAACAAGGTGATATCTTTTAGTTTTACCTGTTTTTTAATTTTGTTTTTAGCATTTATAAGAACTGTAGTACAGTTTAGTAGTAATTTCTTTTTTGTATTTCTATTTTGTAACAACTGTCATGTATCATTACATATAGCTGTCATATTATTCAGCAAAAAATAAAAAATCCCAGAAAAGCACACACCTTTAATAGAGCAATTTGAATCAAAATCGAAACTAAACTTATGAATGTGTAAACTCACACAACAATTCACGTCGGAAATTGAAATATTTGCAGGAACAAATTGAACCAACTCCAAGAAATTGAAATCGAAACCAAAACCTAAATCAATACAGAAGCACATTCAAAATGAAAGAACTTACTCTATAATTGATTCTCGTCCATTGTAATTGGAGGAGAACTCGGTTCGTAGAAAATAACAATCAATAAAAAATATGATCTCATCGCACTGCAGTCGCTAGAGAATTAGGATAATAATACAAATAGCGAGTGTCATCGAAGAGAAAGAAATATGTAGTTGAAAAAAAAAATTAAAAATTCATGCAAAGCTCGTCGCCAATGTGATCGCCGATTAATTGTTGGAGACACTGCAATTTTAGAGGACGAAAGTTTGGGGACAGGAGTTGAGAGAGAGATGGATCTTCGAATTAGATTTGAAAACGAGAGCTTAGAGAGAGAAACTCACACATTCACAGGTGTAATTAAATAATGGGTCAGATGCACAATTATATGTCAATCTATATTTGTGCTATTGTTGTTCTTCATTAAAAAATACTATATTAATCTCATTATTAATTCACGAAGTACGAGAAGTACCAGAGGCTGCCTCAAATCAGATTAGAAAGAGCATGTGATAAAAAACTTAAATCAATAAATCTATGATACGCATCAAAAAAATATGACAATTTTCATTAGCTAAAGAGCTAGTTTACTCATAAGCTAAAGCATAAAAGAAATGTGACAATTTTCATTACATCAACTTCAATCGGCGTAGAGTATCTCATGGTGTCCTAGCCTTCCACCCTTGTTAATTACAATTACTACACAAACCACTATAAACAATAAGACAATCTGATTTATTTAAGACTGCTCAAACTGACCTCAACTACTGTCATATATGTGCGAAGTATTATTGCACATCCATAATCGCAGTCTAATCTCATCATCATTCATTTAATGTACAACTCAGACACATCAGCTTCCAACCACCTTAAAATTTTGAATGTAATAACACATCTTTTTCATCTTACACACAAACATAACACACACATATATATGTATGTATAAGAGAGAACAAATATAATTGCAACCTTTGCTAATCTTGTCATATGTGGATAAACATGTAAATTTATACCTAGTCCTAGTCGCACAACCCCTATAATTTGCTTACCTCTTCATATCTTTCATTGTCTCCCTCTATCATGTCTGAACATAAGTATATAAGCCTCAAAGATGTTCTACAAAACCATCAACCAAAAGTCGAAAACAAAGAAAAAAATGATTCTCACTTGGTCTCTAGATTATTTTATAGCAACCCCAGTAAGTTCCCTTCAAGTCCATCGTTTGAGCCATTTATGGTGCTAGGTAAAGGTTCTTCCTCGGATATCAGCGAGTCCAGTTCTTGTGAAAGTCACATAGGAAACGACGTCATCATGAAGAGAAAGAAGAAGACTTGTGCAATGAAGGAAAAAGGTAATTGCACCCAACTTTCTTCTTTGAGACTATCCAAAAGCGATAACCCTTTGCTTTACATGAAGTTTGGTGAAGATGCTTGTTCATCGGACGATGACTTGGAAATCCTTTCACGAGAAATGAGGGAATTTTCTTGGGAGGAAAGGTATCACAAGCCAAATAGTTTTTCCGAGTCCGGAGAGGAGGTGAGCGAGGAGGAGTAGAACAATTATTTGACTATAATTTTCTGTTTTTATTTTTTTAGCGGAGTTTCATTTGTAAGGTGGGTTAATTGTACTATGGTTATCATTTCTTACAAAAATTAATGCATTTGTTACGTCTTTTATAATTGGGAAAATTCCCATATACTATTAAAACATAAAACACAATTCTCATATAGTCCAATGACTCTTTTTATTCCCATATAAGCCAAAAACTTCCCATTTAATCGATAAATACATTTAAATTGTCAATACTAACCCTACACCTAAGAACTCTTATATATTAACCCTACCAATACCGTTGGGTACCAATCAACGACCCCCTCAACCTAATCTCCGCCCTCGGCCACAAAATCCTCCCCGATCGGCGCCCTCCCTTCCAACGGCGTCGTTTCCAAACCTAAAGACGAGCTACCGAATAAAGAAATGAATTGATACACGATTCTATTACCCAACCCGTTCTTGATAAACCCTCGGGCGAAAAAGAAGGCTAACGCGATCAGCCACGGGATGGGATCGCCGAAAGCGGAGAACGGGGCGGCGAACGTGACGATTTTTGTTAAGACGCAGGCGCCGAGGCCCATCAGCGCGACGGCGCCGAGCGGCAGCGGCTGAGTGATGATTCCGACGATGGTGGCTAGGAAGATCGAGAGCAATTGCCACGCGATACGCGAGATGCCATTGGGAGCGGGGAGGAACCATAGGATGACTCCGGCGGCGATTGAGGCTAGGAGGGGCTTGATGGCGGCGCCCTGCCATGGCGGAGGAGATACGACCGGCGCAGTGGATGCCGATGCCGAGGCGACTGTTGTTGGGACGCGTTTCGGGGAAGGAAGTGAGAATGTAGGTTTTGGGTTGGCGAATTGAGTTTGGTTCTCGATGAGTGGGTTTTCGAAATTGTTGGTGCTACTTTTGATGGAGGATTTGAATCTTGGAACGATGCGGAATGATTTGGGGGCG